>BPTQ01000001.1:255845328-255858021 GCA_019973895.1 Chrysanthemum seticuspe | reverse complement strand
AAACGTGAAAATAAAGAAGTAAAATACCTACGGATATGGAAAATACATTTTTACAATCCTAATGATGCAAGAAAATTATTGGAAATTTAAAACTAATTTTTTTTGGATTTTTCTTGATTTAATTTGAATTAAAAACTAATTTTAAATATTTAAAATAGACTTAAAATACTAAAAATCAGGAAAATAAACTAGAAAATTACAAAATTATTTTTAAAAAATCTTAAATGACTAAAAAGAATTTTAGAAACTGGAATCACATTTTTTTGACTTTTTCTCTATTTATTATGAATTTAAACTATTTAAAACTAATTAAAATGCTAGAAAATCTATTTTAACTAAGAAAATTCAGGAAAAATACTTTTTATGACTTTTTGAATATTCTAAAACTAATAAAATTGAAATTGTATTTTTCTGATCTTTTTCTAATTTATTTGGATTAAATGCTAATTAAAAATGCTAGAAAATGACATAAAATGCAAAAAATTAGTAAATGAACAGTGAAAAATATGAAAACTTCCAGTCAACGATAAAATAATATTGAGAACCCAGGAAAAATAACAGAAACTATTTTGGAGTAGTGGAGATATGATTTGGGCGCACAACTAATGAAATAAGCACATGTAAATAAGCTAAAATCTAACCATAAGCTACTATAAGCTACCCTAGCCTTAATATAACCTAACTTATGCTAATGCAACTGAATGGGACCCTAAAAGCACAGGCTAGAAGCATTTAAGCACAAAAGCAAGATCAAACCATAATAAGCCAAACAGCCCCTAAGGCCCTACTTTAAGCGAACATTAAGCTAGCAAGGAAAAATCACAAAAATTAACTAAAATGACCAAGAAGTAGACAACCAACCAAAGAGCTATAATCCAAAATTTCAGCTAATAAGGACTAAAATTGAGTGAATTAAAAATGCAGAAATGGAAGCTGTTTGGCCATTTAAGGACTGTGTGACAGTTGCTCTATGCAAAGTGGGTAAAAACTGATTTTTGACCCAAAATGGGTTGGACCAAATTTGAGACAGTTGCAATAGACCAATTGGAACTTGTTTGAACCACTTTTAACAACTAAAAAGACTAAATACTACAAATTTAATTAAATGACTCAAAAATACACTATAAGACTTGAAATTTGGAAAACTATCAAAAACTCAAGTAAACTCTATAAAACTGAAAACTTTTGCTTCAAAACTAACTTTAACACTAAATTAATGCTGATTGAATTAAGAACTTTAAAAAAAATTGATTTTTGAGCTCAAAATGAGCTTATCCCAAACACACCCTTAAGTTCTAAATTTGCAATTTAAGGACTGTCTTGGCTAATGTAAACTGCTATTTTTTTCAAAGTTGACTAAATAACTTATTTTAATATTGATTAAGCATTTTCTACAACAAAACAAGCACTTTATAAGCTAAAACAGATTATGACTATTTTTTATGGCTTTTTATGAGTTTTTCTAGAAAATAAAGCAAAGCTATTTAAAACTAAATAAAACTAATTGAGATGCAATTATAATCTAATAATGAACAGAAAATCATTAAATTGAACCAGAATAAGCTATGCTACAGTAGTTTAGAAACTTAAGCAAAAACTGAAAAATACTTACACTGATATGGTTTATAGAACAGAAAGATTGAGATCAGAAACACTTCTTGCTTGTCCTAAACAAGCTAGAAAACCAATTTAGCTGTCCAAAACAGCTTATTCTCCAAAATGCTTAATTTTCACTATTCCTGTTGACTTTTGTTGACTTTGTGTGAAACTTTGCATTCAGAACAGGAAACTGCTTTAATTCACTTAAATAAGCTTGAATAAGCTTGAAGAAGCTTATTTGAACCATTGTAACAGATTAAAACGTAAAACTTGACAATGAACAAATTTGGCGGGAAAATGAATTAAGGTTGTAAACTTGGAATTTCTTAACAAAAACACTTGAATTATAACTGAATTAACTTATACAATTCATAAATAATAAAACCCAGAAAATGTTTTACATAAAACTTAAAGCACAATTTAAATTACACTACGAAAATGGTCTAAAAACTGGGACAATCTTTTCTTCTGTCTTCTTTCTTCTATATAGCTCTCAAAAAGGTGCTCTGAACATTCTTTAGCCTTTGGATTAGTCCAATTAATCTCAGCCCTTGATTTGTGATTTTGGCGCCAAAACTTTTCTTGCAATTTGTACTGACGACTTGTAACAAGGGAAGGAGCATTTAATGCATTTGGTTTGTTGTGGAGGTGGAGGGGACAAGGGATGGTGAAGGTTAGCTGGAGGCGAGGGGTGGTGAGTGGTTTTGCAGAGGGTAAGTTTCAGTGTGTGAGGGAGAGGAAAACAGGAAGTTTGGTTTGACTGGTATTGACCGTGGGAGATATTAATAAGGGATTGGGTTGGCTTTTGGGCTATAATAAGAACAAAGGATCCGTTTGGTATTTTATTTATCACAAGGACCATTGTTGTAATTTCTGAATTCTTGAAGGGTTAAACCTGCAATTTTCCCAAAGTTAAAACAAGGACCGATTATGCCATTTATGAATAGTACAAGGGTTATATTTATTAATTTTACATTTTTAATAACCCAGGGACCATTTTTGACACTTTTCAAAGTTGAGGGACCAAAGTTGTAAATATGCAATTTTAACTTCAAAGGACTATTTCTAACAACTTGTGAATCCCCAAGGACCTTTAATGATATTTTACAAGTTTTGAATTACCAGGGACTAGTTTTGCCAATTTATGAAACTCCAGGGACTGAAAATGACAGTTTTGTGAACTTTGCATGCTTTTCACTTGTTTTCAATCTTTTTGTACCTGAATCACATAAAAACACATTTCAATGATATTTGTAACATTTATATGGTCATTTGTGTGTTTTTGGACATTTTTGTGGGTTTAAATAATATAAAATATATGTGTATTTAGACACATATCATACCGCCAGGTCTGACAGCCAAGATATCAAAATCTTTGCTAAAGTCAACTATATCTAAGTAAGATTGTGCAAGATATGAGGAGTACAAATTCACACAAAATATCTAATGAAATCTTTCAATGATTTCCATGATGCATCACATGATGTCATATGTTGTATTTCTATTTTTAGAAATATGCAAGTACTTAAGTAGTGTTTGGTTTTAAGAACCTAACACATTCTAAAAACTATTATCATACATAATGATTAGAATCATATCAAGATGTTACTAATCATAAATGTAAATGCTTGAATGATGAATATATTGTTTGAAAAAGCTTATTTTAATATCTATTAAACTTGACAAGCTTTAAGCTTTTATACAAATTAAATTTACTTTTGTCGTTAACAAAACTTAGGTAAAGATCAAAAATATAAATAACGTTTAATGACGATATTTGTATTAACAATCTCCCCCTTTTTGTTGAGGACAAAATATAAATTTTATTTTTATAAAAGATACAAAGTTTGTGCAAGAGTTATAAAAATATTAGGTTTAGAATGATAATGCAAGTGTATGATGTTTGACTTTTTTAGAAAGTCAAAGTATTCACTAGTTGATGCATGATGTTGACTTTTTCAGAAAGTCAAAGTATGCAGTTGACTTTTCAAGAAAAGTCAAGTATTACTAATGAAGTACCATGTTTGACTTTTTCAAAAAGTCAATGTATGCAGTTTGACTTTTTCAGAAAAGTCACATATAACCAAGTTCTATATTTTCTCCCCCTTTTTGTCTCAACAAAAAGAAGAGGCGATGCGGAATGTAATGAGCCCGAGCCATTATCTCCCCCTTGATCAAAGCTCCCCCTAAATTGGGTACTTAATGGGAAGATACATGGATTGTGAAAATAAAGCTACAAAATAAATGTTAGTAATAATGATCATTCACAAGCATTTCCAAACACTATGTAAAAGCACCAACACTATAATAAATAAAACACCATTCATTAGTTAAAATTTTCATGAATAAAGATCATGAAAGGAGAACACAATGATGTGTTTTAGTACAAAAAAAAGAAAAATAATCCTAAGAAAAGAAGAACTAGAAATGTTAATCTATGACCATCCTAATTAGCTGGTGGATGAGAAAGAGCGTTGAGGCGCTCAAGGATATGATTGAGGATGAACCTCATTTCCTCTTGGAAGTCATGGACCATAACCCGGGTCCTTTCCACGGTTTGGGGCGTTTGCTCACAAGTTGAGCAACCATGTCTAGGAGGGTAGTATGTTTGGGAAGGTTGTGGTGGTGGTATGGTAGATGTGTTGGTGGTGTTTGGAATGTTTGGGGTGGTCATGATGGAGGCAAGCAAAGCATTTTGCATTTGCATAGTCTCACTTAAGTGAAAATCCACCATGCCTTTGAATTGGTGGAGGTTGTGGAGTTCCGCTTGAATCTCCTCTCTAGTGGGATTGGCATCCCACATGCACTCCTCAATGTCCTCAAGATGAAGGGACATCGATGTTGGGAGTGGATGGTCCCCATACAAAGGACCATGAATGTCTTTGTGAATGGGGTGGAAGAGAAGAGGTTTTGGCCCTAGTGGGGCGTTTGGGTCAAAAGATGACCGAGGTGACTCATGAGCAATCCGATCAATTGTGCCAAAGGATGGCAATGGTGGTGGATGATTTGGCCTAGGAGGCAAGTCATCCAAGTCCTCCAAGAAAGGATTTGGTGAAGTTGGTGGAGTGGAAAATAACTCCATAGGAATGAGAGTAGGAAACCTTGGTGGTGAGGGTGTCTTGGATGTTTGGATGGGTGCCGGTGGAGGTGAAGTTGGTGTTTTTGTAGGTGGTGGAGTGGTGATCACAATGTGTGATTGAGTAGGTGTAGCCAAGGTAAGGTTTGTATCATCTCGGATTGGAGATGAGATTGTGAATGGAGAAGACTCGGATGAGGAGCTAAGGTTAACGAAGCAACAAGGCCTCACACTCATTCTAGCGGTTTTCTTGCAAGGTTTAGGAGAGGATATTGTCATTTTTGACTTGGGTTTTTCTTTGCTAGATAATAGTAAGAATGAAGAAGGTGTGAGGATGATCATGGTAAAAACCTCTCAATTTATAGAAGTGAAAAATTATGGAGAAATGTGTTTGATTTGATGTTAAACCATTGAAGAGATGAGGTTCCTAATGATTTGGAAGTGGGTTGAATGCTAGTCATATCACCCAAGTCAATCCATACAAGAGAGATGGAGTGAAGAAGAAAAGATTTGCAATAAATGTGTTCTAATGAGTGGAATTTCCTAACAATCAGATTACCCACGGATTTGAAGGTACCAAAAATTTGGTTCCTTCCTTTATGCCAAAGGGCTTCTTGGGTGGATTTTTCAAATTTTTGAATTTTGGTGGGAAATGGATTTCTTATATACCTAAGTGAATTATACTAGTTCTAGTAAGAGTATAAACTAGTTAAGATTGATTTCTAAGTAATGGATGGTAATTTGGAATCACGAAAGAGTCGAAGTTTAGAAAATTACCTGGAGGATCCACGGCACCAAAAATGTACACGGCCGGAACCCTAAAAAGGGTATCGTCTGGTCCGCCTGTACAGGTACGGCGGTACCAATTCACAAAACGGACGGTACCAAATCGTTGGTGTCGTCTGATCCGTGTAGTGCAGAAAAGTAGACAGAGTGAGTTTTTAGGTGTCGGGGACTTTTCCAAAACCTGAAATTTTTCTCAAAAGTTGTTACACTAAACATTTCTAGTTAGGAAAAGTACATAATACATGTATAAACATAGTGGAGCATAGATTTTGAGCAAGGCTTATTGATTTTCACATTATAGTGAAAATGGGTAAAATTTGATAGCATACTTTTGATATCCCCCTGCATAAGATTGTTAGCATACATCAGTTTTAGAAGTTATATTATCATCCTACAAGATAAAAACAACAATGTAGTATCAAACATTAGAGAAAATGTATTGTTCCAAACACTCGTTAAAGTACCCTCATTTGTCCAACTTCTTGTAAATCTTGTTCATCATCCTATCAAGGCACTTGAACATTCCCTTAGTTTGCTTGAATTCCGCTGATTCATTTTCAATCTCGGGAAGAGACGCATAATACTCGTGAGGTGGGAGACGAGAGCTTGGAAGACAATCCTCGGAGCTATTTGATGATGATGATGATGGAGTTGGAGGTTTTGCTCTCTTGCCTTTTGTCTTAGCAACTCGTTCATCACTCAAAGGTACAAAGATGTGAGGGATGAGTTCATAGTAAAGGTGCATCCCTTTTGGGGTTGGTGGAATTGGTGCAAAGTTTCTATAGAGACGGGTTAGAAGCATCCCGTATGGAAGAGCAACCGATCCTTGAGTTGGAATATCAATCATTCTCCTAGCTATGTAGTAGGCTAAATTGAATGGTTGTCGGGTGGACAAGTTGTAGAGCATGTGACAAAGGCAAGCGTTTATGTGATCCCTATTTCCTATGGTGCTAATGACGTTGGCTCTAAGTAGCTCCTCCCATTTCTTAAATTCGGGCTTAAGTTCATTTAGCTCCATTCCATATGGATCTCGGTTTACCTCTTTTCCCTTTCGGGTAACACCGGTTGTATCACCCTTTGGGTTAAATAGGTGTTCACGGATAACATCCTTATCGGCCAAACGGGGTTTGGTAGGGAAGAGTGCGGTCATTGATTGCATCAAGAACGGTGAGTGACCATTTGTCCGAGTAGACACAAGTCCCTCGGTTGGGAATTCCTAGCACTCGAGCAAAGTTAGCTAATGTGATGGTGTAGTCGTTTTGATTGATTCTAAACCTAAGACAAAATTCGTCATCGTCTTCATCACTAAAGCCGGTCACACTAGCATAGAATTCTAACACAAACCTAGGACAAATTGGTTCATCGATGTCAAGGAGACAATCGAATTGAATGGCGGCTAGTTCTTCACGGAGATTGGTATTTTCAAGGAAGGATGAGTGAATGGTTCTACCCTCATGGAAATACCTTGATTCTAGACCCTTAAATATTTTTACTTGTTCCTTGGTAAGTCCTTTGGTTTTGTGGTGTTTGGGAATGTAGTTAAGGGTGTCTTTGTGATCATAGAATCTTGCGGCTACCATGGTTATTTCTAAGTACAAGAATTGATATGTTAAAATGAGAATAAACTTTAACGTTTTGGTTCTAGTGTGTGCCTATATGAAAACAATTTGGAGTTGCGGTTACTATGAGATAACCCAAATGCTCCTAATTCAATGTGGCTTCATTTGAATATACCCGGGAATGCATATTAGTTACGCAATACCTTTAGTATTCAAGAGCATGCAAGTGATGAAAGTTTGACGTTTCTATTTGTATTTAACAATGAAATTTTTTTTCCTACAAGTGAGAAGCTTTTCAAAAATTTTGACATGGGGTGTTTGGTTATTTGAATAAGGCCTTATAGTTATTATCTATTGATTAGTGGGAAGCATGATTTGTTTATGCAATATGATAATGTAGTACCTAATTTCAATGACTAGTTATGCAATTTGCCAATTGACTTCATATTTAGTATAAAAGTATACATAAAACCCCATGTAATGATTTGTGATAGTTTTGTGCATAAATAAGAATCCTAGACTCAGAATTTAGAGATAAAATGTAGTTAGGATACTTACAATGATGTTATCTTCAGTGATTAGTGAGTGGGAAGGTGTCAATAATGAGCTTGGTTTAATGTTTACACGTTTTGGTAAAGTGGGTTTTGAGGAGGAGGATGTTTTGTATATAGCAGTTTTGCTTCTGTAGACACCATGGACCAGACGGCACCAAATATTTGGTTCCGTTTGTGTTGTCGTTTGGTGCCGTGGATACAGTAGCAGGTACAAGACAAAAATTGTTTTGTTTTGACTATTCTAATGTTTTGGGCTATGTTTATCCTACATGTTTGGTTCCATTAACCCTAAACCAAGTCTAAGAAGATTAAAAGGTTCTCGTTTAAGAGGCTTAGTTAAGATGTCGGCAATGTTGTCTTCGGAGGATACTTTCTCGATTGAAATGTTTCCTTTTTGAACATTGTCGCGAAGAAAGTGATGACGGATTTCAATATGCTTTGTACGAGCATGTTGAACGGGATTCTTACTGAGATCGATGGCTCCTTTGTTGTCGCAAAGTATCACAATGTCGTTGAGATGAATTCCGTAATCTACGAAAGCTTGCTTCATCCAAAGAGCTTGTTGACATGCTTTTCCGGCTGAGACGTATTCGGCTTCAGTAGTTGAGATGGCTAAAGCCATTTGCTTCTTTGCAAACCATGAGGTGAGACAATGTCCAACAAAAGTGCAAATACCACTTGTACTTTTTCTATCGACATAATCACCGGCATGATCCGAGTCGACATAGACTATGGTTTCTACACCCGTTCCTTTGGGATACCATAATCCTAAACACGTTGTTCCCTTAATGTATCTAAAAATCCTTTTTAAGGCTTCTAAGTGTGATGCCTTTGGGTTTTCTTGAAAGCGAGCACATAGACAAACACTAAACATAATGTCGGGTCTACTAGCTGTAAGATACAGTAGGCTACCAATCATTCCTCTATACTTAGTGTTATCTACGGATTCACCTTCTTCGTCCTTGGTGAGTTTGGTGTCCGAGGACATGGGTATTTTAGTTGGTTTGGAATCTTCAAGACCAAATTTCTTAAGCATGTCTTTTATATATTTAGGTTGGTTAAAAAATATGTCATCTTCTAGTTGTTTAATTTGAAGTCCTAGAAAGAAATTTAACTCACCCATCATACTCATTTCAAACTCGTCGTGCATGATTTTAGAGAAATCATCACATAGCTCTTGACAAGTTGATCCGAATATAATGTCATCAACGTATATTTGAACAATGATAATATGTGATTCCTTTTTCTTGGTAAAAAGAGTATTATCTACTAATCCCATAGAGTATTTGTTATCAATAAGAAAAGTCTTAAGTCGGTCGTACCAAGCTTTTGGTGCTTGCTTAAGACCATACAATGCTTTTTTGAGTTTGAAGACATGATGTGGTTTCTCAAAGTCGGTGAAACCGGGAGGTTGAGCAACATACACTTCTTCGTTAATAAACCCATTAAGAAAAGAACTTTTAACATCCATTTGAAATAATTTAAAGTCATAAGCACATGCATAGGCAAGTAATATTCTAATAGATTCAAGTCTAGCTACCGGAGCATAAGTTTCATCATAATCAATACCTTCTTGTTGATTATAGCCTTGTCCAACAAGCCTAGCTTTGCTTCTAGATACTATACTATTTTCATCCATTTTATTTCGAAAAACCCATTTCGTTCCAATTATGGTTTGATCTTTAGGTTTTGGAACTAATTTCCAAACATCATTTCTAACGAATTGGTTTAATTCTTTTTGCATGGCAATTACCCATGATTCATCTTTTATTGCTTCATTTATGTTTTTCGGTTCTATGGTTGATACAAAACAAAAATAATTACTTTGATTTTGGGCTTGTGACCTTAAGGTTCTTTGATTAAGTTGTCCTATGACCTTTTCTAAAGGATGACTTTTAGATTCTTTGATGTTTATAATTTCCTTATTTAATGGTTCATCTTCCTTGTTATCATTAATTTGACTTTCTATTATTTGACTTTCAACTAAGTCATCATCTACCAAAGGTGATGTCTTAGAGAGAGGTGGACTTTCGTCAAATGTTATGTTCAACGATTCCTCGACTATCATTGTTTCTTTGTTCAGGACAATATAAGCTTTGCTAGTTTGAGAATAACCCAGAAATACACCTTCATAAGACTTTGGGTCAAACTTGGTGAGATAGTCTTTAGTATTAAGAATGAAGCATTTACAACCAAAGACTCTAAAATATCCTAAAGTTGGCTTTTTACCTTTGTAAAGCTCATATGGTGTTTTGTTTAAGAAAGGACGTATTAAGACTCTATTCAAAATATATGTAGAAGTGTCAACGGCGTTTCACCAAAACTTTTGAGGAATGTTTTGTTCATTAAGCATTGTTCTACTCATTTCTTGAATTGTTCTATTTTTACGTTCTACTACTCCATTTGATTGAGGTGTTCTTGGAGCGGAAAAGTTATGTGTTATACCATTTGTATTACAAAAGTTTCCAAATTGAGTTTCGTTGTCAAATTCACGACCATGATCCGTTCGGATCGACACAATTTTAACACCTAGTAGATTTTGAATTTTCTTGCTAAGAATTTCAAATTTATCAAAAGCTTCATTTTTAGTTTTAAAAAACAACGTCCAAGTAAACCTTGAGTAATCATCTACTATGACCAAAGTGTATAAGTTGCCTCCGTAGCTTCTTATAGCGGATGGTCCAAACAAGTCCATATGTAATAATTCTAGACACTTAGATGTGGACACCATATTTTTAGATTTGTGACTACTATGGGTTTGTTTACCAATTTTGCAAGCGTCGCAAAAGTGTTGGTCATATTTTAGTTTTGGTAAATTCCTAACTAGCTCTTTTGAAGATAGGTTTTGTATAAGTCTCATATTAGCGTGACCTAAGCGTCTATGCCAAAGAGATGAGCTATCATCTAATGTTGTTAGACAAAGTTTGTTGTTATATGTTTTATCTATCTTCATGACGTATATGTTATTTTTCCTAACTCCTTTAGCTATGGTGATACCATCTTTTAGTATTTTACTACCATTTTCATCAAATAGTACTTTATACTTTTTATCACATAATTGGCTAATACTAAGTAGATTAAATCCTAACCTATCCACATGAGCAACATTTTCAATAGTTAGGGAGTTATGAGCGATCGTACCTTTGCCAATGATTTTGCTTTTGAGATTGCTACCAAAAGTCACATTACCTCCGTCATACTCTTGGTATGATGAGAAGAGACTTTTGTTGCCCGTCATGTGTCGTGAGCATCCACTATCTTTTATCCATTCATCAGGTTCCAATCCAACTTTCAAGCATACCTAAGAAGTAAATAACTCAAGCATTTGGTCCCCAATATCTCATGGGTCCGTTTGGGTTAAACATACCATTTATTTGATTCATGTATGGAAATGATGGGAAAGAGTTCCATGACATGTAATCTGGAGTTTGATATGGTCTAGGGAAGTTTTGATTCCAACCATTGTTTTGGTAGTTGGGTTGTACGTTGTGGTTGCTCTTAGGAAAGGGGCGTTTGGCAAAAGGTGCTTTATATCGTTGTCGAGTAGTTTTTGATCTAAATTCATTTTTAGCAAGTCCTACTCCTGATGTAACAGCTGGTTTTAGTTTAACACTATCCTTTGTTTTCTTTGTTACTTTGACAAATTCAGTACGGTCCGTATTACGAACATTCTGTCCTGCTGAAGTACCCACGGCACCATTTGTTTCCACGTACGGAACCCTTATTTTGGTTCCGTCTGGTCCGTGCTGTAATGCAGCAGTTTTGACAGATTGTTCGTCCTTTTCGGCCGTTTTGTTTTGACTCTTTGGAATTAATACTTCAATAAATCCTAGCCCATTCATGTCTCCTGGTGTTTTATGGATTTTAACTATTTCATCGGCAAGAGCGATGTTTTTGTTAAACCTTTTAAATTTAGAATTATTTTCGATAAAAACATCTTATGTGAGCTTTAGTTTTTCTATTTCAAGATTAAGCTCTTGACATGATTTACAACCATCGTCATTTGCCTTTCCCTTTTCAAGTCGTTTTGCTTTTTCTTTTAACTCATAAACTTCATTTTCCAAAAATTCCTTTTTGGTTTTTAAAAATTTATTTTTAGTTATGATTTTTAGACTTAGCTCACACAATTGATTATATTGTTTTTGCAAAATGTCATCATCAATAGAAGAGTAAGAAGAGTCGGAAAGTACCTCATTTGACTCATGTGCCATTAGAGCGATCTCTTCCTTGCTTGATTCTTCATCGTCTTCACTATCACTCCAAGCACCACTTACAAAAGCTCGTTGAGTTTTGCTTTTAGGTGGCTTGGGACATTCTCCTATGAGATGATTTGCATCACCACATCTAAAACACTTTCTTTCACCTTTACCCTTTTTTTCATCCCGATCTTTTCGGAATGGCTTCTTTTCTTCTCGAGTTTGTCTTATGAACTTTCCTCTTCTTCTAAAGAACTTCTTAAAATCTCTAACGGCCATGGCATATTCCTCATCTTCACTACCGGAGCAAGATTCGTCATCATCACTTGATTCCTCCTTTGCTTTTAGAGCAACGGATTTGATCTTCTCCCTTTTTCCTTTGATAATCTCCGAATCTTTCTCCATCACCATTTCGTGTACTTTGAGGTTACCGATTAGCTCGTCTAGTGACATTTTTGAGAGATCTTTTGATTCTTCAATAGCGGTCACTTTAGCTCTCCATTTGGGATGGAGTGCTCTAAGAAATTTCCTGACAAAGTTCTTACTACGAAAAGATTCATCAAGTGCTTTAAGTGATGTAATAATAGTATTGAAACAGTCCTTTAAAGAATCTCGTGAGGTAGGGTTTACCTCTCGATTTCACTGGCGATAACTTCTTAGTTTTCTAGAGAGTTTTTACAGTGATCTGCTCGATTAGCCATTGGAGTTTCATGTGCTTTACCACTACCTCTTTCTAAGCCTCTAATAGTTTCCTTTTTCCCTCTTCTAGTTTAGGCAACGAGATTTTCGTTTCCTCCTTAGTTCACTACTACTGCTTAGAACGAGGCCATCACTTCTACTCCTTATACGGTACCGGCAATCTCTAAAATTCTTCAAGAAATCTTCTTCTCCTTTCAAGTATTCTGTTTGAGCTCTTCTTTTCT
>BPTQ01000001.1:255673205-255839278 GCA_019973895.1 Chrysanthemum seticuspe | reverse complement strand
GGCAAAAATAATATCATCAACATAAATTTGAACATGAATTAAATGTTTGCCTGACTTCCTGGTGAACAAAGTAGGATCAACTGATCCTTTGCTGAATCCGGTTGATAGAAGAAACTTTGACAGTGTATCATACCATGCCCTTGGAGCTTGCTTTAAACCGTAGAGAGCCTTCTTCAAACGATAAACGTGAGTAGGATGATCTTGATTCACAAATCCTTCAGGTTGGCTGACGTAGACGACTTCTTTAAGATCTCCGTTCAGAAATGCCGTCTTCACATCCATCTGATAGACTACCATGTTCTTACTAGCAGCATTAGCCAGAAAGATTCTGATTGCCTCGATTCGAGCAACTGGAGCAAAAGATTCTTCAAAGTCTATACCCTCCTCTTGACGATATCCTTTAGCAACTAATCGAGCCTTGTTCTTCAACACATCACCATGCTCATCAAGTTTCACTTTGAAGATCCATTTAAGAGCAATAATCATAGCACAGTCTGGAGCAGGTACTAACTCCCATACATCAAGTCGATCAAACTCATGAATTTCATCTTGCATGGCATTGAACCAGCTATCTTCATTCATGGCAGTTTTAACATCTTTTGGTTCGATCTTAGATAGTACGGAGTTGAAGAAGCACCATAAGGCATCGGTTGCGAGTTGTTTCCGGGTTGATACAGGTCGAGAGGGATTTCCAATGATGTTGTCTAATGGATGATCGTGAGTCCATTTTCTGAGGTGTTCATGTGGCAGTTGTTGAGGAACTGAGGTAGCTGAGTCGATGTCTCCTGAAGAAGATGGTTCTGATGATGATTCAGGAGTAGCAAATATGTTTTCAAATGGAGCATCTTCAGGAGTAGCAAAGGGATTAACTTCATCATTGATGCCAGAAACATTTCCATGATGTACATTTGAAGAATGATGATTTGTTGATGAGACTGAAGGATCAGCAGCAGGTGCTTCTTGACTTAAAGATATTGAGACTGAGGGATTGACTTCATTCACTGGAATATGAGCATCCTCTGTTGTAGGGATCAACACCTCATTAGTAATTGAATCATACAGTTCATCAAACATAGGATCAAACAATTTCTTTACATCATCTTCAGATGGAGGTACATATGGAGTTTCTTGAGAAGAGTTTGGAACAAGGGATGAACCAATGGGACTGTTTTGAAGTGCGGGTCCTGAGCTGGAGTGTCCAGGAGCCATTTGAGCGGTCAGCTCATCAAACGTAACATGAATTGTTTCCATGATATTTAGGGTTCTTTTGTTGTAGATTCGGTATCCCTTTTTGTTTGGTGCATATCCTACAAATACTCCAATGTCAGCTTTAGCCCTAAGTTTGCCTAAGTCTTGACCCTCATTAGTTGGATAGCACAATGCACCAAACACACGAAGGAAAGATAGATTAGGTTTTCTGTTGTGGACAAGTTCATATTGAGTTTTTCCATGAACAGTGTGAATCAGGGAACGATTTTGTGTGTAGCATGCAGTGGCAATTGCTTCAGCCCAGAGAAACATTGGAACCTTTGAGTAGATAAGCATTGTTCTAGCGGCTTCAACAAGAGTACAATTTCGTCTTTCAACTACACCGTTCTGTTGAGGGGTTCGTGGAACACTTCTTTGATGGCTGATTCCAACGCTTTCATAGAATTCACTAAGTTGTTTGTTGACAAACTCAGCTCCATTGTCTGTTCTGATAATTCTGATAGTTTTGTTAACTCGAACCTGCAGCTGTTTGATGAGTTTGATGATGAAATCAGGAGTTTCATCCTTTGTCCTTAAGAACTTGACCCAGGTGAATCTAGAGTAATCATCAACCACAACTAACACATATTTCTTCCCAAAGATATTCTGCACCCTCATTGGTCCACATAAATCCATATGAATCATATGAAGAACTTCTGTGACAGAGTTAGTAGGTTTGGGTTTGTGGGCAAACTTTTTGCTTTTACCCAATTGGCATGCTGAACAAAGATGATCCTTTTCATACTTTAGTCTAGGTAAACCTACAACTAAGTCCTTTCTGGAAAGATCGTTGATGGTGCCGAAGTTCAAGTGATTGAGACGACGATGCCATAACCATGACTTTGTTTTTGAAGCCTTAGATAACAAGCAGATTGGAGAAGCCCTCATCATGTCATCGATAGAGATGGTGTAAAGATTTGAGCCACGAGTTCCTTTTAACAGATCCTTACCATTAAGATCTCTAACAAAGCAGGTATGTTTTCTGAAGGCTACTTCTAGATCAGAGTCACAGAATTGACCAACAGAGAACAGATTATGACCCAAACCTTCCACATAGTAAACTCTAGAGATGACACTATCACCAACAACATAATCTCCATAACCCATAATAGCACCGAAATGATCATTACCAAATCTAACAGTCCCGATGAATTTGCTCACGAAGTTCATGAGCCGCGACCGGTCTCCAGTCATATGCTTGGAACAGCCTGAGTCCAGGTACCACAGAACGATTTGAACGATCTGCAGTTGAACACAGACAAGAATGGATAACTGGATATTTGGGATCCCCATGCAAGAATGGGTTCCATTTGGTTAGTAACAATGTTTGGAACACCCACATCAGAAATAGAAGCATTCATATCAGAAAGTGAGGCAATGGAATCATTGTGAATAGATGCAGTACTAGTGTCAGTATTAGCCCTGTTCACAGTGTGATCACTTCTTAAGGGAATAGTTCTACCAGTAGGCATCCATTTTCTAGTGGGCATTATCTGATTAGTCTTATGACCAACAGGTATCCAATAAAAGCCTAATTTACTGAATGTTCTTCCTGTGGGTTTCCACTGTTTTCTAACTTTCTTTCGTTTTTGCCTTTTAGCCTTCTTAGCATGAGATTTAGCATTAACAATATTAACTGGACAATTAACATTATTAGGCAGAACATTAACATCACATTCATGATTAGAGACAGAATTCAAGCAGACATCAATACAAGGTTTGCAAATAGTATCAGAATTCGAATTAATTACAGTACGCCTATGGCTAATACTAGAATCAACACGATTCGTTTTATTCGATTCAAACTTAAAGTTCCTAGATTGTTCTTCTACTCTTTTCCAGTGCACATTCTTAGCTTGCGAGGTCCTATCATTCCTTGTATTGTCTTGAGACTTTGACCTGCTCCCTTTAATGTCACTGATTACTCCTGTAGAGGGAATGGGAACATTAGTTGGTTTTACTACTCTTTGCATAACCTGTTTAGATGTGCTGGGATCTGAACTACATGCAGGCACACTAAGGTTCACTTTCTTAAAACTAGAGGTACTGAGATTTGTACTCCTAGAAGGCACACTTGAGTTCTCTTTCTTAGCATTGAGAGATCTAGAATCTGAACTACTTAAGGGCACACTATGGTTCACATTCAAAACATTGGGAATCGAGTGCATATCCTACTTGGCATTAGGCATCGAGCATGGAATCAAAGGGTTAACTCTCTCACCTAATGACTTTGGGCATATTGTGATCAAGCATTCTAAGATTTCTTGAGATCGTTTGGCATATAAGCATGCATGTCCAATTGCATTATCATGAGGTTTCTCTAACTTATCCTCTTCAACAATCTCACGCAGACATTCTAGGCAATCCTTAAGGGATGAGAAGTATGTTTGAATAGCAAGTTTGTTGTTCCTTAGATGAGGAGGGACATAAGTCACAGACAAAGCATATTTATTACAAGAGAGAACCTTTGATCCACCATTCTCCCCATTGGTCATTGGCATTTTCCCTTTTACCTGACTCTTCAGATTCTCAATTTCCTTTTGCAATGAAGCTATTTGTTCGTTGTTTTTGTTACGAGTGACTTTAATTGATTCAAATAACTCATTGAAATGACGTTTAACCTTTTCATTTTCTTCTAGAAAACTTTCGTTTTCCTTTTGTAAAGCATTTACTAGGTTTTGAAGATGAAACGTTTGAGAATTCTGAGACTCTAAAGGAGGAGGCATTTGGGAGCCTGTCATATTGTTCGTTTGACCCTTTAATTGAGAGATTTGGGCTTTCAACTTTCTGATCGTGTTGCACTGAGCTTGAATCTGTTCATCACGTTTGTTAATTTGAAAAACTGCATCAAACTCTGGAGCATCTGATGATGTCTTGATATTTGAAGTTTTGACATTTTCTTTAAGATGTTGATATTTCAGTTGTAAATTAAAATGCTCAACTTCTAGTTTAGAAAAATGTTTAACCAAATTGTCGTGATCATCCAGCTTAATTTTCTCGTTTAGTTTAGAATTAGTTTTTTCAAGCTCAATGACACGATCATGAGAGACTTTCAGGGCAAGAGATAGTTCATGAAATTGGGAAACATTAATAGAGCAATTTGAAGCAGTGAAAAAAATATCTTGAGCAATACATTCAGTAATAAGAGTCTCATTTAAGGTATGCAAGTTCTTTCTCTCAATCTCATTATATTTTAGTGCACGCTCATAATCACTAACTTCAACTACCATTGCATCAAATTCCTTTTCCATTCCCTTGATATCAGTTTCTACCCCTTTTTTAAGACTCTCAAAGTGATCTTTCAGAAGTTTAAAGAAAGGCATGACCTCAGTTAAATAACATTCTTTCATTTGTTCAAAACCCCTTTCTCCTTCAGTTATACCAGTGGGTGTGATCCTTTTCTTGCAAGTTTTCTCAAAATCAACAAATAGTTGAAATATAACGTATTGGCTAATTAATGTCTTGCTTTTGGTGGCAATTGTTCTAGGTACAAGATGCATTGGTGTATTAGGAGGATACACAGTCGCTCTAGGCATTTTCCAAAGGGGAGGGTTTGTTTCAACAATACTTTCCGCTTTCTGCTTATCTAAATCCTTTTTCCAGAAGACTTGTTCGGGAGTCAACAATGTCTGAGGCTTAAACTTGTTCAAGGAAATCCAGTTTTCCTTCTTGTAGTCATGAGGAGTGATAATTATTTTTTTTTCTTTGCATTTGGGATCATTTTGTTTCTTATTCATTTTTTCCCTAGTGATTTCATTTGATTTCTTATCTTCCTCAGTGCACTCAACGCAACTAGGTTTCTGCCTAGGCTTAAGGATTTCATTACCATCATAAAGCACCTTATGAGCATTTCTAGCCTTTTTAATTACCTCTGGATTTGGTTACCTCTGGATTTGCATTTAAGACTCGATGTTTAGTGACCATGTGAGCAGTCTGTATGGTGTTTCCTTGTATGTACAACTTGTTTTCAAGTTTGTTTTTCAAAGTTTTCAGATTAGAAAAATCTCTCAAGAGTTTTGATTCCTTTGCATTAAATTCTTGCTTAAGCATTTTCATATTTTCTTGAAGTTCTTGTTTTTGATTAGCTGTTTTAGAAAGTTTTTCTTGCAAGGAATTTAATTCTTGTTTCAATACTTCTTCTCTAAACTTACTTTTTCTAATTACTGTACGCACTTGGTCATCCATTTCCTACTCACGAGTGGTCAACTCAAATTTAGCACGTTGTTCATAAATAGCAACACGTTCTTTATAGGCATTTAGTTCAGAAATTACAGAATCATCAGGGGCACATGCAGTGTATTCATCAAAAACATAATCATTGTTAACTGCAGAAGATGCATCACTTGGTACAACTTCACTTTCACTTTGTTTCACATATTGATCATATGGGACAATATCGATATTACCCATATTTTCAATATTTGATTCAATAGTTTCAGTTGATTGTACTTGGTCATGCATCTGTTGCACATCAGCATCATCGTATAGTTTTAATACCTCTGAGATGAGCTTGTCATGGGATGGGCCAGCTAGTGGTGAAGAAGAGACCTTGGGAGAAACCATTGGAGAAATGCTAGCCATAAAAATTGTGTGTGCCGTAGGTCCATCATCCACATCAGAGTCGTATGCATCACAGTCAGTGACTAGAAAGGCATTCTGATGATTGTGACCTATCTCCTGAATAGGCTGCTCATCCACATCTGCATCATAGGTCTTGGCATTGCCCTCAGCAAGAAACAGCAATTCCTCTTCATCCAAAGCAGCACCATTGTCCTGAGCTTGTGCCAGCAGCATCTTATATCTGAAGTAATCAGCATTCTGTGGACGCTTTGGAGATGTGCAGTTCCTTGCAATGTGTCCCTCACCACCACAGTTATAACATTTGATTGGCTTAGCTTGACCTTGGTTACCATTCCTTCCTCGATTCTGGTTGCCAACATAACCTCTCCCAGGTCCACCTCTTCCCTGATCATACTGTCTTTCCTGAACTGGTTGCACCACGATCCTCCCATCTTTAACAGTGGCTTGATTGTGTGGGTTAGATGCTGTTCTGAGGTTGTTGTTGGTTTGTGGGAGAGAATTCATGTTTTGACTAATGAGAAGAGCTAGTTGATAAATGAAGTTACCCACGTGTGCATCAGCATCAGCTTGTTTGAACATAGGATCAGGAATGAGTTTGTGATTACCATTACCTAAGGGTATGACTTGTGATGCTTTGGTTGTGATTCCGATGTTTGAGTAGAAAGCTGTTGAGTCATTAGACGAGCTTGTCTCTCCCTGGTTGGTTTTGAACTGATTGAGAATCAATTTTTCATACATAGCATGTCTCTCATTTTGAAGGAGGAAGGCATAGAGTTGCTCATAGTTTGTATTCTTCAATCCTTTAGTGAGCTTCACAGCGGTGACAAACTTGTGCCATTCGGGATTCATGTTGTTCACAAATTTTGAGTTCAGCTGAATGTTAGGCATAGTCATTCTGATGTTCCTCATGTCATTCACTAACTTATGAAATCTCACATAGTACTCATAGACATTTTCATCTGGTTTCATCTTGAAGTGCTCAAATTCGTCATAGAGTTGGGATTCTCTGTCTTCCATAGTTAATTCTGAACCTGAGAGAAGCATCTTAACATTATCCCAAACTGCCTTTGCATCAATGTTATGATTGATCAGCTTGTAGATGTCTTTAGGAAGACCTTGAAGAACAATGTTTGAAGCCCTGATATCAGCATCAAATCTCTTTTTATCCTTATCATCAAGCTCATCATACATCTTAGGTCTGTCCATTCCGTAAACAGGAGTACCATCTTCATTAGTATCAAGTATGTCTCTAGTTGTCTCAACTCGATATGGTCCTTCATCAATGGATTTGAGGATGTTGACACCATTTTCCTTTCCAAGGCAATACAATCTGATTCGTTGAGCCCAAGAATCGTAGTCAGTTCTGTCAAGCATGGGTGGACGAGTATCTGAGCCAGCTGCTTGAACATCCTCGGCAACAGTGGAGATGATAGTAGGAACGTTGGTAGACATGTTAACAGATTATACGGGATTTTATAACTCTATGATTAAACCGGGAAATAGATTCTTTCACGGGATTTTACTAAATCAAGAGAAAACCGTAAACAATCACTCAAGTCGCTAGAAGATAATGCACTAAGTCGCTAACACTTAATTCGTTACACCACTAAGTCGCTACAGTCCCAAGTCGCTAGCCAAATGCAAGTCGCTAAGTAGTAACTCGCTAGGCCTCAAGTCGCTAGCAAAATTTTGGCAGCAATTCGCTACTCAAGTCGCTAAAGAGCAACTCGCTACGGACCAAATCGCTACTACCAAGTCGCTACCCGTAGTGGAGAGTCCACTACTTGTACTGTAACTCGCTAGATCTAAGTCGCTAGGACTTAAACTGTAACTCGCTACAAATTTGTAAAGCAAGTCGCTACGAAGAAAGTAATCCGTGAGGTAAGTCGCTAGCTAGAAAAAACCACATAAACATCACTTTTCAATCCAAAAACAACCCAACCAATATGATTCAAGCTTACCAAATGAAAACCTAAACACTTATGATGATTCTAAACATAAAAGTACTAACAAAATCCAAGCTTTAACACAAGAAATCAACCAAATGATGCAAAAACCACTAAACTTTTTCAAACTCAAAAACCACCTAAAAACCACTAGAAATCCAAAGATGTGCAAGATATGATCTAACCATGGCTCTTGATACCAATTGTAGGATATTAGTTTTCACATACACATCAAACCATAACAACAAGGTGGCGTATAAGTGGAATTCTAGAGAGAGAAAGTTAGAGGTTTAGGGAACTTAGTGAGAGAAAGTGAAAGATATTATTATGAGCTCCAACTCTCTACCTTGGAAGGTAGAGAGTATTTATAGTCTTACATAAATCGCCACACATCGGGCTGTGGATCAGGCATACAGTGGGTAAAGACCCGTCCGTCCTCCACGGTGTTACTTAACTAAATACTACTTAACTTAAAAGAACTACGACTACGAGCTTTCTAACGATTACATATACTTGAGGTGACCGACTCTTTAATACCTGGAATTTCTAATTCCTAACAAAAAAACTACTTGGTTTGGCTTTGCTATTTATAGCCAAAATGGACAGGAGCGTCCACGGACCACGGAACCCTTAAAAGTGTTCCGCCCGTGTACCATTTTGGTACCGCCAGGTCTGACAGCCAAGATATCAAAATCTTTGCTAAAGTCAACTATATCTAAGTAAGATTGTGCAAAATATGAGGAGTACAAATCCATACAAAATATCTAATGAAATCTTTCAATGATTTCCATGATGCATCACATGAAAGTGCTATTCAAATAAAGTTCAAAAAAAGGGTTCCTAAATCATCTTCTGTCAACTTGGGGAGGAATTCAGAAAAGGAAAATTTGAAAGAAGATGTTACAAAGAAGAAAGAATCTGTAAGTACTGCAGAAAAGATTATTTCAGATTCTGAGAAACAAGAAGAAGAAGTGCAAGTTCAAGGTACTGATGATCAAGGTACTGAACATCAAAGTACTGTTTTTCATGATACATCTAGGCAAGAAGTAATAACACCAATAACTCCAAGGGTATTGAATTTTGAAGAAGAAGTTGGTCCTTCTACAACTGTTATAGAAGAAGAGGAGGAAGCTACATTCAAACCTATTCATTCTGAAAGTGATGATGAATTAATTGCTACTATTTTAGATTTGTCACAACCAAGAGGAGGAGTTACTATTAGAGATGTACAAGAAGAAGAACAACCAAGAGCTTCTCAACCTGAAATTGATCCTAAAGACAAAGGGAAAGGTATTCTGGTTGAAACTAAGAAAAAGAAACTTACTTTGGCAGAACTTAGAGCAATTGAAGTTGCTAGGAATGAAGTTGCAGCTAAAAAAGTTCAAGAAGAGTTAGATGCTAAAGATAGAGAAGAACAGGAAGCTCAAGAAGCTAAAAATAGAGAAGCAGCTCAAAAGGTGCAAGATGAATTAGATGCTGAAACTGCTGAACCTTTACAGTCTCCTACACCTGTTAGATATATGTCAAGAAGACCTAATTTAGCTAAAGAAAGGAATGCAATGATGGCATATTTAAAAAGCAGAGGATATAAAGGACTGCAGAAGCTAAATTATGTTGATATGAAAAGACTCTATGATGCTGAAACAGAAGCGTATAAGAAGAGTGTTGCTGACATTAAAGACTTCAGAGAAGAAGCTTATTGGACTGAAGCTGAAAGGAAGAAGAGCTTAAAGAGAAAAAGAAAAACTGAAGTTACAGATGTTCAGTTTTCAAAGAAAGAAAAGGTTGAATTAAGATCTGAGACTAGTGATGAATTGAAGAATTATCTCAGAGTGGTAGATTTTGATTATACAAAGGAAGATAATGACATGAAGATGAACAGATCAAAGATTAGTGTTTTCAAAGTTGGGAAATCTAAGAATGGAGATTACATGGTTTTTCATAAAGAAGATGAAAGCTTCAAAGTTTTCAAAAGGCTATGGGATTTGTTGCATATTATAGATAGAGTAGACCTATTCTACTTATATCATGTTGTGAAGGCTTATTTTGAAGATAATCCATTAGAAGGGATTGGTTTGGTTTTACATGGTGATCTCATAACTATGTGGGAAACTGAAGAAGAGAGCACTGATGATATCTGGAAGAATCAAGAAAGCTGGGAAATAGTTTGCTGGAGATTCTTTGAAGAATCTGGAGTTCATGTTTTGGAGCTAGAAAATGGAACAATGATACACATGTTTGCAGAAAGAAGATACCCTCTTACAGTTGAGCTCATGAGAAGAATGCTAGAGCATGGATTGGAAGTAGAAGAGGATAATGAAACTGCTTGCATGGTTATCAATTTGTTTATCAACTGGACTACTATTGCTGAGAATACTTTTTTTGAACTTTATTTGAATAGTAGTCCAGTTGATAAACAAATTGATAACCATGCAAGCAGTTTCAATGATTTCCATGATGCATCACATGAAAGTGCTGAAGATATGAAAGTACTGAAGATATGAAAGTACTGTAAGCTGCAAAGAACTGGAAGAAGTCAAATAGTCAAAGTACTGCTAAAGACAGAGTCAAAGTACTGCAAGATAAAGTCAAAGTACTGCTAGAACAAAAGAACTGTTATATTCGTTTATGGAAAGAATTGTATTCCATGTTTAGATTACTTGTCGTACAAGGTTATCAATTGTAAACCGACTAGGATATCCTTGAGCCTATAAAAGGACTCCTAGATTGGCATTAGAGGTACGATTTCAGAAAAAGAGTTTTAGAGTTTACAAATTAGTGTTTTAGAGAAAAGTTCGATTATCTTAGAGTTGTATTAGAGTATCTGCATAATAAGCAGATTTAGAGCTTATAATAAAGTTATTCTTCTTAGCTTTGTTAAGTAAATTCCGCGTACTTGATAAAGATTGCTCAGTGTTTCTTTGTTAATAATTTAGGATTTATCCGAGGTTATTAAACCTTAACAAGCTAGTTAAGTTAGTTAGATTAAAGTATATCGATCCAACAGCCCGATGCGCGTGCAAATGATCAATGGCAAATGCTACATCTTAGTAATTGTTGATGACTATTCACGATGGATTTGGGTCTACTTTCTTCGAAGCAAAGACCAAGCTCCACAGATGATCATCACCATTCTCACGAAAATTCAAATTTAGCTCCGGAACACCGTCCGCCAAATAAGAACAGACAAAGGAACTGAATTTGTGAACCAAACTCTTCGAGAATTTTATGAGAAAATGGGAATAGAGCATCAAACATCTATTGCACGGACACCAGAACAAACGGAGTTGTTGAAAGACGAAACCGAACGTTAGTGGAAGCTGCAAGAACAATGTTAATTAATGCTATACTTCTAGATTACTTATGGGCAGAAGCTGTATCAACTGCATGCTATACTCAAAACCGTTCAATGATCACAAAACGCCACAACAAAACACCTTTCAAGCTTATCCACAACAGAAAACCGAATCTCAAACACTTTCATGTATTTGGATCTCTTTGCTACCCAAATAATGATCGTGAAGACTTTGGAAAGCTCAAAGCCAAAGCTGACATTGGAGTATTTATTGGATACTGTGAGAATTCAAAAGGTTTCCGGATCTGGAATCGTCGTACAAAGCAGGTTATGGAAATGATTCATGCTAATTTTGATGAACTTACAGAGATGGCTTCTGAGTATAACAACTTGGAACCCGGTCATAACCGTTTAAACTTCCCTCAAACCCCATCATCAGCTGAACAAAGCCCCCAGCTTACACGTCAACAAATGGAAAGACTATTTGCTCCTCTGTTCAGTGATGATATTGATGAACGTGCTCCAGGTGTATCCGCTGTTTTCGCTGCTCAACCTGATAATACTCTTATACCTGATACACCTGCTACAACAAATACTGTTGAAGAAGCACCACCAGTTGACTCTACAACAACAATTGAACAAACTGCTTCCAACGACGCTGGACCAGCTGCTGATGTTCTTAATGAAGTACCCCCACCTGCAGATTTTGATCCAAATGCGTTCTTTAACCCCGTTTGCCAATGAAACTGCTGCACCTGATGTCACGGAATCATCAACAAACCATTTGAATCCTCAAAATTTGCATAATGTATATCAACATCAACCTTCCACACATCGTTGGACGAAAGACCATCCTCTAGAGAACATTATTGGCAACCCAAATCAACCAGTCGTTACGAGACAACGTCTTCACACAGATGGTGAACACTGCATTTATGCTCTCACTGTCTGCCAAACTGAGCCTAAAAACATTAAAGACGCAATGACAAAAGACAACTGGATTGAATCCATGCAAGAAGAACTCAACCAATTCAAACGTCTTGAAGTATGGGAACTGGTTGAAAGACCAACAGGGGTCTACGTCATTGGTCTCAAATGGATTTGGAAGAACAAATTGGATGCTGAAGGGAACGTAATCATAAATAAGTCACGTCTGGTGGCTAAGGGTTATAGACAGGAAGAGGGTATTGACTTTGAAGAATCATTCGCTCCGGTTGCTCGTCTTGAGGCTGTTCAGATTTTTCTCGCGTTCGCGGCTCATATGAACATAACGGTCTTTCAAATGGACGTCAAAACTGCTTTTCTGAATGTGCAACTGAAAAAAATGGTTTATGTCAGCCAGCCAGAAGGATTCTTTGATCCTGAGTTCCCGAACCATGTCTACAAACTGAACAAAGCTCTGTATGGTCTCAAACAAGCTCCTCGAGCGTGGTATGATAAGTTATCATCCTTCCTCATTGCCAATAATTTCACCAAAGGTTCGGTCGACCCAACTCTTTTCATTCAATATCACGGGGAACATATTTTAATTGTTCAAATTTACGTGGATGACATCATTTCTGGGTCAACACATAAAAAGTACTCAATCGATTTTGCAAAACTAATGAAGAAACATTTTGAAATGTCCATGATGGGTGAACTTACGTTCTTTCTAGGACTGCAAGTTTATCAATCACCCCGTGGTATTTTTCTAAGTCAGTCCAAATATGCCCTTAAAATTTTGAACAAATTTGGAATGAATACCTGTGATACTTATGCCACACCAATGTCACATACCAAGAAGCTAGACGCTGATTTGCATGGGAAACTGGTTGACCCTACAAAATACCGTAGTATCATTGGGTCTCTCATGTATCTAACAGCCAGCAGACCTGATATTGTCTTTGCCGTATATCTTTGCTCCCGTTATCAGTCGAGACCAACTGAAACCCACCTCTCAGAGGCTAAAAGAATCCTCCGATACATCAAGGAAACCATTAACTTGGGGATCTGGTATCCGAAGGATTCTGGTTTTGAACTAATAGCTTTTTCAGACGCTGATCACGCAGGATGCTTAGACTCTCGGAAAAGTACTTCAGGAGCACTACAATTTCTTGGTGACAAACTGGTGTCTTGGCAATCGAAGAAGTAGGATTGTACATCGCTATCCTCAACAGAAGCAGAATATGTAGCCATGTCGGCGTGTTGTGCTCAAGTCATTTGGATGAGAACACAACTCAAAGACTATGGTTACGTATTTGACAGAATACCGATGTATTGCGACAATCGAAGTGCTATTGCGATCTCGTGCAACTCAGTTCAACACTCAAAGTCAAAGCACATCGATCTTCGATATCATTTCATCAAGGACCACGTGGAACATGGTACAGTTGAATTATACTTCGTGGGTACAGAATACCAATTGGCAAATCTTCTCACCAAAGCCGTAGCTCCTGCTAGGTTTAATGAGTTGGTCCACCGGATTGGTATGCGGTGTTTGACTCAAGTGGAACTGGATGAACTATTAAAACATTCTTAAAAACCAGTCAAACACCAAAACATCTTTTGTAAATAACTATCAAAAACAAAATACAAAAATATAAAATCTGATAAAAACAACAAAAATATTCTTCTATCTTTATTTCTTTCAACATGGCAAGTACAAATCTTCCGTCAACACTCAAATCTTTCAAAATTCAATATTTTTCCGATCAAGTGTTGAGGGGGAGAAAGCAAATATTTTTCAGTTTCATAAAACCTTGTACTTGCATGTTATCTATTCCCGGTTGTTTCTTTAAATAATGGTGGTCACATTTCTGGTTCACTGACACTCCTCGGACTGAAATTTATAAAACTTCATTATTTCTTAAGCCGAGGGGGAGTGTCGTCAAAGTTATTTCCAAATATTCTCCGTTTATTAACCAAAATGGAAGTTAAAAGGCATTGGATGAAAATGGAAAAGGTGGAGGGGCTAAAACTGTCAAAACCTTAAAGTTATTTTTCATAAAAACACTCCACCTAACTCATTAAATTCATCACATTTATTATTTAACCTAACCAATCCTACTCCTAAAATTCAATCTACAAATCCGAGTTCTTGATCGTCAATTTGTAAGTGGTTTCATAATCTTAACATATTTACAAACAATGGTTTTGAATTTTTTACAAATCCAACGGTTAAAACGTGAGATATGGGTGATTTTGTGTTCTACGCATAAGCGTATGAACACATAATCATGTTTGTGTGTTTTTGGTTAAACTGATAGTGTCAAAATGTTTATTTTATCATCTTGAAACTATTTCTATCACTAAAATTCACCCAGACACGCTAATTGAGTGAGATTGAGAATTAGGGTTTATGCGTTAGTTTGGGGTTTTCATATGTAAATGTTTCTGGTGAAAAAGATAGTTGGTTAATGTTGTATTCATGATTAATTGATCATATCTAAGCCCAGAAATTACCCAGAAACATCAAGTGCATCAAAACTGAAAACTAGGGTTTATGTTCATAAGATTTGGGTATTCTTGATTGGCTTTGATTTTCATGTTAAAATTTGGATAGGACAACTTGCTATACTTCATAGACCTCCCAGAAAAACTTTGGTGCAATTCCTATGGCTAGATATCATACGCGTAATTTATGAACTTTAGGGTTTAGTCTTACGCGTAAGGGTTTTTCCGCATAACTGTTTGAATGAGTATTTGTGATTAAATCTGTTATAGAATGAATGTGTACGTTAATATTGATGCTATGATGGACGTATTTCAGGTTTGTTACAAGTGAAAATTCAGAATCAAGGTTATTATCAATCTACGCATAAGGATCACCTTACGCGTAGAAGGTTATGCGTAAGAGAAATCTTACGCGTAGCGTTTACGCGTAAGGTTCTACACAGGGGACTACGCGTATCCTGTGAAGGATATGCGTAAACAGTGACCTCTACGCTTAAGGTCTACTCTTACGAGTAAGCCTTACGCATAAGGTTTTATATGCGCTTACGCGTAAGCTCTACGCATAAGGTCCCCTTTTCCTACGCGTAATATTTCTTACGCGTAAGTCAGGATCCTACGCATAAGCTTGCGTTTACGCGTATACCTCTTCTGTTTACGCCTAAGCTTGCCATTTCTACGCCTAAACCTTGTTTAACCTTAATCATGAATTGTTACGCGTGCAAACTTGTAAATAAATAAATCATAACGTCACGAAACCAATAATGTCACTAATAAGCTTAATCGTTTGATATGTTGTGAAAAATAAGTGATAACATAAACTTTAAAACTTAAAGTTAACTAACTCACGAAACTTATCACGACGTCATTGGACTATTGGACAAACAAGTGACTTTGGACTCGTAACAATCATCGACATAGCACATTCAATAATCAGACAATAAAACCATCTGTTGACTAACACAATGTCTTTCGATATGTTGGTTCTTTTGGCTAAATTTATTTCAGATCACGACATGGACGCTCAAATGAATGTGGATGCACCAAATGTTCTCACCATTGCTGATATCTTCCCAAATGGCTATCCGATGAAGATTGGAAAGAACAACCTTCGTGTTGACTTTGAAACCCTCACCTGCTCAGAGTCTTCTTGCTTAATTGCTGTGGATATTCTGAAGAATCATCCTTATCAGAATATGCTCTCCAATTCTGCTACTGTGTCGGAGATCTACATTCATTAGTTCTGGAACACAATGAAAAAGATCAAAGGACAGAATGCTGTGACAGTGACTCTCAACCACAAACAAGTCACCATCACACCTGCAGACTTAAGGACTGTTCTCCTCATTCCCGACATCGAGCCAACCGAATACGTTGCTGCACCAACTGAAGAGACTGTTCTACAATTCATGATTGACATGGTTATGACGAAGCTACAGGAGTAATCTCTAAGCATTCATACGTGGATCTTAAGAATATTCCTCAACCCTGGAGAACACTCTACATCATCATCACCAAATCTGTTTCCGGTCGTGACAGTGGCTATGAGCATCCCAAGCTCGTGGAACTGCAGATCTTTTGGGCGTTGATCAACATGAAGCACATCGAAATTGAAGCTTTGATATGGGACGACATGATGTCATTCCTCAAAAAGCTTGGCTCAAAGATTCCTTATATCAGATATACAAAACTGTTGATCCAAAGAGCTCTTAGACTCAATCCTGATATCCCCAAGAGACTCAATGACCCCAACAATCACGACGTGTTGTCTGAACCTACCCTAACTATCAGATTCAAGGAATCAACAACAAAGAAACAGGGTGTTGTGTTGCCAGATCACCTTCTGTCTGATGAAATCAAAAAGCTCTACACATACAAAAGGTATCTGGTGGCAGTTGAAGAAAACAAAGTCGGTTTTCTCGATGACAAGTCTTCTGGCACCCCTACAAGGAAAACCAGAAGAGGAAGTGCAGGAAGTGCTGCAAGCACTGAGAGTAAAAGGAAGTTCCCTAAGAGGAAACCTCCACACAAAAGGAAAGTTCCATCTAAGGAAGCTGTTCCTATTCCCATTCCCAATTCTGAACTGCAAAGAAAGCTAGTGGATGAAAGCTCTGATGAAACCGAATCAGACGATGAGGTTTTCTACTCTGAAACTGCAACCGATGTTACTCCATCAGTAGCTAAACCTCCCAGTCCACCAGCTGACAAAGGAAAAGGAAAAAACCCAGTGATTGAGCACGAAGAAGAAAGTTCTAATGAAGAGCCTCTGGATACTGATTACAGGAGGAAGTTCAAATTTGTTAGACTCCAACACGTTGCGAAAGAGTTTGCAAAAGATCAAATGGGTGGCCCCGGAGGGTCAAGTGGTGATGTTCAATCCACACCAATTCCTGATGCGGTTAATCAACCCGATAAGGGAACTGGTGCCACCACTCTTGAGCAACAACAAAAGCAACAGGAGGATTCTATTGAGTATGAATTGAGGAACCAGAAACTGAAAAGTCAGAGAAGGAAAAAGCTGATAAAGACCTGCAGCTCAAGCTAAAGTTGATGAAGAGGACGCAGCTTAAGCTAAAGCAAATGAAGATGCTAAGACTCAGGCTGAAGAAAAAGCTAAAACTAGACAAGATGACGAAGTGAACTATGATGATTATCTTCTCAACAGTCTAACTCGTTCCAAGGAGAAAAATTCTGAACCTCCTCATGACTCTTCATCATCAGATTCATCCTCTCACTCTTCACCACCACCATCCAAAAGATCAACCAGATCCACATCCAAATCAGTAAGAAGCCTAAGGACTCTTGGATCTCTCATGCTAAGACTCGAATCGTTAAAGCTGTCAAGCTGGTCAGAAAGAAAGACGTGCTTTACAGAAAGCTGAATTTTCTCGCTGATCAGGTACAGTATCTTCATGACGAGAATGACAAGATGAAAGAAGAAAGGGAATACATCCAGAAGTTCATGCAACGTGATCTTCAAGGGGAAATGAACGAGATGATCAAAGGTTACACTCATAAGTACCTTCTTGACATCGTTCCTGGAGTTATAAAGGAGATGTTTACCAAACAACTCTATCCGAATCTATTGCATCTGGCCAAGCAAACTATGAGATCAACACCAATGCATGTAAACATCAACCCAGTTGATCCCATAATATTCTCAGATGCTGAATTGGTTTCCAGGCTCGTAGCTCAAATGTCTAAACGATCTGCAACATTTGCCTCTTACGAAGGTAAATTGTTTGAAGCATTGCTGGAATACCAACTTAAATCAGCATGCAAAGAAGAAGCTGAAAGGCCCAAGCGTCCAAGAGACGATGAAGATAAGGATAAAGATAAAGATCCTAAACGCCCGAAGAAGTCTGGTGAATCATCCTCCATGCAACCTCCACCCCAAAGGACTCCAGCTCAACAAAGATCTCCTCCTCGCTCTTCTACTGACAAACCTCAGGATTCTGAGTTACCACCCCAGACTCAGAAAACCGGTGATCATTTTGAGTATACGGGTGGTGACAATGAGGAAGTCCGTGAGCCCCAAAAACAACCCACCTCTCCCAACAAAGTTAAGAAACCTGAATCCTCATCTAGGCCTAAGAAAAAGAAGAAGAAAGCGCCCAAGGCTAACGTCGTATCATGGCTAGACGAGGAGGACACTGATGAATATGACTGGTTTTCTACACTTGTTAATTCTACTCCCTATCCATCTGAAGGTCAAGATCTGGAAGACGGTAGTACATTGGAGCATGCAAACTTACTGCAAGAAAAATTCTGAGTGAAGAAGATGACGAAATCAGAGTTGAAACGAATCAAGAATGAAGCCTTTCAACTGCTAAAAGACAGCTCGGAAAGTGCCATCGAGGTTGAATACCATCTTAAAAACATAGCACGAGCCATATCCAACAACATTGATTGGCTCAACCCTGAAGCAAACATCGACTTCTCCAGGAAAGACAATGCTCCTTACTACACCGATTGGTCTAAACCTCTACCAACATTTGGCCAACCAGATCAGCCTAAGATTCCATTTCGCTACTTCTTCAACAAAGATTTGGAATTCCTTCTACACGGTGGCGATGGTTCAAGGAAATATGCTACATCACTTACACTTTCATTCCCGGCAGCCATATACTCCAACTGCATAGCCATCGAAGAAAAGGCTACTCACTTGTTTTCTAACAGTGTGGAACAGTATGACGTCGATGCAATGTACAAGATTCACCATTGGCCAGAACGCCGACGAATCTACTACAAGAGCTGCCAGGTTCGAAAGTCTCTACATGAAGTGTATAGTACTAAAGGGATCGTTGCTATTAAACATGTTGACCTCTCGTCTAAATGGGACTACACTTTCCTAAAGGATATCCTGGTCAAAAGACAAGACGAAAGAGATTATGCATTCTGTGAAGCGGACTTTGAGATTTTGTCTCTCAATGACATTGAAGATCTGTATCTTGCAAAAGTACAGGGACGCATGAGACAATTCTCGACTGAAGTTCAACGTGAATTCATCAAGTCATTACTTATCTTCATCAGAAGCTTCGTGATCAAGGAACGTGTAGAAGACTTACAACTGGCTATTGAATCATATCAGACCCGTGTCAACTTCACCAGACCTCAGCTAGAACTTCCCGACATCAACCAGCTTCCACAATACACCCTCGTCAGCAAACCATTCGGCATAGTTTATCGCAGTGAACTTCAACGAAATTGCTTGATGGCGTGTAGAGATCTTCACAAGTTTGGGGATCACACTTTGAAGAAGGTTCGGGATGGCCTGGCTTATAGGTTAAAGGAGATACATGAAGGCATCGGGTCAAAGTAGAGATGGAATTCTCAGGAAAGACGGGATGTGAAGAGGATCATCACTATGATCGATGAAAGGTTGTACAGAAAGAGACCAGTTCAGAACTCTAGAGAGCTTTGTAGGTGGTCATCCCAGGATTAATCTCACAGGCTATCAACGCCCTGTTCACATTCCTGGAAAGATTGATGGACTACCTGGTACCCCTTAATTTGCTTCTTTTTCATATTATTTTGGATGTGTGAATTTTTTAATGTAAATGGCTTGTGCACACATAACAGTGTACAACCCGTTCTTGTAATGAAAGGACCCTGTGGTACGCTTCAGTGCCACAATCCTATAAAAGGAACGAAAGCTTCTTATTTTTGAGTAAAACTATCAAACCTTTCATTTTTCAAGGTTTTGCTCAAAAGAACAAGTACTTCCCCTTACGTTTTTCAAAAACCTCAAAATTTAGTATTTGCTAAAATCTTTGTTCAAACAACTTGTTCTTCGTGATAATCTTCCCACAAAACTCGAAATGGTCATATTTTTATCAAAACGTTATCAAAAATAACATTTATATGCCATTTTTTAGGGGGAGAAAATTATTGTGATAAGAAATATGTTGATTTGCTACTTGAATCATCGTGTGAAAAGACTTAACCCATGAATTGACGGGATCTGAACAGTCATACAGTGAAAAGATTTGTCTTCCAAAGACTTATCCAAGTAAATTGTACATATTCGAGAAGCTCTTGATAGACATGAACTTTGACGGGTTTGACAACCTTTCGAGGTTTGTCTACACCTTCAAGGTAGTTATTAGAGCAAGTTTTCACCTAAAAGCTGACAATGTAACTCTTTAACTATGCAATGTAACCGTGTCCCTCGGGGAATTGTCTATCTTGAGTCGATCAATTCAAAAAGTGCGCGCTCTTTCCTCACTGTGCAGATTTCTGTCAAAACTCTTAAGCACATGTTGAGGGGGAGTATTTATTAAAATCTAAAACTCTTGAAGTGTTCAAACATGTTTTTCATTTACAAACACTTCGAGAGATTTTCATGAAAATGGTTTTATGGCAATGGAGTTATAAGGTGATTAAGGTTAAGAATGACCGTCCTATGATCCGCCAGAGCCGGAGGGATCTACCCAAGGACACTACCAATAGTTAGAATTAGAAGTCCTTAGGAATGATCATAAAAAGGAGAAAATGAGAATCGGAGAAAGAAGGAGTTGAAGAATTAAAAAGAAAAGCAAAGAAAAGGGTGAAAAGAAATAGCCCTCCAGATTATTCAACTTAGGGCAGACACCGGGTTCAATTCATATGCTACTGGTTGTCACTTGATGACGCCGGTATTGAAGATTAAAAGTCGTCATGGACCCAGTGACGCATGCACTAAACCTTCTTAGCCACTCAAGTTTCTCCCAAAAGAAGCTTGTTTCATTCTCACAGGGAACCCTACGTAAACTATTGGCTTTCTCTTAGAGATTGCTGGTATTGAAGAAGGAGACCCTCTCCCTAGTCTCCGCTCAGGAAAACCAAAACGCACTATTGAGTCTAGAGCCACGAGATTCATCAAAAGATCTCTTAGGTACACTTGACATTTCATCACTTGTTGTTCAACAATAAGAACAACAGTGGTACGTTATCGAGTCCTACACAGATCTTAGCAATATGTCGAGAAAATTTATGAGAGGTTCACATCTGTGATCCTCAGTGATTGAATGGAAACTCCTGCCAGGGTCAACATCAAATAGCCCTGACAGCAGGTCGCTTCGGTAACTCCCCGTGGATTACGCTTAGTGGTCTCAAACGGTCTACAGTCGTGAGGTGATGCTTCGGTGTACCTCAGCGACCCATCTGAATCGTAGGTGTACTTTGGTACATCGTGTTATCTCACTTGTGAGACTCCGGTTCAGGAACGGCCTTTGTGAGAATTAGAGTTGTGTTTTCACACTATGCTGTTAACACTCTCGAAGTTCAAACTTGTAAGTGCCGGAATCCGCTTATTACTAACCTTTCTTATATTTACTTCTTATGGAAGCTCTGGAGCGGACTGATCGTGCAGATTCTCCACATGCTCATGCCTACAACATCACTTATGGAAGTTCTCTCATAATCAAAGGCAACACAAAGTCAGAATGATTCTTCGTCAACAAAGAATCTACAAAGTTTAAAGACTTAAAGAACTTCATCAACTGCAATCCAACGTTAAAGAGCGTGTGAGCATGTTGGAGAAAGACGTGGAGACACTGGAGCAGCGAAGCAGACCTGATGCAGATTACCACAACATACTATCACTTTCAAAGAACAAAGAACTAAAAAACAAAGAAAATGAAGACGTCAAAGCAGATTACTTCAAAAGAAACAATTTCTCTACACTGGGGAGATTGTTCGAATCAAGACACTTCTTCTCACAAGAAAGAAGAATGTCAGAAGACGTCAAAGCTACTATTACATCAGCACCTACAACGTTTATCACTCATTCATTCATCACTAACACTTAGGGGGAGATTGTTGGAATCACTCCTAAACCTTATTCAAGTGTTAGTGATTCATATGTAATGGTTAGCTTAATATGACCTTTATGTTAGTAATTATGCTTAGGCTTATGTAGAAGGCCCATAAGCCTAGGCCCAAGTCCATAAGAGAAAGGAAGGGACTAGGAGTTTTTCCCTAGCTCCCTCTCCTATAAATACCTTGTAGTAACCCTTACTTGAGGGTTGGTTTTTCAATTCACTCTCTTTCACCTTGCATACGCTTAACCTTTCTTTATGTTTCTATGCATAGTGTGTTTGTGTGTTGTTCAACCGATCTCTTCTCCTCTATACTCTTTCTATTGATGCTTGTGTTGTAAACTTAGTGACCTAACAAAAGTCGATAACACATACACAAACATAGTGGAGCATTGACTTTGACCAAGGGCTAACGATTTTCACAAAAAAGTGAAAATGGGTAAAATTTGATAACACTCGTGTGCTATCCCTCTTCATAAATCGGTTAGTATACAACATTGTTTCAAGTTATTTTATCATCCTACAAAGTAAAAATGACCAAATAGTATCATACACCATTGTTTTTGTCTTGTTCCAAACACTCCTTTAAAACCTCACTTATCCAACTTTTTGTAGATCTTTTTCATCATCCTTCCAAGGCACTTGAACATCCCCTTTGTTTGCTTGAACTTCGCTAATTCATTCTCAATCTCGGGAAGAGATGCATAGTACTCTTGAGGTGGTAGTCGAGAATTGGGGAGACCGTCTTCCGAACTATTTGATGATGATGATGAAGGAGTTGGAGGTTTTTCCCTTTTACCTTTTGCCTTAGTCTTAGCCACTCGCTCGTCACTCAAGGGCACAAATATGTGAGGGATGAGAGAGTAATCTAGCATCAACCCTTTTAGACTTGGTGGAATGGGTGCAAATGCTCTATAGAGACGGGTGAGTAGCATCCCGTATGGAAGAGCAACGAAGCCTTGAGTAGGGATATCTACCATTCTCCTATCAATGTAGTAGGCTAAATTGAATGGTTGACGAGTGGACAAGTTGTAGAGCATGTGACAAAGGCAAGCATTGATATGGTCTCTATTTCCTATGGTGCTAATGACATTAGCTCTAAGGATTTCCTCCCACTTTTTGAATTCGGGCTTGAGCTCATTGAGTTCCATACCATATGGATCTCGGTTTACTTCCTTTCCCTTTCGAGTGACATGGGTTGGAGCTGCCCTTTCATTAAAAAGGTGCTCACGAATGATGTCCTTATCCACCAAAGGAGTTTGGTAGGGAAGAGAGCGGTCATTGATTGCATCAAGAATAGTGAGTGACCACTTATCCGAGTAAACACATGTACCACGGTTAGGAATTCCTAGCACTTGAGCAAATTGGTCTAGGGAGATGGTGCAGTCATTTTGATTGATCCTAAACCTCAGAGCCATTAGATTATCCTCATTTGTGAAAGAGAAAACACTAGCATAGAATTCTAGGACAAACCTATGACATATTGGTTCATCGATGTCAAGGAGACAATCGAAGTTGATAGTTGCTAGCTCTTGACGGAGATTAGTTTCGTCGACAAAAGAAGGATGAATGGCCCTACCCTCTTGGAAGTACCTTTGCTCTAGACTCTTAAAGATTTCAACTTGGTGTTTAGTGAGACCCTTGGTTTTGTGATGTTGAGGGATGTAGTTAAGAGTGTCCTTGTGATCATAGAATTTTGTGGCTACCATGGTTGTTCCTATGAGCACGAATTTATATGTTTTAGTAAATTTGAAAACAAACTTAGCGGTTTTGTTCTAGTGTGTGTCTATATGAAGACAGTTTGGAGTTGCGGTTATCTCGACTCATTTCATGCATAAAATGGTTTTTAATGGGGGTGTTTGGCAAAAAGAGGGAGATAACCCAAACGCTCCTAATTCGATGTGGCTTCATTTAAATATACCCGGGAATGCATATTAATTATGCATTACCTTTAGTATTCAAGAAACATTATCCAAGTGATGAAAAATTTACGTTTCTATTTGTATTAACAATGAAAAATTGTTTTCCTACAAGTGAGAAGCTTTTCAAAATTTTGACATGGGGTTTTTGTTTAATTAGAATAAGGCCTTATAGTAATTATCTTTTAAGTAGTGAGAAACATGATTAGTTTATGCAATGTAACAATGTAGTACCTAATTTCAGTAATTAGTTATGCAATTTTGCCAATTGAATCCATGTTTTGTACAAGAATATACATAATCCCCATGTAATGATTTTGTGCACAAATTAGAATCCTAGACTCAAAATTAAGAGAAGTGATGCAGTTAGGATACTTACAATGATTAATGGGAGAGAAAGTCTTAACAATGAGGTAGGTGTGTTGTTGATACGTTTTGGTAAAGTGATTTGTGAGGAAGAAGATGTTTTGTAAGTAGTATATCTACTACTGTTTTCACCACGGACCAGACGGCACCAAATTTTTGGTTCCGTCCGTTTGGTCGTTTGGTGACGTGGGAACAGTAGCAGATTTAAGCTAATATGTTTTTGTTTTGGTTGTTCTAAGATTTAGACTATGTTTTAACTACATGTTTGGTTCCATTAATCCTAAGCCAAGTCTAAGAAGATTAAATGGTTCTCGTTTGAGAGGTTTAGTTAGGATCTCGGCAATGTTGTCTTCGGAGGATAATTTCTCAATTGAGATGTTTCCTTTTTGAACATTGTCGTGAAGAAAGTGATGGCGGATTTCAATATGCTTCGTTCGAGCATGTTGGACGGGATTTTTGCTGAGATCAATAGCTCCTTTGTTGTCGCAAAGTATAGAGATATTATTGAGATGAATTCCGTAATCCACGAGATCTTGCTTCATCCAAAGAGCTTGTTGACATGCTTTTTCGGCTGAGATGTATTCGGCTTCAGTAGTTGAGATAGCTAGAGCCGTTTGTTTCTTTGCAAACCATGAGGTGAGACAATTTCCAACAAAAGTACAAATACCACTTGTACTTTTTCTATTGACATAGTCACCGGCATGGTCCGAGTCGGCATACACTATAGTTTCTACACCCGTTCCTTTGGGATACCATAATCCTAAACATGTCGTTCCCTTAATGTATCTAAATATCCTTTTCAAAGCTTCTAAGTGTGATGCTTTGTGATCTTCTTGAAAGCGAGCACATAAACAAACACTAAACATAATGTCGGGTCTACTAGTCATGAGATAGAGTAGGCTACCGATCATTCCTCTACATTTATTGTTATCTACCGATTCACCTTCCTCATCCTTGGTGAGTTTTGTGTCTTAGGACATGGGTGTCTTAGTTGGTTTTGAGTCTTCAAGACCAAATTTATTAAGCATGTCTTTTGTGTATTTAGATTGGTTCAAGAATATGCCATCTTCTAGTTGTTTAATTTGAAGTCCTAAAAAGAAGTTTAACTCACCCATCATACTCATCTCAAACTCGTCGTGCATGATTTTAGAGAAATCATCACATAGCTCTTGACAAGTTGATCCAAATATGATGTCATCAACGTATATTTGAACTATGATAATGTGTGATTCTTTTTTCTTGGTAAAGAGAGTATTATCTACTAATCCCATGGTATATTTGTTTTCTACTAGAAAAGTCTTAAGTCGATCGTACCAAGCTTTTGGTGCTTGCTTAAGTCCGTATAATGCCTTCTTGAGTTTGAAGACATGTTGTGGCTTTTCAAAATCGGCAAAACCGGGAGGTTGAGCAACATATACTTCTTCGTTAATAAACCCATTAAGGAATGCACTTTTAACATCCATTTGAAATAATTTAAAGTCATAAGCACATGCATATGCAAGTAAGATTCTAATAGACTTGAGCCTAGCTACCGGTGCATAAGTTTTGTCATAATCAATCCCTTCTTGTTGATTATAACCTTGTGCGACAAGCCTAGCTTTGTTTCTAGACACTACACCATTTTCTTCCATTTTATTTCGAAAAACCCATTTCGTTCCAATTATAGTTTGATCTTTAGGTTTTGAAACCAATTTCCAAACATCATTTCTAACAAATTGGTTTAACTCTTCTTGTATAGCAATTACCCAAGATTCATCTTTTATTGCTTCGTTTATGTTTTTCGGTTCAATGGTTGACACAAAGCAAAAGTAGTTACTTTGATTTTGGGCTTGTGATCTTAACGTTCTTTGATTTAGTTGTCCTATGACTTTTTCTAAATGATGACTTTTGGATTCTTTGATGTTTATAATTTCTTTATTTAATGGTTCATCTTCCTTGTCATTTTCAATTATTTATTGACTTTCTACAAGTTGACTTTCAACTAAGTCATCATCTACCAAAGGTGATGTCTTAGAAGGAGGTGGACTTTCGTCGAATGTTATGTTCAACGATTCCTTGACTCTTGTTTAAGACTATGTAAGCTTTACTAGTTTGTGAGTAACCAAGAAATACACCTTCATAAGACTTTGGGACAAACTTGGTGAGATAGTCTTTGGTATTAAGAATGAAACATTTACACCCAAACACTCTAAAATATCCTAAAGTTGGCTTTTTGCCTTTATATAATTCATATGGTGTTTTGTTTAAGAAAGGACGTATTAAAACTCTATTTAAAATGTATGTAGAAGTATCAACGGTGTTACACCAAAACTTTTGAGGTATGTTTTGTTCATTAAGCATTGTTCTACTCATTTCTTGAATGGTTCTATTTTTACGTTCTACAACTCCATTAGATTGAGGTGTTTGAGGAGCCGAGAAGTTATGTGTTATACCATTTGTATCACAAAAGTTTCCAAATTGTGTTTCATTGTCGAACTCGCTACCATGATCCGTCCGGATCGACACAATGTTAACACCTAGTTGATTTTGAATTTTCTTGCTAAGTATTTCAAATTTATCAAAAGCTTCATTTTTAGTTTTCAAAAATAATGTCCAAGTGAACCTTGAGTAATCATCTACTATGAACAAAGTATATAAGTTGCCTCAATAACTTCTTATAGCGGATGGACCAAATAAGTCCATATGCAAAAGCTCTAGACACTTAGATGTGGACACCACGTTTTTAGCCTTATGAATACTATGAGTTTGTTTACCAATTTTGCAAGCGTCGCAAAAATGTTGGTCATATTTTAGTTTTGGTAAAATTCTGAGTAGCTCTTTTGAGGATAGGTTTTGAATAAGTCTCATATTAGCGTGACCTAATCGTCTATGCCAAAGAGTAGAATTATCATCTAAGGTTGTTAGGCAAAGTTTGTCATTGGATGTTTTATCTATTTTCATGACGTATATGTTATTTTTCCTAACTCCTTTAGCTATGGTGATACCATATTTTAGTATTTTACTACCATTTTCTTCAAATAATACTTTATACTTTTTATCACATAATTGACTAATATTAAGTAGATTAAATCCTAACCTATCGACATGAGCAACATTTTTAATAGTTAGGGAGTTATGAGCGATCGTACCTTTGCCAATGATTTTGCTTTTGAGATTGCTACCAAAAGTGACATTACCTCCGTCATACTCTTGGTATGTTGAAAAGAGGCTTTTGTTGCCCGTCATGTGTCGTGAGCATCCATTATCTTTTATCCATTCATCAGGTTCTAATCCAACTTTCAAGCATACCTATGACACAAATAACTCAAGCGTTTGGTCCCCAATATCTTATGGGTCCGTTTAGGTTAAACATACCATTTACTTGGTTCATGTATGAAAATGACGGGTAAGGGTTCCATGGCATGTAATATGGAGTTTGATATGGTCTAGGGAAGTTTTGATTCCAACCGACATGTTGATAGTTGGGTTGTATGTTGTGGTTGCTCTTGGGATAGAGGCGTTTGACAATAGGTGTTTTAGGCCGTTTTTGAGTGGCTTTAGTTCTAAATTCATTTCTAGCGAGTTCTACTCCTAATGTAATAGCAGGTTTTAGTTTAACATTATCCTAGGTTTTCTTTGTTACTTTGACAATTTCACTACGGTCCGTATTGCAAACATTCTGTCCTGCTGCAGTCCTCACGGCACCAAATTTTTCAACGGACGGAACCCTATTTTTGGGTCCGTCTGGTCCGGGCTGTACTGCAGCAGTTTTGACAGTTTGTTTGTCTTTTTCGGCTGTTTTGGATTGACTATTTGGAATTGGTACTTCATTAAAACCAAGTCTATTCATTTTTCCTGGTATTTTTTGAATTCTAACTATTTCATCGGCACAAGTAATATTTTTGTTAAACCTTTTAAACTTAGAGTTATGTTCAATAAGAATTTCTTGTGTGAGTTTTAGCTTTTCTATTTCAAGACTAAGCTCTTGACATGATTTACAATCATTGTCATTTGCTTTCCCTTTTTCTAATCGTTTTTCCTTTTCTTTTAACTCATAAATTTCATTTTCTAAAAATTCCTTTTTAGTCTTTAAAAACTTGTTTTTAGTTATGATTTTTAAGTTAAGCTCACACAATTGATTATATTATTTTTGCAAGGTTTCATCATCAATAGAAGAGTAAGATGAGTCGGAATGTACCTCATTTGATTCATGTGCCATTAGAGCGATCTCATCCTTGCTTGATTCTTCATCATCCTCACTATCACTCCAAGCACCACTTACAAAAGCTCGTTGAGTTTTGCTTTTAGGTGGCTTGGGGCAATCTCTTATTAGATGGCTTGTATCACTGCATCTAAAGCACTTCCTTTCACCTTTTCCTCTTTTGTCATCTCGGTCTTTCGGAATGGCTTCTTTTCATCCCGAGGTTGTCTTACGAACTTTCCTCTTCTTCTAAAAAACTTTTTGAAATCTCTAACGGCCATAGCATACTCCTCATCTTCACTACCGGAGCAAGATTCGACATCATCACTTGATTCCGTTCTTGCCTTTAGAGCAACGGATTTGACTTTCTCTCTTTTCCTTTGATGATTTTCGAATCTTTCTCCATCACCATTTCGTGTACTTTGAGGTTTCCGATTAGCTCGTCAAGTGACATTATTGAGAGATCTTTTGATTCCTCAATAGCCGTTACTTTATCTCTCCACTTCGGATGGAGTGCTCTAAGAAATTTCCTGACAAAGTTCTTACTACGAAAAGATTCATCAAGTGCTTTAAGAGAAGTAATAATAGTATTAAGCGAGCAAAACCACAATCAATGGTTTCATCTTCAGGGATAACAAATTGTTCATATTGTTGAACAAGAAGATCAATTTTGTTATCCTTGACTTGTGAATTTCCTTGGTGTGTAATAATCAAAGATTCACAAATGTCTTTTGTGGTTTCACACATAAAAATTCTTTCATATTATTTTCTAGGTAAAGCATTATAAAGCATCATTTTAGTTTTATTATTTTTAGCTATTAATTTCTTTTGATCATCAATAGAAATATCTTTTGTTGTAGAACTAAAGTCTCATTTAATTATAACAAACCAAAGATCTATATCTTATGATTTTATATATGTTTCAAAACAGTTTTTCCAATAGATAAATTCATTGGTTTCAAAGAGTGGTGGTCTTTGCATAGATTGCCCTTCTTTAAAGTTTTCGGAAATCATGGATCGTTTCAAGTTTATAAAATACAATATATTTTAGAAATTCTTGAGAAACGAGGCTCTGGTACCAATTGTGGAAAACTAGAAGGGGGGTTGAATAGTTTACCGATTAAAAACTTTGTTTTGAAACTTATTGAAAGATCAATTGATATTGATCTTAGATATGGTAGTGAATAATAATCAATATGCAAGCAATATATATAAAGAGTAAATAAGGAAAGAAACAATCAAACCACGACAAGTTGTTTATAGTGGTTCGGTCTACAAGGACTCTTTTTCCTTGCCCTACTCCACTCCCCGAGTCTCACACTCGAGAGTTTAACTTCACTAGTCAACAAGCTCCTTTCATCGGCGGATAAACCTTTACACTTCGCTTACACACTATTTCTGACACTAAGCTAGATGCCGAGTTCTTTTCCAAGGGTACAACCACTCCCACACACAATGTATTTTAAGGACTAAAATACTAACCACTCACACTCACAAGTTTATGATGGCTTGGTACAACAATGATGTATGAACAAGACTAGATCATACAACAACAAAACAAACAAGACTTCCAACAATTCGTTGAAGCTTGAATATGCCTTGATCTTATTTGCTACAAAAGAGGATCACTATAATGATATGAAACTGAGTTAGAAATGTTAGAGAGAAGGAATGTATGTGATTATGCTATAAAGGGATGAGAAAACTACTTGGTTTGGCTTACTATTTATAGCCAAAATGATCATCAGTCACCACGGACCCTACAAAAGGGTTTAGTCCGTGTATGAATTTGGTGCCTGATAAGGTTTTAAAATGTACCTTTTTTAGGGGTCGTTTAAGCCCTTATTTGATCACTTTTGTATCCGTTATTACTTAATATCGTTCCTTTTCACTTTTTAGGTATCTTGAAGGCAAAATGCTGGAATGACACTTATTCGGACGAAAAGGCGCGAATATACGAAGAAAATGGCCAAAGTCAAGAATCGAGACACTCAGGCTGCTGGAACTGAAGGGGACGGCGTCAGGTGTTATCTGTGACGCCGTCGCATCACTTTTGTGACGGCTCAGTAGCCAAATTGCTTAGTTACAAGTGACGGTGTCAGGTTTTAAAAGAGTAGGTCGTCGCAACTCACACGGCCTAGATTTGATCCAGACGACGTCAGAGACTGAAGGGGACGGCGTCACAAGCATAAGGTGACGCCGTCGCAAGACTAACGTGGCCAAGACGAAACCCTAATGACGGCGACCCGACGGCATCACAAATCAAAGGGTGAAGTCGTCGCATATGTAATCTTATATATAGAATCCGAATTTTTTAGTTTTCAGTGTGTAGTCTTTTGCAGTAAAAACCTAAACCGAACCAAGGCTGTTTTGTACATTATTTTAGGCTTCCAAACCCTATCTTACATCAAGATAAGTGTTTTACTTCATTAATTTAATTATGTCTTCAATTACTTGTGTGTATGCTTGCATGTTCCCCATGTCCGGCTAATTTACTTGTGTGTTTGCTTAGGGAATATGAAACTTAATTATTGAATATTGATTGGTTGTCTCTTATCTTAATTGTTAATGATCTAGTAATGCGATAGGTCATGCGTTGTGTAGCTAATGCTTGATTAATCTTTGTGAACCTTAGTTTATAATACCTAAAGTTGTTGTAGGCTAAACCATCCAAAGAGTACCTTAGAGTTAAAGTTTATAAATCCTAGAGACTTTGTAGGCGATAACATTTGGTAGTTTCAAAGAGTTAGGGATAAACGCATACCCTACGACTTTAGACACACAACGCGATTAAGAATAAGGACGTGACAATTCAACCATCAATAGGAGATAATTAAGGAGTAATACAACCTAAGTAAACACATCTTTAAATCATCATACGAGCACACAATAATTAGACATAGACTACCCTCACCTTATTTAATTAGATAATTAGATAGTAGAAATAATCGGTAGAAATACCAACCCCCAAATCCAAACCCCGAGATTCGTACCTTTCCATTTCCTAAAAAAACATAAAAAGATAAAAAAAAAAATAATCTTCCTCAACCCCAACCTTAGCGTAGTAACTTCTCACTAGCATTCCTATTCCCCTAGAGAACGATATCAATTCCCGTGGCTTACCCTAATACTACACTACAACGATTAGGTTCACTGCCTAGGGTGTTGAAAAACTTGCTCGACGAAAAGGAAGTTCCTTTGACCCCGAACGACGCGTGTAGCGTTATCAGTGCCGCCGGGGTCTGACAGCAAGATTACCAAAATCTTACCAAAGTCAACCAAATCCATCTAAGATTGTGTAAGATATGTAGAGTCCAAATCTACATAAAATATCTAGTGAAATCCTCTAGAGATTAGAAATATGTTAAATGTAAATACATATGTAAACTTATGCTTGATCTAAAAATGTTAACATACATTATGGTTTAGAGGCATATCAAAAATATGATTAATCAAAATGTAAATGCTTGAGTGATGAAGATATTATTTGAGGAAAAGCTTGTTTTAATATCTATTAAACTTGACAAGCTTTAAGCTTTATAAAAATTAAATTTACTTTTGTCGTTAACAAAACTTAGGTAAAGATCATAAAATATAAATAACGTTTAATGACGATATTTGTATTAACAAATGAGAAAACAGACTTTGAACGTGTTCTTAGTGTTAATGTGACAGGCCTCTTTCTGGGCATGAAACATGCTTCTAGAGTTATGGTTCCTGCACGAGGTGGAGCAATAATATCAATGGCAAGCACTTGTTCAATTATAGGTGGTGTGGCAACACATGCTTACACTTGCGCAAAGCACGCTGTAGTTGGATTGACTAAGTATTTGGCAATGAAATGTTGGAAAATTTAGTGCACTTGTGGGATTAGTTCACACCTTGTAATGGGTTAGGAGGTACGGAGTGTACACCCATAAGGTCCATGAACACCCTGACTCTTATAGTGGTTTGTATTGGTAGTACTGGTGAAAGTACTGCTTAGTGAAAGTACTGCTTGGTGAAAGTACTGCTTGTGGAAAGTACTGCTTATGGTTTCCACTGATAAGCAGTGTTTCCACTGATAGGCAGTGTTTCCACTGAAGTGGTGTATCCACTGATAGTGCTATGAAAGTACTGATAAGCAGTGTTTCCACTGATAGGTTGTACTTCCACTGCAAGTGAAAGTACTGCTAGTGGAAAGTACTGCTTATGGAAAGTACTGCTAAATGGCAGTTACAACTTCTTTAAGACCACGTTTAATTGGTCATGTAACCACTAACGGCTATAATGGGGATAATTATGAGGCTATTAATGGGCCGATTAATACTCATAATTCCATTGGAATAGCTCAAGAGTAACCTCCTATATATAGGAGATCTGAACATGCATGAAGAACACACAGAAAACGTAAACACTTATTAGCGAAAGGGTTATAGAATTGTGCCTAATTCTCTAACTGCATTTGGTCTTATCCCAAGTAGATATTCGTGATACCCAGGCATTAGGGTCGAATAGTTTACTTTGGAAAGTGATTACACGATTCCAAGTGATATCCGGTAACCACCTAGTGGTATTGCTACTGTCATTGATTGTCTTAACCCTGTTCTGGGAGATAACCCCCAACAATCAAAGTAAACTATTTAGTGATAATCAATGGCAATTGCTGCAATGAAACACATGGCTTCAAACTTTGCTAAGCTGGACAAGTTTGAAGGGGTGGACTTTAGGAGGTGGCAGAAGAAGATGCACTTCTTGCTGTCTAGTATGAGTGTGGTCTATGTGCTGACTACTCCAATTCCTGATGATGGTGATGATGCTACTGTGGATCAAATCAGGAGGAGGAGCAAGTGGGAGAATGATGACTACATATGCAGAGGTCTTATTCTGAATGGTATGTCTGATTCTTTGTTTGATATTTATCAGAACTTTGAATCTTCCAAAGAATTGTGGGATTCCTTGGATGCCAAATATATGGCTGAGGATGCATCAAGTAAGAAGTTCCTTGTTAGTAATTTCACAAATACCAGTTATGGAACAATACAATGAACTTCTTGGAATACTTGGAAGGTTTACACAACACCAAATGAACATGGATGAGGCTATCAAAGTCTCTTGTGTCATTGACAAACTCCCTCCTTCATGGAAAGATTTCAAGCATACCTTGAAACATATGAAGGAGGAGTTAACTCTTGTTGAGTTGGGCAGTCATCTGCACATTGAGGAATCTCTCAAGGTGCAGGATAATGACAAGCCAAAGAGTAGCAACGCTACTGGACCATCTGTTGTCAATATGGTGGAGCATAACAACTCCACCAGGTACAATGACAACAAAGGCAAACGCAAATTTCATGATAACACAAGGGCAGATCCTAACAAGAAGGCAACACCTACTTGTTGGAAATGTGGCAAGACTGGTCACATTAATAGGGACTGCAAGGGTGTTAAAGTTGGTGGTAAAGCCAATGGATCAGGCACTAATGGTTCAGGGAGTGGTGGTTCAGCCAACTCACTGAAAGGTCAGAATATGTTTAATAAGTCTTTTCAGATTTATTATGTTACATATGTATCTGAATCTTTTTATGTGCAGGATGATGATGTTGCGTGGTGGGTTGACTCTGGTGCAACAGTTCATGTGTGTAAAGATAGAAGCTGGTTCAAGACTTATGAGTCACTGAATGATGGTTCTATTCTTCACATGGGAAATGAGTCAACATCCTTGGTGCATGGTCGTGGTTGTGTAGATCTTAGGTTTAGTTCTGGAAAGATTGTAACTTTGTTTAATGTTATTCATGTCCCTGATATCAGGAAGAACTTGGTTTCAAGTAGTGTTTTGAATAATCATGGATATAAACAAGTTATTGAATCTGATAAATTTGTTCTTTCTAAATGTGGTGTTTTTATTGGTTTTGGTTATTTATGTAATCAAATGTTCAGGCTTAATATTACCACTGACAGTGTTATTTCAGCTTTTGTGACCACATATGATCAGACTGACTCTACTCTGTGGCATGCAAGACTTGGTCATGTTCACTATAAAAGAATGCAAGATATGTCTAGGGATGGTTTAATCCCTGCTTTTGACATGGACACTGAAAAGTGTAAAACTTGCATGTTGACCAAGATAATCAAGAAACCCTTTCAGGGTGTTAGTCATGAGACTAAGATCGTGGAGCTTATTCACAGTGACCTGTGTAATTTGCATGCCACTCCTTCTTTGGGGAATAAGAAGTACTTTGTGACATTTATTGATGATGCTTCTAGATTTTGTTATGTCTATTTATTACATACCAAGGATGAAGCATTAGATAAATTCAAAGTGTTTAAAACTGAAGTTGAATTACAACTTGGGTCTTTAATCAAAAGATTAAGGACTGATAGGGGAGGTGAGTACATAGATACTCAGTACTTTCAGTCTGTTGGAATAATCCATGAAACGACTGCCCCTTATACTCCTCAGCAAAATGGTATTTCTGAAAGGAAAAACAGGGTGCTGAAGGAGATGGTTAATTCCATGTTGTCCTATTCAGGACTGAGTCAAGGGTTCTGGGGTGAAGCTATGTCAACAGCTTGCTATTTGCTAAATAGAGTTCCCAACAAAAGGAACAAGGTTACCCCTTATGAACTCTGGACTAAAAAGAAACCCAACCTGAATTATCTCAAGGTTTGGGGTTGTAGGGCTGTTGTAAGACTCCCTGATCCAAAGCAAAAGACTTTGGGTGAAAGAGGCATTGACTGCATCTTTGTTGGATATGCTGAGCATTCCAAGGCTTTTAGGTTCTATGTTATTGAACCTAATGAACATGTTTCAGTTAACTCAATAATTTAATCAAGGGATGCAGATTTTGATGAGAATAGATTCTCATCAGTCCCTAGAACAAGTCAGAGGATTCCTAATGGAACTTATGACACTAGTGTATCAGAGGTACCTGATGATGAACCATCAGTGGTCCCTGATGAGGTTGTGGTACAACAACCTGAACCTGTGCTCAGGAAAAGCAAAAGGGTCAGGACTCCAAAGTCATTTGGACCTGAGTTTCAACTATACTTAGTTGAAGGTACCAAGGATGAGGTCTCAGACCAATACTCCTATTGCTTCATTGTTGAGGATGACCCCAAAACATTTGAAGAATCAATAAAGTCCCAGGATATTGCTTTCTGGAAAGAAGCAATCAATGATGAGATGGATTCCATCATGGGCAACAACACTTGGGTTTTGGTTGATCTACCACCAGGTTGCAAGCCTCTGGGTTGCAAATGGATTTTCAAAAGAAAAATGAAGGTAGATGGAACTATTGAAAAGTTCAAGGCTAGACTAGTCATTCAGGGCTTTAAACAAAAGTCAGGAATAGACTATTTTGATACTTATGCCCCTGTGGCTCGTATCAGTACCATAAGACTGCTGATTGCTATTGCATCTATTCACAATCTGGTTATTCATCAGATGGATGTGAAAACAGCTTTCTTGAATGGTGAATTGGAAGAGGAGGTTTATATGAACCAACCTCAGGGCTTCATCATGCCAGGCAATGAAAACAAGGTGTGTAAACTGATTAAGTCTCTTTATGGACTTAAGCAGGCACCTAAGCAATGGCATCAAAAGTTTGATGAAGTGGTTTTGTCTAGTGGTTATGTTCTTAACCAAGCTGACAAATGTGTATATAGCAAATTTGATGAATCTGGTAAAGGAGTCATCATTTGTCTATATGTTGATGACATGTTGATCTTTGGCACTGACCAAAATCAGGTTGACCTAACAAAGGAATTTTTATCATCAAGGTTCTCCATGAAAGACATGGGGGAGGCTGATGTTATCCTTGGTATAAGGATTAAACATGAAAGTAATAGAATTTCTATCTCTCAGTCTCATTATATTGAGAAGGTACTGAGGAAATTCAATTACTTTGATTGTACTCCAGTGAGTACACCTATGGATACTTGTGAGAAGCTGATGCCTAATCATGGCAAGGCTGTATCTCAACTTGAGTATTCTAGGGTAATTGGCTGCCTGATGTATGCCATGACTTGTACAAGACCTGATATTGGTTTTGCAGTGGGAAAATTGAGCAGGTATACTAGTAACCCTAGTGCTCATCACTGGCAAGCAGTTCAGAGGGTACTGAAGTATTTGAAGAGAACTATGGATTATAGTCTCTCATATACTGGTTACCCATCAGTGTTGGAAGGTTACACTGATGCAAGTTGGATCAGTAACACTGAAGATAATTCGTCTACCAGTGGCTGGGTATTCCTACTTGGTGGAGGTGCAATTTCTTGGGCATCCAAGAAGCAAACTTGCATCACCAGTTCAACAATGGAATCTGAATTTGTGGCTTTAGCAGCTGCTGGTAAAGAAGCTGAATGGTTGAAAAACTTGCTTCTTGAGATTCCATTGTGGCCTAAACCTATAGCACCTATTTCTATCCGGTGTGATAGTGCAGCTACATTGGCTAAGGCTTATAGCCAGATGTACAATGGTAAGTCTAGACACTTAGGTGTCAGACATAGCATGATTCGTGAGCTTATCATGAATGGGGTGGTATCTATAGAGTTTGTGAGATCTCAACAGAACTTAGCTGATCACTTCACGAAGGGTCTGGCTAGAGACTTGGTTATAAAGTCTGCTAAAGGGATGGGTTTAAGTCCAACTTAGTCACTGAATGCTAGGACACCCAACTCCCTCCTAAGGAAACTTGGGAGCTGAGTTCAATGTGGAAAGCTGAACATTCAGTGGACTGGAGCACATGTTTTATTTACATCCCAAGGTTGTGCTCAGAACCTGCTGAAAGGAGGATGAAGTCTTTACTTCTTAATGGTTATATTTTCTTTGAAAAAGTGCTTAGCAGGAGCATGACTAAAGAGGAACCACCTATGTAAATGTTGAAGTTTTGCCGCTTCAGGAAGCTTTGGACTTTTAGCTTTTACAACATTTATGAATTTGGATATGGACACATGGCTTGTATAGTGTCAGGAGCTGTTAAGTGTTTGAAAACTTGTGTGTATTTTATCTTCAAGTATTCAAATGGGTTGAAGGGTTCAATTCTTAGAACACCCTGATTCTCGAATATTTGAACGTGTAATTTACTAAGATGGAAATTCAATCCTCATGACATTTTCGTTTATGCACATGTTTTGCTTGATGTTTATTTTTCATGCAAAGGAAGTGAACTAAATTTGGGGAGGATTGTTGGAAAATTTAGTGCACTTGTGGGATTAGTTCACACCTTGTAATGGGTTAGGAGGTACGGAGTGTACACCCATAAGGTCCATGAACACCCTGACTCTTATAGTGGTTTGTATTGGTAGTACTGGTGAAAGTACTGCTTAGTGAAAGTACTGCTTGGTGAAAGTACTGCTTGTGGAAAGTACTGCTTATGGTTTCCACTGATAAGCAGTGTTTCCACTGATAGGCAGTGTTTCCACTGAAGTGGTGTATCCACTGATAGTGCTATGAAAGTACTGATAAGCAGTGTTTCCACTGATAGGCTGTACTTCCACTGCAAGTGAAAGTACTGCTAGTGGAAAGTACTGCTAAATGGCAGTTACAACTTCTTTAAGACCACGTTTAATTGGTCATGTAACCACTAACGGCTATAATGAGGATAATTATGAGGCTATTAATGGGCCGATTAATACTCATAATTCCATTGGAATAGCTCAAGAGTAACCTCCTATATATAGGAGATCTGAACATGCATGAAGAACACACAGAAAACGTAAACACTTATTAGCGAAAGGGTTATAGAATTGTGCCTAATTCTCTAACTGCATTTGGTCTTATCCCAAGTAGATATTCGTGATACCCAGGCATTAGGGTCGAATAGTTTACTTTGGAAAGTGATCACACGATTCCAAGTGATATCCGGTAACCACCTAGTGGTATTGCTACTGTCATTGATTGTCTTAACCTTGTTCTGGGAGATAACCCCCAACATGAAACTTGGACAATTTGGTATTCGAGTCAATTGTTTGTCACCATCCGCGATGGCTACACCAATGGCCGCAAATTTCCTTGGCCTTTATGGGGAGGATTTTGAAAACAAGGTGACTTCAATCGCAAACCTTAAGGGCGTGACACTCACAGTAGATGATGTTGCTAAACCTGCCCTTTTCTTAGCAAGCAACGACGACGCCAAATATGTTAGTGGACAAAATCTATGTATCGATGGTGAATTTGGTATTGTCAATCCATCATCCAACATGTTCCAATACCCTGATAATCTTTGAGTTGTGATCTGTTCCGTAGATTAGAGAGTGTTGCATTGTGTTGTAAAAATTATTAGCCGAATATATCATTGTATAAGCTCAAGTATAATTGTTTTGGGATTAGTCACGTGTTAGCTTATTTATTAAGTTTTCTTTTATCCTATATATGGGGGACATTGTTAATGATATAATCAAACACTTTGCATTATTTATTACGGTATCAAAGCCTAAATAGATCCCCCTAAAATTACCCTAAACTAGAGGTGGCAAAACGGGCGGGCCGAGCGGGCACGGGCACGGGCTAGAATGGGCACGGGCTAAACGGGCACATGTTATACAAATCGCTTAATAAAAGGCCTAAAACGACGAAATAAATTCCTTAAGCATAATATCTTATTTATATTAAAAAACTTAAATATATTAATAAAAAAAACATTTCTTTAAAACGATCGTAATGTTCTACAATTGAGAAAAAAAATGTGCCCGTTAGTGCCCATTTAAGTTTTCAATGGGTTATATGTGCCCATTTCAAAAAAAGAATGGGGGCTAAATGTGCCCAAATCTTTTTAAAATTTGCCCATTTAGCCAATTTTTTTGCTTTTGGGCACATTTTGTCACCTCTACCCTAAACATATAGTCGACATCTTCATCTTACCAGTCGACTTTTTACACCCTCCTCCTCTATCGTTTTAATGGCCACAACTTCGGGTTCCAACCAACCTAATACTATGGGAAATTCGGGATTTGATTTGTGTCGAAACTTTCAACTGTTGAGATTTGTTATCTAATAACCTATTATAAACTTATAAAAATCACGAGTACGCAGTAAAAAATAAACACGTATGATGAACATAATTAACATAAATAATAAACGAGAAAATGTGTACCATTTAGCAAATAAGCTATCGAACTACGAAACAAGTGAACACGCATATGTGTTGTTATTGAGCTTCATGAAGCCCAACTAGTTACTAAAGTAAGTAACCTTTACGTGTATCCACACTACACGGTAATCAATATTACCTGAATGCTAGTAAGCCAACGATACGCAAACCAAACGATTAATTCTCGTTATGCGCTCCAAGAAAAACGAAAATCCTTACTAGGGATCTTCTTAATTTCGTCTAGGGAGCAAAAAGAGAGAAGAAGGGATAAATCAAATGAAAAACTAAGGACATCTATTTATAGTTTTAAGATTAGGGCATCTTAAAATACACAACTTAAGGCCTAAGCTAAAGAAAGCCCACACCCCCCTTGTTGAATATTGCCCGCCCCCCCCCCCCCCCCCCCCCCCCCCCCCCCCCCCCCCCCCCCCCCCCCAAAAAAAAAACCCGAAATAGTGACTTTTTGACTTTGTATTATTATTTGTACATTTTATAATAATTAAGGGGGTTAAAGTTAAGTATTCGTCTAACGAACTAACTAACGACCGTTAAGTGTTTATCGTTGGAATTAATATATTTAATAAATTATACAATATATTAATAAGTTTACAATATATATTTAATAAGTTTAAAATATATATTTAATAAGCTTTTTACGACTCGGCATATCTGAGGGTAAAAAATATGATCAAAATTGCAAAAAAATCCAAAAAATTAGGTGAAAAAAAAAGAAGAAGAGAAAAGAAGACTTTTATAACAAAAATTATACAAAATTAAATAGGATTAAGTTTTAGAAATTGTGGTTAAATCGGTTTTTTCTAAAAGATCGTTGTTTATGAGTTATGTGCGTTTGAATTTCGAATGTGAAAAATTAAAAAAGGAACAAATTCTCATTTTAACCTTTTGACCGGAATAATTAAATAAAAATAAAAATTAGAAAAAAGAAAAAAAAAAATGTATTTGACTAGATCTAATCCAATGGCTATAATTACTTTTTAGGTTTTTCAATTTGTAATCACTTTTTATTCGATCACTAGTAGTACCGCTTACCCCTCTTACCTTTTTATACCCGTTTTATTGATGGGACAAGATATTTTTTGGATGGTTTTGTTCTGTATTTTTTTCGTCTACTACTTTTGACTTGTCAAACTTTATATTTTATATTTTACATTTTTTTTTTGACAGTTTTACTCACTTTATTAACAGGACAAGACAATTTTTTTTAATGATTTTCCGCTCCGCATTTTTCTTTTTTTTACTTTTGACTTATAAAACTTTTTATTTCATGTATCGTTTTTTTTATTTTACAGTTATATAATAATAATAAAATAATAAAAATATTTAAAAATGTATTCCTATTATTTTAAGAATGGAGATAACCAAACCCAAAATATTCTCCAAAGGTGAACTTCGGTGGGATCACCCTAGTCTCATGCATCCTAAGGATTCTAACCGGACCCTCCCCCAAGGACCCGGCCCCAGGCAATGAGCACCTGTCCCAGTGACTGTACTTATCAGAAGTTGGGCTTTGAACTCTGTCATTTTCTCCAATAGGCCCCTCGCTGACCAGTCAATTTGAGCATTTACGGTGAGGGGATGGTACAAAATGATCTTTAGTGCCATGAAAGAGATTTAAACCCGAGTCTATTGACCCAAGCCCAAAACTTTTACCAATGTACTAAAGCATCATTGGTAACCAAACCCAAAATATTACTCCCTCCGTCTCAAAATAATAGTCCACATTTCCTTTTTTGGGTGTCTCAAATTAATTGTCCACTTTCCTTTTATAGTAAAAACTAGAGAACTTTGTGGGGGAAGATTCATTTTGAATGGTTAAAAATTAAAATGGTCCCACTTTTATTAAATTGTGTGTTTCTTGTCTCCTGACAATAATTTTGAGACGGAGGGAGTATCTCGTGAAGTATAGGTGTCGAGGACGCCTAGCTAGCATACCTGTGATAACTACCCCTTTTTTGGAGTCTTGCAATACTGACTTAAAAAAAAAAAAAAAAAAAGTTTTAAATATTTGTTAGTTTTCATTAATTCATTCCCATAAAATAACAAAACAAGGGTCGTTTATTTATATCATAAAGGTCAAGAAACGTGTGCGGGTTGATCAATTAGTCAATTTTATACTTTTGATGAAAATTTCCATGTGCTCAATAAGTAGAGTAAACTACTTGTTCAAAAAAAGTAGAGTAAACTACACCGTAAGTATTTTTTTTAACACCGGAATCATATTAAAACTAGCAAGAAGCTAGAAAAACGATTACAAAGAAAAAACCATTAAAAGGTTTTAGTGCCAATTGTTTCAGGCTAGCCCAAATAGCTGAATCCCCAATCGATCGAGTTGAGGTGGCGATCAACTCTACTCGATCGCTGTTGTTGTGGCCCAATCGATCGCCAACCATTTTGCATCAAATGAATCGTGCAGCCGATCGAGACAAATGCTATCCAACCGTTGCATATAAAACCAAAAAACAAAACATTACCGTTTGTGATTAAAAAAAAATACTACTAAAACTACCATATAAATACACAACATATTTACACACTAAACTCACAAATCTCACAATCTTCTCATGGATCATTTCACGATTCGGTTAACCTTGATGACGTAGAAGAAGAAGACTGTCGAGAAGAGACGTCACCGGTCAAACTGAAGAAACGAGCTACTAAGGCGAAGAAGAAGGTTGTCGAGAAAGAAGCCATGAATGATTCGTCGCTTTGGTCAAAAGAAGAAGAGATCGCCTTGTGCAACGCTTGGTGTGATATATCCGAGAATAGTGTAACTGGAAACAACCAAAATGCTAAAGGATTTTGGCAGAAAGTCATTGCATACTTTGAGAAGGAGGTTGGTGCAGAAAGAACGTACAACTCTATCATTACAAAGTGGAAAAATAGGATTCGTCCTAGAGTTGGTCAATTGCCATTTACAACAATGCTCTCAGGAATTACGGAAGTGGTGAGAATGACCTCACTGTTTATACACGAGCGTGTGATGAATACCAACTAGTGTGTGGTCATCCGTTTGTTTTGGAGCATTGTTGAAAGATTTTGAGGGACCATTCTGCTTGGAAGGATAATGAGATGCTGGTTTTTTTAAGCCAAGATGAGGGTCGCAAAAAAGCAAGGACTTCAACCGACTCGGATGTGCACTCGGATGTGCCTGCTAAACCAATTGGTCGTGATGCCGCAAAGAAGAATAAAAAGAAATCTTCGGAGTTTTCGAAAGCTATGATTATGGAAGGTGTTGCCGAGAAATGGGGCAAGATCAAGTCCAAGGCATTCGGGCAGAAGAAGGAGTTGGCAGACGAATACTATGATTTGAAGAAGAAGGAGCTAGAACAACGGCAAATCGTGTTGGAGATGGAGCAAAAGAGAGAAGAAAGGGAAGACAAAAAATTGGCACTAGAACAACAAAAACATGAATTTGAGCGACAAAAGAAATATGATGCAGATCTCATGTTCTATTGCACGCCAATCGACGAATATTTGCCCGCAGTACAACAACAAGCAATGCAGAAACTCAAAGAGGCGATCAAGGCACGCCACAACCTAGATTTTTAATAAATGTTGTAATGTTTTAATAAGTTTCGTAATGTTTTAATTTTATTTGAATTATTATGTAACGTTTTAATTATTAATGAAATTTTATTTTGTGTTAAAAATGTTTTTTTTTTTTTTTTTTTTAAAGAAAAAAAAAATGAACTTGGTCGTCTTTACTGAGGCACCTAATCGCCTGAAGGTCGTTGGAGAGAGAAAACTGACGTGACAGCGAAAACGAGGGGATTGAATCCCCCTAGGGCAGCCTCAAGAAATGAAAGACAGATTGTTCTTAGAAGAAGACAATCAACAATCTTATCAAACAAAAAATTACGTCTTGTCGGAGAAGTGGCAAAGTTCATCTTGTTATGGAAATTCAACAAAAGAGGACAACTCCACAAATGAATTCCAGAAAGTACACCGTTCGTCATAATGAATGTTGGGATCATAAAGCCAATTAATCTTCAATCTTCACTATATAAACTCTCGAGTTCCATAATCTTTTCATAACCATCAATCACTCTTCCTTTCATTGTGTTTTAGAAGATAATAATGAATCCTTCAAGAAGGTTAGTCGTTAACTTTGTTCTCTTTTTATTTCATTTTCTTATTACCATTAATAGCTTACTACTTCGTTGTAAATTAAATGTACATATTCAAATTGCACACATTTTTAAAAAAATGAGACAGTTATACTTTTTACTAATAAACTTTCTTCTAGAACTTCTTAAAATATTTTGATTGGTTGAAATATGAAAGTGAAATATAAATGTGGACATGCAATAAAATGGAAGAATGTAACAAACAAATAATGGTATTGTATTTGTATTTTTGTTTTTTATTTTTTGTTTTTTTGTTTGATGTCACATCCGAGATATTAGTATAGCATTTTTTGTATTTCTTGAAAAACAATGATATCTATAATATAATCAATTTTGATGGTCTTTTTATCATGGCATTGTACATACACAATGTGAAAGTTATTTTATCTTAAATCTAGACGATTTTTGTTCTATGTCACTTTGAATTACAAAAAGATGAATATATGAAAATTTATCACAATTGGTACAGGCTAGAAGGAAAGGTAGCATTAATAACTGGAGCAGCAAGCGGTATTGGAGGATGTACTGCAAAACTCTTTGCTAAACATGGAGCAAAACTAGTCATAGCAGACGTCCAAGACGACCTTGGTCAAGCAGTTTGCGAGGCTATTGGCTTATCAAACTCGGTATATGTCCATTGTGATGTAACAAATGAAGAAGATGTAAAAAACGCTGTAGACACTGCAATCTCCACTTATGGAAAACTTGACATCATGTTCAATAATGCTGGGATGTCAGGTACTAACAAGCCACGCATTATGGACAACGAAAAAGTAGACTTTGAGAAGGTACTTAGTGTCAACGTCACAGGCGTATTTCTAGGTATGAAACATGCTGCTAGAGTTATGGTTCCGGCAAAATCTGGTTCCATTTTATCGACAGCTAGTGTTGTTTCACATATTGGTGGTGCAGCCTCACATGCTTACTGTTGTGCCAAGCACGCTGTAGTCGGTTTGACAAAGAATTTGGCAGTAGAGCTTGGACCGTTTGGCATTCGAGTCAATTGTTTGTCACCTTCTGCATTGGACACACCATTAGCCAAACAATTTGCTGGCGTTGATGGAAAAATTATTGAAAACGTGATGAATGAGCTTGCCAACCTCAAGGGTGTAACACTTAAAACAGGCGATATTGCCAACGCCGCCCTTTTTCTTGCAAGCGACGAGGCTAAATACATCAGCGGGCAAAATCTGTTTGTTGATGGTGGGTTTAGCATTGTTAATCCATCACTCAACATATTAAAGTATCCAGAGAATCAATAAGTTACGATCTTGGATATATTACGCGAGTATATCTTCGCTCAATGAGTCCCTTTTTTTACATGTTTAATGTACTTCTTTCTTTACAAGCCCACATCTCATGGAAGATTAATCAAATGTGCAACAAAATTCATTTACATTTCTTTAGCTTGTGTGTATTTAATCATAAAACTCTTTGGAAATATTAACAAATTTTACTTGGAGATTATGATCAATGATTGGTCAATACTTTGTTTCCAAAACGTATTTATTTGAATTCTCTTATGCATGTTCAATTTGATCGTGATAGAAACTAGTCCCTAAACATCCTTTTAGTGAATCTAGGGTGGCAAAAAACCTTGAACCCGACCAAAACCCGAACTAACTAAGGTGGGGGCGGGACATGCTTATCAGAAATCAATTAAATCATAACTATATAAATTTTAAATTCTAAAACTATTATTCATCTTTTATATTAAATATAATTATATTGTTCATGTATACATTTTGGCCTCGAGTAATGAATAAAAATGATAATTTAATTACAAAAGTTTGGACATAGATGTGAAAGAACATATTGTTCATATATATTTATTTATTTACATATACTTTTTGACCTCGAGTAATTAAATAACATGTTATTTTTAGGTATAATATGAGAATTTAAAAGTTTGTGAATGATATTGATGTAACTACAAAAGTTTGTGAATGATATTGATGTAATTATAAAAGTTTGTGAAGGATATTGATGTAATTACAAAAGTTTGATATTTGACGTAAATACAAATATGAGAAGAACATTGATGTAATATTGAACTTTACTAATGATATAAATGTCTCGGTAGTTTTGTGCTTTGGCTTAGATATAATGTTGACTACAAAACACGGTTGCATCTCATTCATTCCAGTGCTTGCCATGCCAAAATTTAAAAAAAAAAAAAAAACCACTATATCATTATAGCCTAGCAACTATCGGACGAGACAAATATAAAGTAAAGGTATCTGGTCTAAATTATCGGTGGTAGCTTTAAGGCATAACTACGAATGACCCAACAATTACCATAAAGGTATGCTTATAAAAAAAGAGAAAGAAAAACTTGTTTCAATAATAATCTATATAGGGGTAACCTCAACTATAGGTGACAGAGGAAAACAATAAATACGCAATTGCAATAAATATCATACCATAACAAATCCAGTTAGCCTCCACCAGCAATCATATGTTGTCAGTGTGCCAGTGTAGCAGTCTCGATGGTTCCCCTGGGTTGCGGAGTTGGACTATTCATTTTGCCATAACTAAAAAAAACCTTCATCCAATCACCATCAACAACTACTGGATCGATACAATTCTTTGATACCTTGGTGCAAAAGACAAAAAGTTAAAAAAAATTAGAGCGCACATGTGTTGCAGCTGCTGCTAATCTTGTAAGCAGTCATTATACAGTGTCAAATACAATGTTAGTGAAGTTCTTGCAAAGATTAGCATACCTTGATAGTTTTTGTATTCTCTGAACCCTTGGTTGTTTCCATAATCACGACAATCATTCAGTAGCCCTTGTTGCCAGCCGTGAAATTAGCAACTATGACTACAACTTATAAACGACATAGATAATCGACAATCAGTACTACCACATATTAAAGGGTTATAGGTCAAAGATGTTACTAAAGTTTACGTGAAAGTTCACCTAAGTTACTAAAGTTTTTTTCGTTACAAAGAGGTAACCAAAGTTTAGTTACCGGTTATATAAGTTACTCTGTATGTTTTAACCTTCTACTATAGGTTTTTTTTTCGTTAATTTCAAAAATGGTCCCTCAGACTAACTGTCGTTAGTTTTTTCCGTTAGCTAACGGCCATTTGCAAAAAACATTTGCACTGTTAGTCCTTTATCCTAACGACCGTTTATACTTAACTCAAAATTTGGTTTTCATACATTTTTATCCGTTTTTCTTACGTTTTTTGACCCTTTTTTTTACGGGTTTACTGTTTTCATACGTTTTTATACGTTTTCGTTCGTTTTTATACGTTTTCGTTCGTTTTTATACGTTTTCGCCTGTTTTCTTCCACTTTCATCCGTTTTTCTTACGTTTTGTCCGTTTTTCTTACGTTTTTTCCGTTTTCATACGTTTTTGTCCATTTTTCTTACGTTTTTGTCCGTTTTTTCTTATTTTATATGTTTTTGTCCGTTTTATACCTTTTCGCCTAGTTTATTACGTTTTCGTATGTTTTTCTTACGTTTTTATCTGCTTTTCTTACTTTTTTCGTTTTCAGACATTTTTTTCTGTTTTTCTTACGTTTTTTCCGTTTTCATACGATTTTGTTTATTTTTACACGTTTTCACACAATTCTATACACTTTTTATACACGTTTTTATACACATTTTTACATACGTATAAAACATAACAAGTATAAAACATACAAACGTATAAAACATACAAAGGTGTAGAAAAACATAAAACTAGTATGAAAACGTAAAAAGACGTAAGAAACGTACACAAGCATATAAATGCGCACACAAATCTAATAAAAAAAATTATGAAAACCTATGAAAACGTATGAAAATAAACGAAAAATAGATGAAAACGTACAAAAATGGACAAAAACGTACGAAACTGGAGAAAAACGTACGACAAGAGAGAAAAACGTACATAAACGTAAAACAATGTAAAGAAAGTATGACAAGAGAGAAAAACATTCATAAACGTATAAAAACGGATAGAAATGTACGAAAATATACAAAGATATGCGAAGGAGAAAAATGTAAAAAAAAAATTAAAAAAAAAATAGAAAAAAAAAACGCATAGTAATTTTTTGTTAAGGTTCAGTAACCTATTTAATAAACCCGTAAACTATAGTAACTTCCTTGTAACATTTTAAACTATGGTGCTGACGTGGACAAGGGGAACCGATAATCAGCCGGTTGCCCACCCTCGCAGTAACATTTATGTAACATTTTTAATCTTTGAGTAACCCAAATGACAAACCCGTTTACTTAAGTAACATCTTTGTAACGAAAAAAACTTTAGTAACTTAGGTGAACTTTCACGTAAACTTTAGTAACATCTTTGACCTATAACCCACATATTAAATAAAGCATGTATAGCCATCATGCATAACCACGTAGCATAATCAAAAAGACATCAGAAGACCATAAATATCATTAACATACTTCAAAATTCAAATTCACCATCTTTTTAGACACAAATAGCAAACTGTTTAGGCAAAACGTTAGCCATAAATACTAACCACAAATGCCGCAAAGTTGCAACACAAACAACGACAACCATAAAATATCCCCGAAAATCAAGCCATTATGTATTGCAATCAACAACAGACGTCGCACACATGGATTATCACCTTTCTGCAACAACTCTGAAAGCCCACATTATACTAATTATTTCAGTCAAGCAAACCAAAAAAAGTTGTGAAACAGTAACATGCACCAGAAAACAAAACTGACCAACTCAATTATGATCCCTACCATCTTTAAGAAACCAACATACAACCCATGCAAAACTCATATACCAACGGACTTCTAAATAAATTATTCAGAAAATTTTCACCAAAAACTTTTGACCAAGCAATACAAATATGTAAGGTAAAATGTTTGTAGCACAAAATAAAACCCCAACCAAGACCAAATAACTGCTAACAGAAAACTGTAAACAATGATATATGCACTTAATTTAGAACCTTCGCCACAAAAGTCTCAAATAATAGCAATATGTCACAGATTAATGACACAAAAACATATACCAAGAAGGCAAGAACCCACTAATAGCATATAAAGTAAAATGAGCACGACTTGTAGCAAATTAGGTCAAATCAGCACATATACAACTGCTAACAGAAAGTTGAAAACAATGATATATGCACTTGACGAATCTTGGCCACAGAATTCTCAAAAAAATAGCAACATGCAACACATTTAAGACACAAAAAATATACTCATGAACCCACTAATAGCATATAAACTAAAATGAGCACAACTTGTAGCAAGTTATGTAAATCGGCACATATAATTAAACAACGGTCTTATGACAAATCTAAGCAAAGAGCATATAGTCTTATGACAAACCTCAAACAAACATAAACACAAAAAATAAGCCGAAGTACCATATATTTCATATTGCAACTGCATGTGCAACAATAACATGCATTTAACCATATTCCATGTATCTAAATAATGCATCATTTTTTCTTTTCGAGTCGGGCAGCCTATACCACTACTTGTTGCCTAACCTACCCATCCACAGGCAATCTCAAACACTTTCAAAACTTCCTACATACTGCATAATAATGCATTAACCACATGCAAACCCTTAAAACCCACAGAAACTGTATAGCCTTATATTTTTGCACAAAATAAGTTACCTATAACAATATGAAAACAGCTGCATCCAAATTAAACCTACAAATGTCTGTTGTTAAAACCAATTCCATCCCGAAAAAAAAATAAAATAAATAAATAATAATAATAATAATAATAATAATAATAATAATAATAATAATAGTAATAGTAATAGTAATAATAATAATAAAATAATAATAATAATAATAATAATAATAATAATAATAATAATAATATCTTAAGCATAATATCTTATTTATATTAAAAAACTTAAATATATTAATAAAAAAAAACATTTCTTTAAAACGATCGTAATGTTCTACAATTGAGAAAAAAAATGTGCCCGTTAGTGCCCATTTAAGTTTTCAATGGGTTATATGTGCCCATTTCAAAAAAAGAATGGGGGCTAAATGTGCCCAAATCTTTTTAAAATTTGCCCATTTAGCCCATCTTTTTGCTTTTGGGCACATTTTGTCACCTCTACCCTAAACATATAGTCGACATCTTCATCTTACCAGTCGACTTTTTACACCCTCCTCCTCTATCGTTTTAATGACCACAACTTCGGGTTCCAACCAACCTAATACTATGGGAAATTCGGGATTTGATTTGTGTCGAAACTTTCAACTGTTGAGATTTGTTATCTAATAACCTATTATAAACTTATAAAAATCACGAGTACGCAGTAAAAAATAAACACGTATGATGAACATAATTAACATAAATAATAAACGAGAAAATGTGTACCATTTAGCAAATAAGCTATCGAACTACGAAACAAGTGAACACGCATATGTGTTGTTATTGAGCTTCATGAAGCCCAACTAGTTACTAAAGTAAGTAACCTTTACGTGTATCCACACTACACGGTAATCAATATTACCTGAATGCTAGTAAGCCAACGATACGCAAACCAAACGATTAATTCTCGTTATGCGCTCCAAGAAAAACGAAAATCCTTACTAGGGATCTTCTTAATTTCGTCTAGGGAGCAAAAAGAGAGTAGAAGGGATAAATCAAATGAAAAACTAAGGACATCTATTTATAGTTTTAAGATTAGGGCATCTTAAAATACACAACTTAAGGCCTAAGCTAAAGAAAGCCCACACCCCCCTTGTTGAATATTGCCCGCCCCCCCCCCCCCCCCCCAAAAAAAAACCCGAAATAGTGACTTTTTGACTTTGTATTATTATTTGTACATTTTATAATAATTAAGGGGGTTAAAGTTAAGTATTCGTCTAACGAACTAACTAACGACCGTTAAGTGTTTATCGTTGGAATTAATATATTTAATAAATTATACAATATATTAATAAGTTTACAATATATATTTAATAAGTTTAAAATATATATTTAATAAGCTTTTTACGACTCGGCATATCTGAGGGTAAAAAATATGATCAAAATTGCAAAAAAATCCAAAAAATTAGGTGCAAAAAAAAAGAAGAAGAGAAAAGAAGACTTTTATAACAAAAATTATACAAAATTAAATAGGATTAAGTTTTAGAAATTGTGGTTAAATCGGTTTTTTCTAAAAGATCGTTGTTTATGAGTTATGTGCGTTTGAATTTCGAATGTGAAAAATTAAAAAAGGAACAAATTCTCATTTTAACCTTTTGACCGGAATAATTAAATAAAAATAAAAATTAGAAAAAAGAAAAAAAAAATGTATTTGACTAGATCTAATCCAATGGCTATAATTACTTTTTAGGTTTTTCAATTTGTAATCACTTTTTATTCGATCACTAGTAGTACCGCTTACCCCTCTTACCTTTTTATACTCGTTTTATTGATGGGACAAGATATTTTTTGGATAGTTTTGTTCTGTATTTTTTTCGTCTACTACTTTTGACTTGTCAAACTTTATATTTTATATTTTACATTTTTTTTGACAGTTTTACTCACTTTATTAACAGGACAAGACAATTTTTTTTAATGATTTTCCGCTCCGCATTTTTCTTTTTTTACTTTTGACTTATAAAACTTTTTATTTCATGTATCGTTTTTTTTATTTTACAGTTATATAATAATAAAAAAATAATAAAAATATTTAAAAATGTATTCCTATTATTTTAAGAATGGAGATAACCAAACCCAAAATATTCTCCAAAGGTGAACATCGGTGGGATCACCCTAGTCTCATGCATCCTAAGGATTCCAACCGGACCCTCCCCCAAGGACCCGGCCCCAGGCAATGAGCACCTGTCCCAGTGACTGTACTTATCAGAAGTTGGGCTTTGAACTCTGTCATTTTTTCCAATAGGCCCCTCGCTGACCAGTTAATTTGAGCATTTACGGTGAGGGATGGTACAAAATGATCTTTAGTGCCATGAAAGAGATTTAAACCCAAGTCTATTGACCCAAGCCCAAAACTTTTACCAATATACTAAAGCATCATTGGTAACCAAACCCAAAATATTATCTCGTGAAGTATAGGTGTCGAGGACGCCTAGCTAGCATACCTGTGATAACTACCCCTTTTTTGGAGTCTTGCAATACTGAATTAAAAAAAAAAAAAAAAAAAAAAGTTTTAAATATTTGTTAGTTTTCATTAATTCATTCCCATAAAATAACAAAACAAGGGTCGTTTATTTATATCATAAAGGTCAAGAAACGTGTGCGGGTTGATCAATTAGTCAATTTTATACTTTTGATGAAAATTTCCATGTGCTCAATAAGTAGAGTAAACTACTTGTTCAAAAAAAGTAGAGTAAACTACACCGTAAGTATTTTTTTTAACACCGGAATCATATTAAAACTAGCAAGAAGCTAGAAAAACGATTACAAAGAAAAAACCATTAAAAGGTTTTAGTGCCAATTGTTTCAGGCTAGCCCAAATAGCTGAATCCCCAATCGATCGAGTTGAGGTGGCGATCAACTCTACTCGATCGCTGTTGTTGTGGCCCAATCGATCGCCAACCATTTTGCATCAAATGAATCGTGCAGCCGATCGAGACAAATGCTATCCAACCGTTGCATATAAAACCAAAAAACAAAACATTACCGTTTGTGATTAAAAAAAAAAAATACTACTAAAACTACCATATAAATACACAACATATTTACACACTAAACTCACAAATCTCACAATCTTCTCATGGATCATTTCACGATTCGGTTAACCTTGATGACGTAGAAGAAGAAGACTGTCGAGAAGAGACGTCACCGGTCAAACTGAAGAAACGAGCTACTAAGGCGAAGAAGAAGGTTGTCGAGAAAGAAGCCATGAATGATTCGTCGCTTTGGTCAAAAGAAGAAGAGATCGCCTTGTGCAACGCTTGGTGTGATATATCCGAGAATAGTGTAACTGGAAACAACCAAAATGCTAAAGGATTTTGGCAGAAAGTCATTGCATACTTTGAGAAGGAGGTTGGTGCAGAAAGAACGTACAACTCTATCATTACAAAGTGGAAAAATAGGATTCGTCCTAGAGTTGGTCAATTGCCATTTACAACAATGCTCTCAGGAATTACGGAAGTGGTGAGAATGACCTCACTGTTTATACACGAGCGTGTGATGAATACCAACTAGTGTGTGGTTATCCGTTTGTTTTGGAGCATTGTTGAAAGATTTTGAGGGACCATTCTGCTTGGAAGGATAATGAGATGCTGGCTTTTTTAAGCCAAGATGAGGGTCGCAAAAAAGCAAGGACTTCAACCGACTCGGATGTGCACTCGGATGTGCCTGCTAAACCAATTGGTCGTGATGCCGCAAAGAAGAATAAAAAGAAATCTTCGGAGTTTTCGAAAGCTATGATTATAGAAGGTGTTGCCGAGAAATGGGGCAAGATCAAGTCCAAGGCATTCGGGCAGAAGAAGGAGTTGGCAGACGAATACTATGATTTGAAGAAGAAGGAGCTAGAACAACGGCAAATCGTGTTGGAGATGGAGCAAAAGAGAGAAGAAAGGGAAGACAAAAAATTGGCACTAGAACAACAAAAACATGAATTTGAGCGACAAAAGAAATATGATGCAGATCTCATGTTCTATTGCACGCCAATCGACGAATATTTGCCCGCAGTACAACAACAAGCAATGCAGAAACTCAAAGAGGCGATCAAGGCACGCCACAACCTAGATTTTTAATAAATGTTGTAATGTTTTAATAAGTTTCGTAATGTTTTAATTTTATTTGAATTATTATGTAACGTTTTAATTATTAATGAAATTTTATTTTGTGTTAAAAATGTTTTTTTTTTTTTTTTTTAAAGAAAAAAAAAATGAACTTGGTCGTCTTTACTGAGGCACCTAATCGCCTGAAGGTCGTTGGAGAGAGAAAACTGACGTGACAGCGAAAACGAGGGGATTGAATCCCCCTAGTCCAGCCTCAAGAAATGAAAGACAGATTGTTCTTAGAAGAAGACAATCAACAATCTTATCAAACAAAAAATTACGTCTTGTCGGAGAAGTGGCAAAGTTCATCTTGTTATGGAAATTCAACAAAAGAGGACAACTCCACAAATGAATTCCAGAAAGTACACCGTTCGTCATAATGAATGTTGGGATCATAAAGCCAATTAATCTTCAATCTTCACTATATAAACTCTCGAGTTCCATAATCTTTTCATAACCATCAATCACTCTTCCTTTCATTGTGTTTTAGAAGATAATAATGAATCCTTCAAGAAGGTTAGTCGTTAACTTTGTTCTCTTTTTATTTCATTTTCTTATTACCATTAATAGCTTACTACTTCGTTGTAAATTAAATGTACATATTCAAATTGCACACATTTTTAAAAAAATGAGACAGTTATACTTTTTACTAATAAACTTTCTTCTAGAACTTCTTAAAATATTTTGATTGGTTGAAATATGAAAGTGAAATATAAATGTGGACATGCAATAAAATGGAAGAATGTAACAAACAAATAATGGTATTGTATTTGTATTTTTGTTTTTTATTTTTTGTTTTTTTGTTTGATGTCACATCCGAGATATTAGTATATAGCATTTTTTGTATTTCTTGAAAAACAATGATATCTATAATATAATCAATTTTGATGGTCTTTTTATCATGGCATTGTACATACACAATGTGAAAGTTATTTTATCTTAAATCTAGACGATTTTTGTTCTATGTCACTTTGAATTACAAAAAGATGAATATATGTAAATTTATCACAATTGGTACAGGCTAGAAGGAAAGGTAGCATTAATAACTGGAGCAGCAAGCGGTATTGGAGGATGTACTGCAAAACTCTTTGCTAAACATGGAGCAAAACTAGTCATAGCAGACGTCCAAGACGACCTTGGTCAAGCAGTTTGCGAGGCTATTGGCTTATCAAACTCGGTATATGTCCATTGTGATGTAACAAATGAAGAAGATGTAAAAAACGCTGTAGACACTGCAATCTCCACTTATGGAAAACTTGACATCATGTTCAATAATGCTGGGATGTCAGGTACTAACAAGCCACGCATTATGGACAACGAAAAAGTAGACTTTGAGAAGGTACTTAGTGTCAACGTCACAGGCGTATTTCTAGGTATGAAACATGCTGCTAGAGTTATGGTTCCGGCAAAATCTGGTTCCATTTTATCGACAGCTAGTGTTGTTTCACATATTGGTGGTGCAGCCTCACATGCTTACTGTTGTGCCAAGCACGCTGTAGTCGGTTTGACAAAGAATTTGGCAGTAGAGCTTGGACCGTTTGGCATTCGAGTCAATTGTTTGTCACCTTCTGCATTGGACACACCATTAGCCAAACAATTTGCTGGCGTTGATGGAAAAATTATTGAAAACGTGATGAATGAGCTTGCCAACCTCAAGGGTGTAACACTTAAAACAGGCGATATTGCCAACGCCGCCCTTTTTCTTGCAAGCGACGAGGCTAAATACATCAGCGGGCAAAATCTGTTTGTTGATGGTGGGTTTAGCATTGTTAATCCATCACTCAACATATTAAAGTATCCAGAGAATCAATAAGTTACGATCTTGGATATATTACGCGAGTATATCTTCGCTCAATGAGTCCCTTTTTTTACATGTTTAATGTACTTCTTTCTTTACAAGCCCACATCTCATGGAAGATTAATCAAATGTGCAACAAAATTCATTTACATTTCTTTAGCTTGTGTGTATTTAATCATAAAACTCTTTGGAAATATTAACAAATTTTACTTGGAGATTATGATCAATGATTGGTCAATACTTTATTTCCAAAACGTATTTATTTGAATTCTCTTATGCATGTTCAATTTGATCGTGATAGAAACTAGTCCCTAAACATCCTTTTAGTGAATCTAGGGTGGCAAAAAACCTTGAACCCGACCAAAACCCGAACTAACTAAGGTGGGGGCGGGACATGCTTATCAGAAATCAATTAAATCATAACTATATTAATTTTAAATTCTAAAACTATTATTCATCTCTTATATTAAATATGATTATATTATTCATGTATACATTTTGGCCTCGAGTAATGAATAAAAATGATAATTTAATTACAAAAGTTTGGACATAGATATGAAAGAACATATTGTTCATATATATTTATTTATTTACATATACTTTTTGACCTCGAGTAATTAAATAACATGTTATTTTTAGGTATAATATGAGAATTTAAAAGTTTGTGAATGATATTGATATAACTACAAAAGTTTGTGAATGATATTGATGTAATTATAAAAGTTTGAGAAGGATATTGATGTAATTACAAAAGTTTGATATTGACGTAAATACAAATATGAGAAGAACATTGATGTAATATTGAACTTTACTAATGATATAAATGTCTCGGTAGTTTTGTGCTTTGGCTTAGATATAATGTAGACTACAAAACACGGTTGCATCTCATTCATTCCAGTGCTTGCCATGCCAAAATTAAAAAAAAAAAATAATAATAAAAAAAAAAAAAAAAAAAAGTCACTATATCATCATAGCCTAGCAACTATCGGACGAGACAAATATAAAGTAAAGGTATCTGGTCTCAATTATCGGTGGTAGCTTTAAGGCATAACTACGAATGACCCAACAATTACCATAAAGGTATGCTTATAAAAAAAGAGAAAGAAAAACTTGTTTCAATAATAATCTATATAGGGGTAACCTCAACTATAGGTGACAGAGGAAAACAATAAATACGCAATTGCAATAAATATCATACCATAACAATCCAGTTAGCCTCCGCCAGCAATCATCTGTTGTCAGTGTGCCAGTGTAGCAGTCTCGATGGTTCCCCTGGGTTGCGGAGTTGGACTATTCATTTTGCCATAACTAAAAAAAACCTTCATCCAAGCACCATCAAAAACTACTGGATCGATACAATTCTTTGATACCTTGGTGCAAAAGACAAAAAGTTAAAAAAATTTAGAGCGCACATGTGTTGCAGTTGCTACTAATCTTGTAAGCAGTCATTATACAGTGTCAAATACAATGTTAGTGAAGTTCTTGCAAAGATTAGCATACCTTGATAGTTTTTGTATTCTCTGAACCCTTGGTTGTTTCCATAATCACGACAATCATTCAGTAGCCCCTGTTGCCAGCCGTGAAATTAGCAACTATGACTACAACTTATAGACGACATAGATAATCGACAATCAGTACTACCACATATTAAATAAAGCATGTATAGCCATCATGCATAACCACGTAGCATAATCAAAAAGACATCAGAAGACCACAAATATCATTAACATACTTCAAAATTCAAATTCACCATCTTTTTAGACACAAATAGCAAACTGTTTAGGCAAAACGTTAGCCATAAATACTAACCACAAATGCCGCAAAGTTGCAACACAAACAACGACAACCATAAAATATCCCCGACAATCAAGACATTATGTATTGCAATCAACAACAGACGTCGCACACATGGATTATCACCTTTCTGCAACAACTCTGAAAGCCCACATTATACTAATTATTTCAGTCAAGCAAACCAAAAAAAGTTGTGAAACAGTAACATGCACCAGAAAACAAAAATGACCAACTCAATTATGATCCCTACCATCTTTAAGAAACCAACATACGACCCATGCAAAACTCATATACCAACGGACTTCTGAATAAATTATTCAGAAAATTTTCAACTAAACTTTTGACCAAGCAATACAAATATGTAAGGTAAAATGTTTGTAGCACAAAATAAAACCCCAACCAAGACCAAATAACTGCTAACAGAAAACTGTAAACAATGATATATGCACTTAATTTAGAACCTTCGCCACAGAAGTCTCAAATAATAGCAATATGTCACAGATTAATGACACAAAAACATATACCAAGAACCCACTAATAGCATATAAAGTAAAATGAGCACGACTTGTAGCAAATTAGGTCAAATCAGCACATATACAACTGCTAACAGAAAGTTGAAAACAATGATATATGCACTTGACGAATCTTGGCCACAGAATTCTCAAAAAAATAGCAACATGCAACACATTTAAGACACAAAAAATATACTCATGAACCCACTAATAGCATATAAACTAAAATGAGCACAACTTGTAGCAAGTTATGTAAATCGGAACATATAATTAAACAACGGTCTTATGACAAATCTAAGCAAATAGCATATAGTGTTATGACAAACCTCAAACACACATAAACACAAAAAATAAGCCGAAGTACCATATATTTCATATTGCAACTGCATGTGCAACAATAACATGCATTTAACCATATTCCAAGTATCTAAATAATGCATCATTTTTTCTTTTCGAGTCGGGCAGCCTATACCACTACTTGTTGCCTAACCTACCCATCCACAGGGAATCTCAAACACTTTCAAAACTTCCTACATACTGCATAATAATGCATTAACCACATGCAAACCCTTAAAACCCACAGAAACTGTATAGCCTTATATATTTGCACAAAATAAGTTACCTATAACAATATGAAAACAGCTGCATCCAAATTAAACCTACAAATGTCTGTTGTTAAAACCAATTCCATCCCGAAAAAAAAATAAAATAAATAAATAAATAATAATAATAATAATAATAATAATAATAATAATAATAATAATAATAATAATAATAATAATAATAATAATAATAATAATAATAATAATAATAATAATAATAATAATAATAAATAATAATAATAATAATAGCTAGAGGAGTAGTTTAATTTATCGGCTCCCCACTAATTTCTAGTAAATCATATGATTTTCTAATGAAGAGATGTTTTAATAATAATAATAATAATAATAATAATAATAATAATAATAATAATAATAATAATAATAATAATAATTGTTAATACAAATAAGCCGTAAAAACGTTTATTTATATTTTACGATCTTCTAATGTTTTGTCGATAACAAACGTAAAATCATGTTAACGAAACAAATAAAATACGTAAATGGTTTGAACTAATAGTTTCTAACATATTCACATTTTCACATAAAACACTAAAACAAGTATAAGTGATTTTATGATTTAGTAATACATATGTACAACAACTAGTGTTTACATATTTGGGTAAAATATACACATAACTAGTATGTAGTATATGGGGTAATATAAAGGGTAAAAGTCATAAAATAACAACGTACTTTCTCAAATTTACCGAGTTGAAACACATACTTTTTTATCAACATATATACCCACGTATTTTCGAATTTTGTTCCGACTTCACCCATATGACCGATTTATATTAATATAATATTATATTAAATAATATTATTTTATTACAATATGGGTAAAGTCGGAACAACATTTGAAAGTACATGGGTGTATATGTTGATAAAAAAGTATGTGTTTCAACTCGGTAAATTTGAGAAAGTACGTTGTTATTTTATAGCTTTTACCCTAATATAAATGGGTAAAAACTTAAGTATCACAACCCATTGAGCAAATACATTGAATGTAGTTGGGTACAACCCAAAGCCCATAACCCATGGATCTTGACCCATAACCCATTGCATGACATCATGCTTATATCATACATGGATAATATCCATAACCCATGGATCAACCCATACCCAAGTGACTAAGTGCATTGCACTCAAAGATACATTGTGTCTAGCCAAAGATCCATGGATCAACCCATGACCCATGACCCATAACCAAAATACCCATGGGCAAAGAGGAGCGTTCCACGGATCCCTAGCTTTGTGCTAGCCGGATCCCTTGTGGTAGGGATCCGTGGGATCCGGGGAACAGTAGGATTTTTCCTCTATAAATAGTGAGCCATTTCTTCATTATTTCTTACCCCTTTCTAACATACTTTCTCCCTGAGTTAAAAACTCACTAACCTCAGATCCAAGAGATCTATGTTTGTAGTTTTGTTTTTGTGTGATCTTTTAGGTTCCTCTTAAAGGCAAGATCACCACCTTTGAAGTCGAGCAAGCTCAAGTCCATGAGTTGCCATGGTTCCCCATCATCAAGGCTATTGAAGTCTTCTTGTTGATGATTCCTTTCTTTCTTCAAAGAAGTGTAGTGTTGAAGACATTAGTGGAAGATGTCTCAAGTGTCAAGACGAAGATATTAGTGAAGGGTATCTATCGTCTATAAGATAAGCACTTGTGGTAGGTGCTTAGAAGTCAAGACAAAGAAGCATTAGTGAAAGGTGTTTAGAAGTCAAGACAAAGAAGCATTAGTGAAAGGTGCTTAGAAGTGAAGACACAAGACATTAGTGAAAGGTGTCTTGTAGATCTAGTCAAAGGCATTAGTGAAAGGTGCCTTAGATGTACATTCGATATTGTGTGTTTCGATGTACAAGATAGACTAGTATTAGATCCAAGGATATTGATATCCTTGATGATGTTGTAAAGGAGTAGATCTCCTTTGGGATTATTCGTTGGTGTAGTGTGGTAGTAGTTCCTCCATTGCAATGGAACTAGGTGCTTAGCCTAGTACCTAATAAAGGGTAGGCGACGTTGTGAAGGTGTAGTTCACCTTGGAGTGAAAGAACTATGTACTTAGCCTAGTACCTTATAAAGGGTAGGCGACGTTGTGTAGGTGTGGTTCACCTTGGAGTGAAAGAACCCGGTGGTTAGCCTAGCACCGGAAAAAGGGTAGGCGACGTTGTGAAGGCTTCTCCGCCATAAGGAGATTGGTGTAGTATTTACGAACTCTCGAGTAGGTGACTCGGGGAGTGGAGTAGGGCAAGGAAGGTGTCCTTGTAGCCGAACCACTATAAATACTCGCGTTGTGGTTTTGTGCTTCTTACTCTTATCTTTTCATTACATATCTTTATATGCTTGTTTATCAACATCCAACACACACAACCAAATAAATTGACATAAGTTGATCTAAATAGTTTAAAAGGAAGTTTTAATTGGTAAAACTATTCAACCCCCCTTCTAGTTTTCCACAATTGGTATCAGAGCTTCGTTACCAAGTTTCTTGAAGTATATTGTACTTTAAAAATTTGATACGATCCATGGTTAATTGAAAACTACAAAGAAGGTTTTTCATAAAAACAAACACCATGTCTTTTAAAACTATACGTTTGGATGTTGATTTGATAACAACATTTTTTTTTTCATTTAATTGCACTAATCTTCTTTGTCATGTTGATTAGTCAAAGCTCATACCCACCAAGCTTTAGGAGTCGCTTGGTAACAAGAATACCTTCTTTAAAAAGGTATCTTAAACGCAAAGGAGCGGGAATAGTCTAAGTGACATTTGCTGTGTCATTTGTAAAGACATTCCTAAGTGCGCTAGAGGTATGATTTTCTTTTTACTTTGCTTGATAATTAAGTATACCTATTTAGGTATTTATATGATTATCTTTTGTGCAATTACATGTTTTACATGAAGCTTCATTAGGAAGCCTTTTTCTCACATACGTGTTTTATTTCTCGTCTAAAGTCGTGGTATATAAAACTTATGTTTTGTTTCTTTTAATCCAATAATAAAACAAAACACGAATTTCAAAAATTCCTCCTTCCCTATAAATAACCCCACCGTCGACCACTCTACCAAACCCTCACTTTTTCAAATCTTCGAATTTCAAAAATTTCCTCTCATTCAAAAATTTCATCTTCCTCCTCCTTCCATCTCAACCGAAACCAAGAGGATCATCTTCAACATGGTTTACATCGCCCTCGTGCTCATCGTCTTAACACTCATCGCACTTGTGTTCCCTATGATGAAGTTCACATATGGAGACATTTACTTTGTGTTGTTAATCTACATTGGGATCATATACCCAATCCTTTGTATCATCCTTAGTATTGAAATGCAATATTATAAATAATCTAGTTATCTAGGTTATTATTATCATAATATGTTTGTCATTTCTTTTGATTTATTTATTTCATATTTTTTTCATGATACATTAGAAGTCATGTATGCATGCTAAAAGAAAATGTATGATAAAACATATTTCGTGGTATAAAAATGTAAAACCTATGTTTTTATAAAATATGTTTCTGTAAATACAGATCTACGGATCCCGGAAGTTATACTAGCCGGATCCTTTTTGAAAAGGAACCGTGGGATCCGTCCTACTGGAGAACAGTTTTTCATGCAAATTAAAAACCACTTTTCTTCTAAAAGTAATACTCCACTAGAATGTCAAAACCATAAGTGAGTCAAGTGTCTTTCTTGTTTAAAAAACCATTGTTAATAAAAATCTAATAAAAATGTTAGATAATCATAGGTTGACCATAAAAATCACCTCTTATTAACCCATCACCTCTATAGGTTCAACTATGACGCATGAATACGAGTTTGATTTTTCACTCACTAGCGTCTACACTCCTAACATCTCTCTTGAGCCCAACACACCTGGCAATCATGTCCGTGGGTTCAACAATCTCGAAACCCGTCACTTCCATGAAGGATGTATTGTAGACACCTCTCTACAATTCGAAGAAGGTATCAATACCTCCTTCCGAGCCATAGGACTAGAATGTCTTCTCGAAATTAACGAGAAAATATGTCCAAGGTTTGTATTGGAATTCTTCTGTCAAGTCGAACTCGTTCGTAACGAGGATCACTCTCTATCTCTTTGGTTTTATATCAAAACCCAAAAGTTTACTTAAACCCTTGGGCATTTTGCTCACATCCTCCGGATTCCAAATCATGGACAATGTGCCTTCACCGAAGATTGGTCTCTTGATTCTCTTTTCAACTTTCGTGAAGAAAATAGTCCATATTGTTCACACATACCCTCCCCGGAAGATTTAAGTCGCATAATATGCAAACCTCGACCATATTACTCCGATCCAAACATTATCTTCACACGGGACATCCGAGAAGAGTACAAACCTCTTGCACTCATCCTACGTGAGAATGTTTGGAGTCTTAGGGGAAATCGAGAAATCCTTCCCGCTTGTTGTGCTCACATGTTGTACTATTTGCTAACACAACAACCATACAATCTCGCCTACGTCTTCGCAAGGCGAATTGTAAATCTTCAAGGCTCCAAGAATAAACTCATCCCATATGGAATGTTCTTGACACGCCTCTATCATAATGTTATGCACTTCCATCCTCAATTTCAAAGTCCGTTGTACGTACTTGTGAACAAGCTGATGGAACCACTAAACATATCTCTCATGAAGACTTTCTTCATTCTTGATTCCACCAACACTCATCAATCACGTAATGATACTCCTAGCGAAAACACTCAAGAAACCTAGTAGTATTTCAAAATAGGATCAATTCTCTTTTACTCGTGCTTTATCAATGTAATCCTATTTCTCTCATGAAATAAAACATCTTACATTTGATATCTTAGTGTTAGAACCCCTTTAAACTAACCTTGAAATATAATGCATTGTCAAGATCATTGCATACCTTTAGTAAAGGTTCTGCTGAGCAGATGGACGGATCCCAAAGTTTATGCTAGACGGATCCCTAAACTTAGGGAACCGTGGGATCCGGCAAACAGAAAATGCAATTGCAAGCATTGTATTTCAAACATATCCTTAGAACACCTCACACTAAGCTAAACATAGTGTCTTAAGGCAAATTAAGTCCTTATCAAGATAGGTTGATCCTTCCTACTCACATACCTAGATCACACTCTAAAACGCTTGTAGATCTACCGTCTCATTTTAATCCATTACTCTTCCGCTCTCAAACTCACACTTCATTTTCTACTTAGTCTTTGAAATCTTTCGATTATGGCAAAATTGATCATAAATCATCCTCACCTCAAAATTGATTAAAGTTGATCAAATTCTAGTTTTCTCATCTCAAAGCTTCTAGGATATTTTTCAAAACACTATCCTAAGTCACAACCTGATCTCTAGGATCATTTAGCTCCAATTGAAACTCTCATCTTTAGTGTCATCCTTGCTCATCCATTGGTACTCTTTGAAAGTTCCAAATCCTTCCATAAAAGACAATCATTAGCTACATCACTCATTACCTTCAAGTATTTAAGCACCCCTTCATTTAAGACATTTAGGAAGACTGAAACACTCAAGATGTTATAGGTCTTAGATCTTAGAAACATCATTTCCACTCTTTCATAGCTGCTGAATTGCCGGATCCCTAGGATTAGCCTAGACGGATCCCTCTGAAGAGGGAACCGTGGGATCCGGGTGACAGTTTAAGTCAAATCTTGCTGAAACAATCATTTCAACTCATCTTCTTAACTCAAACACTCCATCTCATCTTAAATGAGTTCCTAGATCAGTGCAAACTCTGTAGTTGACTCTTGTGCATGTTAATCATCACATTCAAATGAATCCTAATGGCTTAAGGCTTAAATGCACTTGCCAAATCTCTTGGTTTATAAACCACTTTGTTAGGAGCTCCATAGTCATCACCTTCTTCCTAATTTTTAGCACTTTAGAAACCCTTGCAAACCTCTTGAAATCATCTCATCATGAGGAAAACCCCAAGTAGTAACTTATCCACCAAAGAACCACCCATGAAAAAGGCGCGTGTTATACACGAAATCTCTTCAACCGAATCATCTCCGGTCAAGCCAACAAATGATAGGATCCTTCCTCATTCAATCAAACCAATTCCTAAAAGGATAGTACCCATAAAACTACCTATGCCAAACACCACCATACCTCCTAGGCCAAACAATATCATTTCCACTAAACCATCACCATTGGTTCCTAGAGCTATTTCATTTACATCCCCACTATCATCATCACACTCTACAATTTAGAGGACTTGCCTCCTAGGCCGTCTCATCCGCTTCCGCCGACAACATTCTCCTTGTTAGGAGGAATAATGGTACAAAATCAAGGTGTTGAGTCAACACTTGATCCGGCTTCCTTTTCACCGTTTCCATCATATAATCCCATTTGGATTATGAGAAATCATCAAAGTCAACCACCCGACCATATAGAAGTTGACACTTCTCTACCACCACCATCATTCTTAGTCGAGCCATTCTCAAATGCGCCTCCACCAATTCCTCCATTGTTTAAAGCTCCACAAGCCGCTTCACTTGATCCTTCGCATCAAGCCATCTAATTTCTTCCACCACCACTACTTAGCCATGACAAAGATTGCTATCATTGTCAACATGTTGAAAGTTTGATACATGAAGTACGAGAAGACCAACGTTTCATGTTCTATCATCTCCTCGAACGTTTCGACGAGATTAAACCTAAAACAAACTTGAGCTAGAAGATTTTAGTGGTGTCCTAGCATCAAGCGATAGTTGGTTTAGAAATTCCTAGTCATGTATTTTCTCAGTTTTTAGAGTCATGGCTCTAGTTTTATTAAATGTAATTACATGCTACTTGTTATTTTTCTGAGGATATGATTAACTTGTATTCATATCTCATTCTTTTGTGATAAACATTACTTGTTATATCACCTTTGCTGAAATTAATCAGTTAATACGGATCCCTCAGAATTGCCTAGATGGATCCCTACTAGGAGGGAACAGCAGGATCCTAAAAGCTAGGGAGCTTTATGTCAAAGCAATATATTGCAAATTACTTGCAATACTAGGTTTACATTTCATGACATCCCCTTGCAATATTGCAATCATCAAGGGGGAGCACATTCGTCACTTTGACGAAATCTTTTGCAAACAAACTAGATTAGTATTACTTTATTGACGCCCTTACATAGGGATGGACTCGTCAAGGGGGAGTAAAGACGAGATCCTTTCCCGTTACTTGCTCTCTATTTCTTTTTACTTTTATTTCTTTCACATGTTTTTCTTAAAAACGATGTGTTGCTTTCCTTCAAACACTTTTTGTTTCGACAAAAAGGGGGAGAAGAAAGTAAAAACTACAAATTCAAACTTTTACGAATTTTAGCTTTTCCTTAAAATAATTTTATGTTTTGTCATCAACAAAAAGGGGGAGATTTTTAATACAAATAAGCCGTAAAAACGTTTATTTATATTTTACGATCTTCTAATGTTTTGTCGATAACAAACGTAAAATCATGTTAACGAAACAAATAAAATAAGTAAATGGTTTGAACTAATAGTTTCTAACATATTCATATTTTTACATAAAACACTAAAACAAGTATAAGTGATTTTATGATTTAGTAATACATATGTACAACAACTAGTGTTTACATATTTGGGTAAAATATACACATAACTAGTATGTAGTATATTGGGTAATATAAATGGGTAGAAACTTAAGTATCACAACACATTGGGCAAATACATTGAATGTAGTTGGGTACAACCCAAAGCCCATAACCCATGGATCTTGACCCATAACCCATTGCATGACATCATGCTTATATCATACATGGATAATATCCATAACCCATGGATCAACCCATACCCAAGTTACTAAGTGCATTGCACTCAAAGATACATTGTATCTAGCCAAAGATCCATGGTTCAACCCATGACCCATAACCAAAATACCAATGGGCAAAGAGGAGCGTTCCACGGATCCCTAGCTTTGTGCTAGCCGGATCCCTTGTGGTAGGGATCCGTGGGATCCGGGGAACAGTAGGATTTTTCCTCTATAAATAGTGAGCCATTTCTTCATTATTTCTTACCCCTTTCTAACATACTTTCTCCCTGAGTTAAAAACTCACTAACCTCAGATCCAAGAGATCTATGTTTGTAGTTTTGTTTTTGTGTGATCTTTTAGGTTCCTCTTAAAGGCAAGATCACCACCTTTGAAGTCGAGCAAGCTCAAGTCCATGAGTTGCCATGCTTCCTCATCATCAAGGCTACTGAAGTCTTCTTGTTGATGATTCCTTTCTTTCTTCAAAGAAGTGTAGTGTTGAAGACATTAGTGAAAGATGTCTCAAGTGTCAAGAAGAAGATATTAGTGTAGGGTATCTATCGTCTATAGGATAAGCACTTGTAGTATGTGCTTAGAAGTCAAGACAAAGAAGCATTAGTGAAAGGTGCTTAGAAGTCAAGACAAAGAAGCATTAGTGAAAGGTGCTTAGAAGTGAAGACACAAGACATTAGTGAAAGGTGTCTTGTAGATCTAGTCAAAGGCATTAGTGAAAGGTGCCTTAGATGTACATTCGATATGGTGTGTTTCGATGTACAAAATAGACTAGTATTAGATCCAAGGATATTGATATCCTTGATGATGTTGTAAAGGAGTAGATCTCCTTTGGGATTAGTCGTTGGTGTAGTGTGGTAGTAGTTCCTCCATTGCAATGGAACTAGGTGCTTAGCCTAGTACCTAATAAAGGGTAGGCGACGTTGTGAAGGTGTAGTTCACCTTGGAGTGAAAGAACTAGGTACTTAGCCTAGTACCTTATAAATGGTAGGCGACGTTGTGTAGGTGTGGTTCACCTTGGAGTGGAAGAACCCGGTGGTTAGCCTAGCACCGAAAAAAGGGTAGGCGATGTTGTGAAGGCTTCTCCGCCATAAGGAGATTGGTTTAGTATTTACGAACTCTCGAGTAGGTGACTCGGGGAGTGGAGTAGGGCAAGGAAGGTGTCCTTGTAGCCGAACCACTATAAATACTCGCGTTGTGGTTTTGTGCTTCTTACTCTTATCTTTTCATTACATATCTTTATATGCTTGTTTATCAACATCCAACACACACAACCAAATAAATTGACATAAGTCGATCTAAATAGTTTAAAAGGAAGTTTTAATTGGTAAAACTATTCAACCCCCCCCCTTCTAGTTTTCCAGAATAATAATAATAATTATTATATGGCCGATCGTCTCTTCTGTTCGTCAAATCATCTAAAGGTTTGATTGTGTTGAAATTATATAATATTAACAATCAATATATGGTGATTCCTTTCATTAATTCAACCAAATGTGTGCGTGTGTTCTTTTATTATATAATATCGATGCATAAAAGGGGTGTGGAATCATGGTCGGTCGTCTCGTCTTTCATACTAGCATCATCATGTTCATTAATTCAATATCTTCGCAACATTAATTCAACATGATAAGTTGAATTGTGGGTCCTTTATCAGTTAATGAATATCTTATTCGATCTGCTTAATTTCTTTTAGGGTTTTGCTATTATTTTTGTCGAACGGTTTTTAGGGTTCTTTCTTGTGACCTTACACACATTTCGATTGGTGTTATTCTTTCTTCACAGCAGCGTTGTTTTTCTTGTGGTGTTGCGGTGGCTTGATATGACGGTTGTGAGATTTCATTGCCCTTTTGTCAGTCTCAGTGGTTGTCACGATGGTGGTGGAAACGGGCTTACCAAAACCTTGCTGATTACTCATCTTCGTGATCGACATTTCAATGGGGATGCGCTAGATATCACAAAACATTCTCTGGCTACTAATCTGGTTATTTTCGAGGCGGCTGAGGTTACATTTAAACGCATGGGTATTTGGTTATGTGGGGTTTGTTTTAAGACGCATACTCTTCGTTCTAAGTGTCAGCATGGCAAAGGTTCTGATTTTGTGCTACCACCTGATTGTGGTGATGGTGTTGTTAGGTTTGTGTTGTATGATCTCACCAAACCACATGTTCCTTCTTCTGTTCAACTTGCCCATGTTGAAGATTTGGTGTTAGATGGGCATGGTGGATTTTATTTGCCTCTCATTGACACTTTGCTTTCTAAGGGGTTGCGTACTGTCAAATCTATCTCTCCCAAGTGTCGTTTGGGGTTCTCTCGGGTATTGAAAGGAGCTCTTGATAAGGTGATCTGCACGCCTGATGACATTTCTTGTTGGGTTAGTTTGTTTATCTTACCTCTTTGTCTCCCTAAAACCTTTTGCCCAAGGAGTAATATAGAGTGTAGGTCTGCTATTAAGCGTCAGCACCAGGAAGAATATATTGTTAATGCTATTAGATCATGGGGCACGCCTGGTGGTAGTTTGCAGCTTGTGAGAGAGGTTTTAGCCGAATCCTCCCCATCATGGTTTAATATTGATGAGGAAAACTTGGACTTGGGTGAGCGTAATGTCAAGCAGTATAAAAGGAAGATTTGTGATGGTTATTATACTGCGGCTGTCAGAGTTCTTTCTTCTTCGTGTGTTGCTCCTTATAACGATGCCACTCTTGTGGACCTAAAGACTAAGCACCCTTTCAAACCTGCTCCCTCTTTGCCGCATATACCTATTGATAATCACTACCTCATTGCATATCATGCTATGGTTCTTGATATGATAAAAAGTTTCCCTCGTAGTACGTCTTGTGGTCGAGATGGTTTACGTGCCCAACACCTTTTGGATTGTTTAAGTGGTGTTGTTTTGGCTATTTCTGATGAGTTGGTCGCTTCTATAACCCAAGTGGTGAATCTCTTTATTGATGGTAAATGCCCCAGGGCGTTGGGTGAGTATATTGCTAGTGCTCCTCTCACTCCGCTGGTCAAGCTGGGTGGTGGTATCCGTCCTATTGTTGTGGGGACCATTTGGAGGCATTTAGTTTCCAAGGTTAGTGCTGCTATGATTGGCCTTTCTTTGGATGATTATTTAAATGATCTACAATTTGGTGTTGGGGTATCTAGAGGAGGGGAGGCTATTCTTCATGCCGTGAATCCGTTGATTGAGGACCGTGGAGATGATGTGGGTCTTTCGATGTTGTTGGTAGATTTCAAAAATGCCTTCAATTTGGTGGACCGTGAGGTTATGCTATAGGAGGTTCGCCTGCGTTGTCCTGCTATTTCACGTTGGGTGGAATTTTGCTACTCCAGCCCAGCAAGATTATATTATGGGGAACACACCTTATGGTCCCACCAAGGTGTGCAACAAGGTGATCCACTTGGCCCTCTACTTTTTTGCCTTAGTGTTACATCCTTTGGTATGCAAGATTAGAGACTCCTTTAGCCTTTCCCTTCATGCTTGGTATCTGGATGATGGCACTATTATTGGAGATACTCTGGTCGTGGGGAAGGTTTTAGAGCATATTATAATGGATGGACCTCGTTACGGTTTGCACCTCAATGTTGATAAAACTGAGCTTTTTTTGCCAAAGGAAGACCCCAGAAGCAGTCTTGTGGGTGTTTTCCCACCTAATATTGCCCGACCTTTACACGGAGTTAAATTGTTGGGGGGTCCAGCTAGTGTGGACTCTGATTTTAGTAGTGAGCTTGTTATGAAAAGGGTTGCTAATACCGTTAAGCTTACGGGTCTTGTTGCTAAGCTTAATGACCCTTAGTGCGAGTTGCTGCTCCTTCGTGCTTGTGCCGGTATTTCCAAGTTATATTTTGCTATGCGCACATGTTCTCCTTGGGGTCTTTGAGCGTGCTCAGATCTCATTTGATGTGGCGCTTCATTTTTCTCTAGAGCGTATTGTCACTGCTTCTGGACCTGGTTTGGTGATTGGCAATGGAGGCTTGCCACCTTACCCTTTGCATTTGGGGGTCTTGGTGTATACTCCGCAGGTGATGTTTTGAACTATGCATTCCTTGCGTCTAGACTCCAATCTTCTAGCTTACAAACTAAGTCCTCCGACATTATGGTATTGTAACTCCTGGGCCTTCCTTTGATAATGCCTTGTGTGCTTTTAATGAGAAAATGGAGATTGGCCTTTTGAGTAATCCAAGTGAGATCGCTGCCCCCAAACTCATGAAGAAAATGGCAGATATATATTTCACACGTGTTATTGAAACGGCTGAATCCACTTTTTCCTTATCTACTCGACAGATGGCGCTATAGAGATTACAAATGGAGGGCTACACTTCAGACTGGCTTAGGGTGGTTCCGATATCTTGGTTGGGACAGACTATGAATGCTAGGACCTACCGATGTGTGTTATGCTATCGGCTAGGTGTTCCGCTATTCTCTGTTCAGATGTCGTGCTCAGCTTGTTCCAGGGTCTTTACGGGGGATATTGTTGACATCTGTTCACGTTCGGGGATTTCAGCTCGTACAGAAGTTGATATATGGATTAATGGAGAAAGGGACAACCCCTTACGTCCAACTGATATGTTGCTCTACTCGTGGGACGGAGGTCTTGATGTATGTGTCAATCTGACAAGGTCATCGCCCTTGACGCAAACTGGTATGGTTGATTTTGTGCCAGGTCGTGCAGTGATTGAGGCCGCACAACGTAAACGCATCAAATATGAGGCTAAGTGTGCGAATATTGGATATGGGTTTCTCCCCTTCTCTTTCTCTTCTTTTGGGGAACTTGAGAAGGATGCGGTAACCTTACTGAAGTGAATCCGAAAGTTCTCTGTGACTCAAGACATTAGAACACGTGCTGCTATTCATATATTTAGTAGGATTAACTTTGCTATAGCTAGAAAAGTGGGGGCTCAGATAGTATCTCGGCTCCTCACTAATTTCTTGTAAATCTATGAGTTTATTATTATTAAAAAATAATAATAATAATAATAATAATAATAATAATAATAATTTCTTGCAAACCGATCCTCTCGTCTGTGTGGGCGATTCCGGCGATTGTCGGTGTGATCCTCTCGATCTCGTCCTCGCTGCCGTGTTGTTCCAACCCTCTGTTGGAATTTCGCTTGTGATGTGTCCTTAGTTCCCTCTCCATCATCTCGGTGATTGGTTGTGAATAGACAGGGTGCCGGAGCTGCAATTTGTCCCGTGGATAAACCCAGTTGTTTGTCCCGTGGATTTTTCCCTCTCCATCATCTTGGTGTTCGGTTGTGTATAGACTAGGTGCTAGAGCTGCGATTCGTGATGTTCCTCGCCCTTTTCCCTCTCCATCATCTGGGTCGGATCCCTGTTTTTGTGTTTTGTTTTTATTCTAAATAGGGATATCGGTTTGCTTTTTGTTTTTATTCTGGATAGGGTGGATAGACTATGTAGCGAGTTGCTGGATAGACTATGTAGCGAGTTGCATTTTTTGAAATGCATGCGTATTGGATATTGTGGGTCCGACCACATGTTGCAGTTTGGTTTATTGGTGGGCCCTACCTTTATTTGATAGAGACTTAGTTTGCATTCTTTTTGATAGTATGTAGTTTTAAATTCTTTTATCTTTGCGTTTGGGGTTTTTTAAATAAAAAAAAATAGGACTTGCGCTTTGGTTAAAAGTTTTGTCTGAGGTTTGACCTACTTTGATTGCGCTGCGTTTTGTCTCTGTAACGTCTTACTTGCGGTTTGTCTTGTGGTGGCCCGATATCTCTATGAATATCGTACGGTTTCATTGCCCCTTTGCTGGTTTAATAGGTTGTCAGGATGGTAGTGGGAATGGCCTTACCAAAACCTCGTTGATCTCTCATCTCCATGATCGTCATTTCAATGAGAATGCGCTAGCCACCACCAAACTTTCTCTGGGCACTAACTTGGTTGTTTTTGAAGCGGCTGAGATTACGTTGAAACGCATGGGTCTTTGGCTGTGTGGGGTTTGTTTTAAGACGCATACTCTTCGTTCTAAGTGTCGGCATGGATCTGATTTTGTGTCACCCCCTGATTGTGGTGATGGTGTTGTTAGATTTGTATTGTTTGATCTTGCAAGACCCCAAGTTCCCTCTTCCGTTCAGCTTGCTTGTGTTGAAGATTTGGCTTTGGAAGAGCATTCTGGTTTTGATTTACACTTGCTTGACACTTTGCTCTCTAAAGGGTTGCACACTGTCAAATCCATCCCTCCAAAATGTCGTTTGGGATTCTCGCATGTATTGAAAGGAGCTCTTGATAAGGTGATATGCACACCTGAAGACATTTCTTGTTGGGTCAGCCTGTTAGCCTTGCCTCTTTGTCTCCTTAAAACCTTTTGCCCGAGGAGTAACATGGAGTGTAGGTCAGCTACTAAGCGCCAGCGTCAAGAAGAATATATCGCTAATGCTATTCGATCTTGGGGTACTTCTGGAGGTAGTTTGCAGCTTGTTAAAGAGGTTTTAGCCGAACCTCCCCTACCTGGTCTAATGTTGATGAAGGAAACCTAGAGTTGGATGAGCGTAATGTCAAGCAATGTAAGAGGAAGATTTGCGATGGTCATTATACTGTTGTTGTTAGAGTTCTTTCTTCCTCAGGTGTTGCTTCTTATAATGATACTACCCTTGAGGACCTTAAGGCTAAGCATCCCTTCAAGTCTACTCCTTCCTTTCCTGATATACCTCTTGATCGTCATAACCTTACTGCATCTCCTGATGTTGTTCTTGACATGATAAAGAGTTTCCCGCGCGGTACATCTTATGGTCGTGATGGGTTGCGTGCCCAATACCTTGTGGATTGTTTTAGCGGTGCTGCTGTGGCTATATCTGATGAGTTAATTGCTTCTATCACCCAGGTGGTAAATCTTTTTCTCGACGGTAAATGTCCTAAAGCGTTAGGCGAGTATATTTCCAGTGCTCCTCTCACACCGCTGATCAAACCAGGTGGTGGTATCCGTCCTATTGCTGTAGGGACCGTTTGGAGGTGTTTAGTCTCCAAGGTTGGTGCTTCTATGATTGGTCATTCTTTAGATGGCTACTTGAATGATCTACAGTTCGGAGTTGGTGTTTCTGGAGGTGGGGAAGCTATTCTTCATGTTGTGAATCGGTTTATTGAAGAACGTGGAGATGATGTGGGCCTCTCGATGTTGTTGGTGGATTTCAAAAACGCCTTCAATTTGGTGGATCGCGAGGTTATGTTACAAGAGGTTCGTCTCCATTGTCCTGCCATATCACGTTGGGTTGAATTTTGCTACTCCAGCCCAGCCAGGTTATATTATGGGGAACACACTTTATGGTCGCACCAAGGGGTGCAACAAGGTGACCCACTTGGACCCCTCCTTTTTGCCTTGGTGTTACATCCTTTAGTATGCAAGATTAGAGACTCCTTCTGCCTCTCTCTTCAAGCTTGTTACTTAGATGATGGTACGATCATTGGGGATACTTTGACTGTTGGGAAGGTCTTGGAGCTTATTATGACGGATGGACCTCGCTATGGCTTGCACCTTAATGTTGACAAAACTGAGGTTTTCTGGCCAAAGGAAGACCCTAGAAGCAGGCTAGTGGGTGTTTTCCCACCTAATATTGCCCGACCCTCACGTGGGGTTAAATTGTTAGGTGGACCTGCTAGCGTTGATCTTGAATTTAGCAGCGAGCTTGTTATGAAACGGGTTGCTAAAACCATTGTGCTTATGGATGTTGTTGCTAAACTTAATGACCCTCAATGTGAAATGCTGCTTCTCTGTGCTTGTGCTGGTATTTCCAAGTTATATTTTTCTATGCGCACATGCTCCCCTCAGGTTTTTTACCGTGCTCAAATTACTTTTGATACGGCACTTCGCTCCTCCTTGGAGCGCATTTTCACTGCTTCTGGACCTGGTTTTGGCGACTGGCAATGGAGACTGACCACTCTACCTTTTGAATTTGGGGGACTTGGGGTATATGCTGTAGGTGATGTCTTGAACTATGCCTTCCTTGCATCTAGACTTCAATCTGTCAGTTTACAAACTAAGCTCCTCCGACATTCTGGCATTATATCTCCTGGACCTTCCTTTGATGATACCCTGCACACTTTTAATGCGAAAATGAAGATTGCCCTTTTGGACAACCCTTGTGAAATCACTGCCCCCAAACTCATGAAGAAATTGGCAGATATACATTTCACACGTGTCACCAAAATGGCCGAATCCACCTTTTGTTTATCCTCCCGGCAGATGGCTCTATGGAGATCACAAAAAGAAGACCACACTTCTGACTGGCTTAGGGTGGTTCCGATTCCTGGGTTGGGCCAGACCATGAATGCTAGAACTTACCGATGTGTGTTATGCTACCGGTTAGGTGTCCCCTTTTTTCTGCTCAGATGCCATGCCCAACTTGTTCCAAAGTTTTTGCTGCAGACATCTGTGGAGATCATGCGGTGTCCTGTGCTGGTATCATTGGTATTAAACACCGACACAATATGGTGCGTGATACTCTTGTCAACATATGCTCTCGATCTGGTATCTCTGCTCGCAAGGAGGTTGACATTGGGCTTTGTGGTGATAGGGACAAATCCTTACGTCCAGATGATATGTTGCTCTACTCTTGGGAATACATGTGTCGATCTAACAGGATCGTCTCCTTTGACACAAACTAATATGGTTGACTTCGCACCAGGTCGGGTGGTTGTCGAAGCTGCACAACGTAAACATGTTAAATATGAGGCTAAATGTGCGGACATTGGATACAGGTTCCTCCCCTTCTCATTCTCTTCCTTTGGAGAGCTTGAGAAAGATGCAGTAACCCTACTTAAGCGCATCCGAAGTTACTCGTTGAATCAAGAGATTGGTACACGTGATGCCGAGCATATTTTAAATAGGATTAGCTTTGCTATAGCTAGAGGAGTGGGGGCCCAATTAGTTTCTCGGCTCCCCACTAATTTCTTGTAAATCCTATGATTTTCTAATGAAGTGATGTTTTATAAATAATAATAATAATAATAATAATAATAATAATAATAATAATAATAATAATAATAATAATAATAATAATAATAATAATAATAATAATAATAATAATAATAATAATAATAATAATAATAATAATAATAATAATAATAATAATAATAATAATAATAATAATAATAATAATAATAATAATAATAAGGAGGTGGATATTGGGCCTTGTGGAGATAGGGACAGATCCTTACGTCCGGCTGATATATTACTTTACTCTTGGGATAGTGGGCGTAATGTTTGTGTTGATCTTACGGGATCGTCGCCCTTGACACAATCTGGGATGACTGATTTTGTGCCAGGGCGTGCGATCATTGATGTTGCGCAACGTAAACGTGCCAAGTATGATGCTAAATGTGCGGATATTGGATATGGGTTTCTCCTCTTTTCTTTTTCTTCCTTTGGTGAACTTGAGAAGGATGCAGTAACCTTACTAAAGCGCATTCGCCGATTCTCTATGACTCAACACATTGGAGCGCGTGCCGCGGTTCATATTTTTAATAGGATTGGTTTTGCTATTGCTAGAGGTGTGGGGGCCCAGCTTGTTTCTCGGCTTCCCACTAATTTCTTGTAAATCCTATGAGTTTTTAATAAAAGTGTTGTTTAAAATAATAATAATAATAATAATAATAATAATAATAATAATAATAATAATAATAATAATAACAATAATAATAAAATACATTAATAATAATAATAATAATTAAAAAAAAAAAAAAAAAAAAAGGTGCATAAACTGCACAAATATAAACAACACTCAACTAAATATATATAAAATTGATCAAGCTAAACTTTCATTTTCGAATAAAGATGAACCACAACCACACATATGCAATTGAAGCTTTGCATGTGTAATCTTCCTCCACTTTCATTCTCACGTCATAATGTCAAACACGAATCAACACGTGAAATGACATTGTTTCTAGGCCAGAGTAGTTTAAAAAAAGTCGTTTATGAGCCCTCCAAAACATCGTCGTGTCCCACGGTAAATGTATAATAGAGTCAACAACCTATTTTTGAATGTTTGAATTTTAATTCTTAATGTTTTACAACTCTTTCTTTTAATTACTATGAAATTTAATAACTTTCATTTATGCATCACAATCACCACTATATAATGCATTTATCTTTTATCATTTTCTTATTGTGCGATTTTGTAAAAATAGAAAAAACTTCTAGCTAAGAAAATCTCTAGATGTTTTGATTTTTGAATATGATTTTCCGCTATATGTAGTAATAATAAAAACGTTACACGAAATAATTAACTTTAATATGATAACTATAATTATTTTCCGTTAGAAATTTGCGTCGATATGCACGAATACTCGACCAGTAACTATATGAGAAAAAAAGTTCTTCAATGACTACGATTGTTTAGATACGTTACGTTATAAACAATGACGAAGTTGCGTGTTAACTTGGTTTGGCCAAGGCCCAACACAAAGTTATACGAGAGTCTATTAGTTCTAACATTTCACTTATTATTAAAATAAATTGATCCACTAAAGAATAACTTGGCCCACCCAAAATTTCATAGACTATAAAGCAAAGCTTAGAGCATCCACAGTCCACATCTTTTGCAAAAGCTTGATACTATTTGAAAAAGTCATTTGAAGACTTTTTTGCATTGCAAGAGTGAGGTTTTACAAAAGCTTTTTAGAAAGACTTGTTCTTTTACAAGTGGTTGAGAAAAAGCAATAAACTATTCTCATTAAATGAGTTATGCATTAATTGTGAAACTAAAAGATTGATATAAAAAATATATGCATTAAATGCATCAAGTTTGTAAAGACTTGATGCATTGTAGATGCTCTTATATATAGAGTAAACTCCAAAATACATCCATGTGATTTATCATGTTTCACATCATACATCACATTTAGTCAAAGTTAACAAATATACATCTCTCGGTTGAAATGAGGACTAAAGGTGCAAATTATTTTCCCGTTATGTGACAACCCGTACTTTCAGGACATTTCTCGACACAATTTATGCCTCATTATTTCAACATTTATTGTAAACTTGATTTACGTGTTCCAAATTCGCGTAACCTTAAAGGTTTAGCGGCGAATTCATGATCATATCATCACGAACATTTCATATGGACTAAGATTAGTCTACATTTCATTGACATCAATTGCATCATGACATTTCATTTCACATTTAACGCGTAATTTTTATATTAAATAAACGTTATCGCGTGAGTTATTATTTTTAATATTTAATCCGTTACTTTCAAAAATGATCCCGACATATTTTTAAACTTACATTTAGTTTATAAAGCTATATTTTGAGTTTTCTTAGTGTTTTGAATTTAATTCGTACATAAATCGTTAAAGTTAAATTATTACGACGTTTTTCTTAAAAATTTCACGATAATTATTTTATCACTCAAATTTCACAAGGAATGTATTTTTACAATTTTTATTATCTCATTACATTCTATTTTGATCTATTAAAAACTTACTTGTACCAAAAAGTTACATTTAACTACACTTTACCTACATTTTCTTACAAATTATACAAATATTACACAAGTATATGTATAAAAAATATATATATATATATTTTTGAAACACAATCCCCCCATATCCGGCCATGGGGGGGATGTATACTAGTTGGTGGTATTTTTTTTTCTTTGATTGAATGTACTTGTACACTACTTAAGTCATCCTCTTTCATTTCACTCATTATCACAATAATTCAAGATCACTTAAAATCATATTCTTTCTCTTGTCTTTCTTCCTCATAACCGGCCATAGAGGGTTCTCAAAAGGGATCATCATTTTTTTTTTCTCAAGCACAAGTTATATACAATCTAGATCACTCTTTATTAGGTTTTGAAATAAAAACCAAGAGTGTTTAGGCTTAACCTTGTTACTTGCACCTCATCATATTCACTTGTAAGCATGTTTCTTTCATTTTCATGTTTCCTTTTTCATTTCATATGAATCTTTTCATTTTTGGAGCAACATGCAAGACATATGTGATTTATACCATTTTTCATGATTTTAGAGTATATATATATATATTTGGTCATCCTATAAATATCCCCTTGGTATTCATTGGTCTTGATGGTGATTAGGAACCCATGACACCCTAAGAAGGTGTATGGTAGGATTAGATTAGTTTTGGAGTTGATTTGAAGGGATTAGAATAGGTTTTGTCCGAGAAAAACTATTTTCGATAACTATAAAATAGGTTATGTCCTTGTTTCGATTTTCTGGAAAAACCGACAGTTGGTACGACTTTTTGGCCATGATATTTAGAAAATATACTTTAAAACGAATCCGTGGCTTTTTGAACGGATAAAAACGGAGTTATAACGAAGAAGTTATGGATTTTACAAGTTTGGCGACGAAATATATTATTTTCAGAAAATTTCAGCAACATATTTTTAGTTTGTTCGGGTCAAAAACGAGCCTTAAGCTTCACAAATTATTTCGACTTATCAAAAATATATTAGTTTACTTCGATACGAAGCTAAGGACGTATATTACGTAGAAAACGGATTTGAAACGACAAAGATATGCACGTTTTCATAAAATTGCCGTAACTATTATTTTCTGAAAAACTATATTATTTTTACGTTACAAGTGTTACGGTAGCTGTAACGTCCCTGTTGAGGGCTGTTTTTAGCCATGATGTGAAACTTTTTGGAACGAAATGTCTTCTAATAAAATTAAGATCACCGGGCATATTTTCCAAAACGACAAGCCGTTTGTATATCGGAGTTGTAGTAAATTATTTACGGATGTTTAAACTTGGCCGAAACTCACTTTTTGAACCACAATTAGCCAAAATCACTATCTTTAACCCTTATTATCTTTATGTTCGAGACCTTTTGGACGAAAACTCCTGAACTGAAACTTCTAGATTTCGATACAAACTTTCCAAAACCGTCGAGTTCGTTCTCTAACGATCGACGTACACTATTTTACGACTAGTTTTCCAAAGCCATTTTTGTCACTTTTATGAAAATTCCGACGACATTGTTTTGCGACGAAAAGTGATAATTTCACCATAAATCATTATAAAACCATTGTAGGATGACATTTTGACGTAAAAACTTGAAAAGTCATTTTTGAAGGGTCAAGACGTCAAAAGAGTATTTTTCGACGATAAGTAATATTTTCAAAACTCGCAAATGGTATAAATAACATACGAAATGCATGCATAACATTACATTGCAACTCATTACATATCATATCATTCGTAATAGGTCCCGGTTGACGCATCACATTATACCTCAGTGTACTCACTTTTGCCATCATTCCAGTTTACCAAGTGAGTTTTCATAGCCCCGTTTTACATGCTTTCGATTATTTTCAAACCTACGGGGGAGAATACATTGCACAACATTTTTATTACGATACCAAGTACATTAAATTCATTACATTGCTTAAGTTACCACATTTGCCAATTGAAAGTCCCCATTACCTGAAAATGAACCGTTAATCTTTGGAGCGAGGATGAGTGGATAGATCTATTGAGGGTGACGCCTCCATCCGAGTTGGTGAATCCCAACTTGTCATACGGATGCATCTCATTTGATAACATTACGGAGTTGTCTGGCAAACACTCTGCATGGGCATACATTATTGAACAGTCTAGTTTCGGGGTCATGAGCTTATAGCAATTGTAACATTTTTACGTGACATAATTGTCATGCCTGAAACATTTTACGTGACATGATTGTCATGCCTGATCTATACTTGCGTAGTCGTATAAAACATTTACATAAACCTATGATTTCTCACCAACATTATTGTTGACCGTTTTTAGCAATGTATTTTCAGGTAACTAAGACATTCGCATGGCATGGTTAAGGGACCACATTTTGAGTCGCGGCGTCGACTTACATCATTGTACATTATGGCACTTTATTTCAAAAACATCGTTTAGATTTGTAACATATTTGTATTTCCGCAAACTTTGTAAACCTTTTGGGACCGATGTTGTACTCTGAATGCTTTTATTAAATATCCAACGATGTGTTTTTAAAACGACACTTTAGGTCGTTCAATATAACTGTGATTGTGGTGCTATGACAGTCAATCCCCCAGGAATTCCATTCCGCTGCAAAACAGGTAAATTGGGGGTGTGACAGATTGGTACCAGAGCTACAGTTATAGAGAACTAGGTTGCATCATTGACCCTAGACTATAACTACATTATCATAGCATCTCATCATTTCATCATAAGTGCATGTTCACTTTGTATGCGATTTATACGTACATTTTTCGAGCTATTTAAATTCATTTCAAAACGATTGTCACATGGATGCCCTTATATACCCATCCCATTATCTTTTCCTCATACTCTAACGTGGAGAATTCCTTGTCATTCCCTATCACAATTTTCACATCAATTGACTCATCACCGATAACGTTGAATACCGAGATAAACCTTTTAGGAGGACGAAGTTACACCTACACCATCACGATCACTATCGATTCACTGTAAGATCAGGACAATTTTATCACTCAGTTGGGACAGATCATACCATTGGGTAGAACTTATAGGCTTAGTCCTAATGAACCTATTTTCTTAACTCACCACAAGGATTCCATGATCATCATTATCATTTCGAGCACCATCCGTACCATCACATCTCATACCCGATACTCATACACCTGACTTGCAGCTTGGGAAGCGTGCATGATTTGACACACCATTACTATCTACTACTAAGACTATAGACACTACATCTTCTCATAGGTTTGAGGACTGTGAGAGTTCTAGGGCTATCGTTACTAGACCGCCTACTACTCCTACACTTGAAACACGATTAGACCACCAACAGGAACAGATAATAAGTACCTTTCTAGCTAATGTAATCCTTATCATTTATTATCTCTACGATAATCACTACTTTGTTTATTTCATCCCTTACTCCAATTGCCCAATTTTCCATCATTTCACGACGATACATCACTATCTTACTAGGGGTTAGGCCAACTTTATTCTCGACCAATTAGTAGACTGTTATTACTCGATAAGGTTCTCTTATGTATCCTACAAACCACCCAACAAATTTTATTCCAAATTATCCTGCTACTATTTCATGAAATTATTTCACTTGATTTTATTTCGAACTATTTTATCACCATCTTAGAAACGTTGTTTCATAAAGTTTTAACGCAAGTTGTTTTATTATCAATTTATCAAATGGTTTCAGTCATTTTATCAACTATTTAATATCCTCATGCGAAACGATTTTCATGTTACTCTGAAAAATCATCAAGCTATTATCTTACAAAACAAAACGTTGAATACCAACTATTTGTCCTACATTCCCTCTTATGAGATAATAAACTTCATCGTTATCTAACGCAAACTGCTTTCAACTATTTTACCGACCATTTCATCTTACTCCTGTACCATTAAACCAAAAATTTACGACTTTAATAATACTTTATAAACAATGACCTTACTGATACTTTGCAAACTATTTTCTCATAGTATGATAAACCGATTAATTTGCTATTATTTTATAAAACAACAAACAATTGCAATAGCAAGTTACAAACTATATTACAAATTTTTCCTGCAAGTAATATTGCGGTCTTATAAACTATTTTACCCTTTTGGTGAGCTATTTTAGCCACTGTCTGATTTAAAAATCATAAAACTTGGTACGCTTACCTCACAGACTATTCGCCTTTACTTTAATGACTATTATATTACCAACCTATAAACCATCCTGATATTAATTAAACTACGAAATCTTCTATTATTTGACAAACGATAAATTGTTTTCTTGTAAGCTAATTTACAAATCATTTCACGGGTCATGTTATAATCTGAATTGTGTCTTACCAAAATATTTCACTACCATTGTTAAGCCGTTTTCTATCACTATATAAGCTGTTTTAAAATCACCCTAACGAGTTGTTGCTTTAACACCAAGCCACAATTAAGATTTATTATTAAACTGTAAATGATAAAAATGTTTCTTTCTTACTCAATAAAGTGGTTTTACAAACCTTTTCATAAACTTTACTGTAATTTTCTTACAAACTATTTATTCTCGTTTGAAAGCAAAGTTTTATAATCAGATATATCGTGCATAAACATTCCTTTCTGTTAACACTCTATAGATGCTTACGCCATTTATCTCACACTCAACCGATAAGTTAGGATTTGACGAGTGACCTTTTTAGGAAAGACTTCCTATACCATCTGTGAGGAGGATTCCTCGATACAAGAAAACAATGAAAGGATTTTGGAATTACCAACAAGGACTAGAACTAGGTGGTAGGATGATTCAAAACTCAACAAAAATCTTAAGACATCACGAGACATTCCGAACCACTATTTTGAATTAGAATCCAAACTCTATCATTCCATAAGTACTAGCTAGACCGAGTTACGAGATTTAATACGAAGCGAATACTCATGAAGCAACACTATAGGGATATACCAAGTCTTCTAACTAAGACTATAGAACATTCTGTTAAACATGGCCTCAACAATATGTGAATTTCCCTACAATGAGTTTCCCTTAAAGGAAAATATGGTTAAATTAAGGTTATCAATATAAACTTCCCCTAAGGCATTGTGTTCTCTAGAAATTCCAAGTAACCTTACTTCCATATCAAGAGATGCCATAGGTTTGAACATGTCGGACAATCAATGACTTCCCATTTACAAGTGAAACCAGAACAAACATTCTTCGACATAGTATAAGCTGATATCTACTTTCTTGCTAGCATGATAACAATATTAGTGATGAACTATTTTTGGAAGCACGCAATATCAGAGCAAATCTTGAAAATCAACCACTAGACCACCTCACTTAAATATTTAAGGTTTGTGACTTTACAACATGGAGCATGGAAACCCTTCGATAATCAAACAATAAACATTTTAGTCATAGAGACCAAGCACATTAGGCAAGTAATACTCAGGTCATGACATTCGATAGGATTAGAAACGCGAGGAATCACAACTGTTACCTATAATCTATTCTTTTCAATAAGGTCCTTTCCGACAGATTTAACATTTTTGAAATCTAACACAAGACACGTGGTATTAATTCCAGTTGTACCTATTATAAGCTATTCGATTCATCCTAGACTGCTGACAGTCATTTCAGGATTTCCATGAAACCTACTAGGACATGATTACCGCCTACTATCCTCAGCTCAATGGTTAGAGCTAGAGAGCAATTTCCACATTAGATAATATGCTCAAGCCAGTATGACTTTCTAGAAATGGTTAGGTAAATCACTCTCCATCGACAAGTTTCTTTGCAACAATAGTTAGTTCATGAACATATTGACTACACCATTTGAGGCACTGTAAGGTTGAGGTATCAATCACTTATTCAAGGATTAAATCAGGAAAGTCCAATTCATTAGTCTATGATTCATTCATGAAACAAACAAAGAAGTCATACAAATCAAGAATCAGTTACAAGTAACAACCTATAGCTAGATAAGCTACATCGTTATACGATGCAAAATTTGGAGATATGTCCCATAAGCCGCAAACCATTAGAAATTCAAGTTGGTAACAAATTATGCACAAGGACCCGTCTTGGAAAGGCGTGGTACGATTTAGAAAAACACTGGACGAACCAATTCGACCCAAATATTCTCATCTATTGTACTTTATTTTCTTTCCGATTTGTTATTATTTACGAGAATTTTAATTCCTTTTACTTTAACTATCATTGTAACGACATGGTTTAAATCCTTGTAAACATTGAGAGTTATAACAACTAAACTGAACGTCACGTCATCGTTCCTTAATTATACATAGCCTAGCTAACTATGTCTAATTCTGGAGGGATCACGTTATGGTGGGAGCAGTTATTTATAAATCTTAGTGCAAGCAAAATTTTCACATATTCCAAATTCAAAGAGTTACTCATCGGAAATATTCACCCGATATTTTCTTTACTACGATGTTTTGTATACTCTTAATCATCGATAACCGTAACGACACTTCTCCATGTCTTTTCTCCTCGTTATTCATTATAAACTCAAAAATTCGATAGACCTAACAACGATTGAATTCAGGGACTGAATTCCTTTTTGGATGGGCGAATGTGACAACCCGTACTTTCAGGACATTTCTCGACACAATTTATGCCTCATTATTTCAACATTTATTGTAAACTTGATTTACGTGTTCCAAATTCGCGTAACCTTAAAGGTTTAGCGGCGAATTCATGATCATATCATCACGAACATTTCATATGGACTAAGATTAGTCTACATTTCATTGACATCAATTGCATCATGACATTTCATTTCACATTTAACGCGTAATTTTTATATTAAATAAACGTTATCGCGTGAGTTATTATTTTTAATATTTAATCCGTTACTTTCAAAAATGATCCCGACATATTTTTAAACTTACATTTAGTTTATAAAGCTATATTTTGAGTTTTCTTAGTGTTTTGAATTTAATTCGTACATAAATCGTTAAAGTTAAATTATTACGACGTTTTTCTTAAAAATTTCACGATAATTATTTTATCACTCAAATTTCACAAGGAATGTATTTTTACAATTTTTATTATCTCATTACATTCTATTTTGATCTATTAAAAACTTACTTGTACCAAAAAGTTACATTTAACTACACTTTACCTACATTTTCTTACAAATTATACAAATATTACACAAGTATATGTATAAAAAAAAATATATATATATTTTTGAAACACAATCCCCCCATATCCGGCCATGAGGGGGATGTATACTAGTTGGTGGTATTTTTTTTCTTTGATTGAATGTACTTGTACACTACTTAAGTCATCCTCTTTCATTTCACTCATTATCACAATAATTCAAGATCACTTAAAATCATATTCTTTCTCTTGTCTTTCTTCCTCATAACCGGCCATAGAGGGTTCTCAAAAGGGATCATCATTTTTTTTTTCTCAAGCACAAGTTATATACAATCTAGATCACTCTTTATTAGGTTTTGAAATAAAAACCAAGAGTGTTTAGGCTTAACCTTGTTACTTGCACCTCATCATATTCACTTGTAAGCATGTTTCTTTCATTTTCATGTTTCCTTTTTCATTTCATATGAATCTTTTCATTTTTGGAGCAACATGCAAGACATATGTGATTTATACCATTTTTCATGATTTTAGAGTATATATATATATATATTTGGTCATCCTATAAATATCCCCTTGGTATTCATTGGTCTTGATGGTGATTAGGAACCCATGACACCCTAAGAAGGTGTATGGTAGGATTAGATTAGTTTTGGAGTTGATTTGAAGGGATTAGAATAGGTTTTGTCCGAGAAAAACTATTTTCGATAACTATAAAATAGGTTATGTCCTTGTTTCGATTTTCTGGAAAAACCGACAGTTGGTACGACTTTTTGGCCATGATATTTAGAAAATATACTTTAAAACGAATCCGTGGCTTTTTGAACGGATAAAAACGGAGTTATAACGAAGAAGTTATGGATTTTACAAGTTTGGCGACGAAATATATTATTTTCAGAAAATTTCAGCAACATATTTTTAGTTTGTTCGGGTCAAAAACGAGCCTTAAGCTTCACAAATTATTTCGACTTATCAAAAATATATTAGTTTACTTCGATACGAAGCTAAGGACGTATATTACGTAGAAAACGGATTTGAAACGACAAAGATATGCACGTTTTCATAAAATTGCCGTAACTATTATTTTCTGAAAAACTATATTATTTTTACGTTACAAGTGTTACGGTAGCTGTAACGTCCCTGTTGAGGGCTGTTTTTAGCCATGATGTGAAACTTTTTGGAACGAAATGTCTTCTAATAAAATTAAGATCACCGGGCATATTTTCCAAAACGACAAGCCGTTTGTATATCGGAGTTGTAGTAAATTATTTACGGATGTTTAAACTTGGCCGAAACTCACTTTTTGAACCACAATTAGCCAAAATCACTATCTTTAACCCTTATTATCTTTATGTTCGAGACCTTTTGGACGAAAACTCCTGAACTGAAACTTCTAGATTTCGATACAAACTTTCCAAAACCGTCGAGTTCGTTCTCTAACGATCGACGTACACTATTTTACGACTAGTTTTCCAAAGCCATTTTTGTCACTTTTATGAAAATTCCGACGACATTGTTTTGCGACGAAAAGTGATAATTTCACCATAAATCATTATAAAACCATTGTAGGATGACATTTTGACGTAAAAACTTGAAAAGTCATTTTTGAAGGGTCAAGACGTCAAAAGAGTATTTTTCAACGATAAGTAATATTTTCAAAACTCGCAAATGGTATAAATAACATACGAAATGCATGCATAACATTACATTGCAACTCATTACATATCATATCATTCGTAATAGGTCCCGGTTGACGCATCACATTATACCTCAGTGTACTCACTTTTGCCATCATTCCAGTTTACCAAGTGAGTTTTCATAGCCCCGTTTTACATGCTTTCGATTATTTTCAAACCTACGGGGGAGAATACATTGCACAACATTTTTATTACGATACCAAGTACATTAAATTCATTACATTGCTTAAGTTACCACATTTGCCAATTGAAAGTCCCCATTACCTGAACATGAACCGTTAATCTTTGGAGCGAGGATGAGTGGATAGATCTATTGAGGGTGACGCCTCCATCCGAGTTGGTGAATCCCAACTTGTCATACGGATGCATCTCATTTGATAACATTACGGAGTTGTCTGGCAAACACTCTGCAGGGGCATACATTATTGAACAGTCTAGTTTCGGGGTCATGGGCTTATAGCAATTGTAACATTTTTACGTGACATAATTGTCATGCCTGAAACATTTTACGTGACATGATTGTCATGCCTGATCTATACTTGCGTAGTCGTATAAAACATTTACATAAACCTATGATTTCTCACCAACATTATTGTTGACCGTTTTTAGCAATGTATTTTCAGGTAACTAAGACATTCGCATGGCATGGTTAAGGGACCACATTTTGAGTCGCGGCGTCGACTTACATCATTGTACATTATGGCACTTTATTTCAAAAACATCGTTTGGATTTGTAACATATTTGTATTTCCGCAAACTTTGTAAACCTTTTGGGACCGATGTTGTACTCTGAATGCTTTTATTAAATATCCAACGATGTGTTTTTAAAACGACACTTTAGGTCGTTCAATATAACTGTGATTGTGGTACTATGACAGTCAATCCCCCATGAATTCCATTCCGCTGCAAAACAGGTAAATTGGGGGTGTGACACGTTATCTCTTTACAAAATAGAAAATATTTACACCGTTAGTCCTCAGGACTAACGGTATTTGCACCGTTAGTCATCTATTTTAAATAAACTAAAAAAGGGGGCAAGCTAGGACCGAACCTAGTTTTGGGGACTAATAAGTCAACAACCCGACCACTGGACTACACATCCAATGGTGAAAGATTGCTAAGGTATATTTCTTTTAACCATTTTTTTGAAATTATACGTTTTTATCCGTTTCTTTGCGTTTTATCCGTTTTTTGTACGTTTATATCCTTTTTGTTCATTTTATCAATTTTTGTCTATTTTATTCGATTTTGTACGTTTTATTCATTTTTTATGTTTTTATCCCTTTTTTTGTCTGTTTTAGTCATTTTTTTTTACGTTTTTATCCTTTTTTGTCCGTTTTTATCACGTTTTTATCTCGTTTTGTACGTTTTATCTATTTTTGTACGTTTTGTCCGTTTTGTTCGTTTTTATCCGTATGTGTACTAATTTATCTGTTTATGTCTGTTTTTATCCTTTTTTGTACGTTTTATCGGATTTTTTTTATGTATTCCTCCGTTTTTATACATTTTATCCGTTTCTTTACGTTTTTATCCGTTCTTGTATGGTTTTATCCCGTTTTGTACATTTTTTATCCATTTTAATAAGTTTTATCCGTTCTTGTATGGTTTTATCCCGTTTTCTCTGTTATCTCTTAACGAGAAAAATAATTTGTACCTTTTTAGTTTATTTAAAAATAATCTGTTATCTCTTAACGGTACATTCCTCGGTTAAAATAAAGACTAACAGAGAAATGTATTTGTCAAAACTTTTAAAAATATGATGTATGGTATGAAATAGAGTAATCCACATATATATAAAAAGTATAATTAAATTTGTGATTGTATCACAATGTTATAACATTTCACTTATTCAAATTTGAAAACGCTTATTATTTAATATGTACGTAAACACATTATTTCTTGTCATATACTACAAATTAATATAAAAGTTTATGTTGTTACATCTGTCCATTTTCAAGATTGAAATTCCTTTTTCATTCATTTTGGTTTAATTCAATTGAAAATTTTCTTTCTACGTGCAATAATTTGTTTGAAGATGAACCAATAATATTAATTACTCCCTCCGTCTTATTTTTATTGTCCAGTTTGACTTTGACCAGTCTTTCTTGTTCAACTTTGACCATTAATATATTTATTTGTGTTATATAATATTTGATGAAATTTATACCAATGAAAAATACATTTAAAACCCAATACATTCATATATTTTCATCAAATATTATATAACACAAAAAAAAATTATGGTCAAAGTTAAAGAAGAAATACTAAAAAAGTCAATAGTGCACAATAATTTTGGGACGGAGGAGTATCTTCTTATTAGCTTTATGTTGCTTTCTTTCTCACTTAGTTTTCAATATTGAGTGAGGTGCTGTTTGTTTATTCAGAGGCTCTGAATCTAAATCTGAATCGCACATCTGAATCTGAATCTGAGGCGTAAATGTCTAAATCTGAATAGAATATCTTGTTAAAGTAAGGTGCTGTATCATTTGTTTGCTCGTACTATTTTTTTTTTTTTTTGTTATTTTGTGTCAACAAGAGGCATTAAGACACCCTCTAAAGTCTAGACCATTAAGATGTAACTGCCTCTGACAGCGTCTGAACGGGGAAAAAAAACAAATGGTCTGAACGCCCAAAACGTCTGACCGATTAAGATATTTGGCTCGTTAAGAGATATTAAGATGCTGTTAAAACATTCTTAAAAAAATACAAACACCACCTGAGTGTGCATGTTCTCTTGCGAAGGAGCCATGCATTCGAAATAGAAATTTAGAACTAAAATAAAGTTACAACGCGCTTCTAGTTAATTGCTATTCTCATATTTGGCCCACTAAGATGTTAAATCCTTGTCACTGGTTATATAAGAATTAGGGGTGAGCATGGTGCGGGTTGCTGCGGGTTTTGGCAAAAACTGAACCACATCCGCAATTGCGGTTTTTAAAAATTAATAATCCACAACCGTGCGGTTTTGTGGGTTTGCGGATTCGCGATTTTGCGGTTTTTACGGTTTGATTTTGCGGGTTTTGCGGTTTTTAAAGTTTTTTTTTTTAATTCTATTTTTTTGTATATATTTATTATAGAATAAATATATCATAAGATTGCATAATGAGTAGAAACATACATATACAAAATATTTGCTACTAGTATGAAATTATAAATCTCTACAGTAATAAAAGTCAAATGAGATGAGAAAATTTTAAAATTTTGATGGTAAATTGATAGAAAATATATAATAATTAACCAATAAAATACGTTTGAAATAACTAATTATGAAAATATAAACAAAAATATTTAATTATACAAAAATTATGAAATTTAGTTGGTTTATTTAAAAATATATTTGAATATGACTTTGCGGTTCGGTGCGGTTTTTCGGTAGAAACCGAAACCGCACCGCAAAATGCGGTTTTTTTATTTTCAGGAACCGCACCGCGGTTTTTGTTGCGGTTTCGGTTTTTGTGGTGTGAGTTTTGCGGTTTTATGCGGGTTTGCGGTTTGCGGTGCAGTTTCTGCTCACCCCTAATAAGAACCCCAAAGGAGAAGATATTTACGTAAGCGTTAACATGTCATATTGTCATTTACACAAGTTATAAACTCAACTAAATTTTAAATGAGTGAAATAATTCGAGTGAGCACTATGTACCTTTGCCTAGATATTTACCAACTAGAGGGAGAAGCCAAGTACTCATATAAATGAACCGTTTAGCCAATTCAAGAGGCAAAGAATACTTAAGTAAAAGGATTAATTATATGACTGAACATTTGGAAAAAACAAACGTACATAAATTAGATCATAATAACCACAAAAATAAAAATGAAAAGAAACACAAGCCTCACTATGCTCGTTTTGAAACAAAAAGAACGTATTCAAAGTTGGTTAATTTAGAACTGGCATCACTTAGATTAAGTGCTTTAAAAATCACAACTGTTTTGTATGAAGTATTCCGTACTTATTATTTTAGAGAAGTTAAAAAATAAGTTCCATTAGTAAAATACTATCTCGTGAAGTATAGATGTCGAGGACGCCTAGCTAGCATACCTGTGCTAATCAACTACCCGTTTTTTGGAGACTTGCAATACTGGGAATAAAAATTACATTTAAATATTTGTTAGTTTTCACTAATTTATTCCCATAAAAAAATAATAAAACAATGATCGTTTAATTATATATCGTAAAGATGAAGAAGAAACATGGGCATACATGTGCTATTTTTTTATTATTTTATTTTTTTCTTTTGAGTAAAATACATGTGCTAATTAAACTACCTCTTTTTTGGAGTCTTTGCAATACTGACAGGAAAAAAGAGAACCTTTTAAATATTTGTTAGTTTTCACTAATTTATCTCCATAAAATAACAAAACAATTATAGTTTTGATTTAAAAATCCCACGTGCTCAATAAATCATCATATCTTTAATAGTTTCTTCATAATGGATGTTGGTATAATGAAGTTAGTTAATTCTCAGTTTTCACTATATAAACTCTCGAGTTCCAGAATCTTTTCATAACCATCAATCACTCTTCCTTTCATTGTGTTTTAGAAGATAATAATGAATCCTTCAAGAAGGTTAGTCGTTAACTTTGTTCTCTTTTTATTTCAGTTTCTTATTACCATTAATAGCTTACTACTTCGTTGTAAATTAAATGTACATATTCAAATTGCACACGGTTTTAAAAAATTGAGACAATTATACTTTTTACTAATAAACTTTCATCTTGAACTTTTTATAACGTTTTGATTGGTTGAAATAGGAAAGTTGACAGTTATTTTAAAACAAACCGAAATATAAATGTTGACTTGTAATAAAAAAAACGGAAGAGGTATATGTTGTAAACAAGAAACAAACATTTTTAAATTGCAAACAAATAATGGTATTGTATTGCATTTTTATTTTATTTCTTGAAAAACAATGATATCTATAATGTACGGAGTAATAATTAATGGTTTTTTTTTTTTTTATCATGATATTGTACATTACACAATGTAAAAAGTTATTTTATCTAAAATCTATGACGATTTCTGTTCTCTGTCACTTTGAATTACAAAAATGATGAATATATGATCATTTATCACAACTGGCACAGGCTAGAAGGAAAGGTAGCACTAATAACTGGAGCAGCGAGCGGTATTGGAGAATGTACTGCAAAACTCTTTGCTAAACACGGAGCAAAAATCGTCATAGCAGACGTCCAAGACGACCTTGGTCAAGCAGTTTGCGAGGCTATTGGCTTATCAAACTCGGTATATGTCCATTGTGATGTAACAAATGAAGAAGATGTAAAAAACGCTGTAGACACTGCAATCTCCACTTATGGAAAACTTGACATCATGTTCAATAATGCTGGGATGTCAGGTACTAACAAGCCACGCATTATGGACAACGAAAAAGTAGACTTTGAGAAGGTACTTAGTGTCAACGTCACAGGCGTATTTCTGGGTATGAAACATGCTGCTAGAGTTATGGTTCCGGCAAAATCTGGTTCCATTTTATCGACAGCTAGTGTTGTTTCAAATATCGGTGGTGCAGCTTCACATGCTTACTGTTGTACTAAGCATGCAGTAGTCGGTTTGACAAAGAATTTGGCCGTAGAGCTTGGACCGTTTGGCATTCGAGTCAATTGTTTGTCACCTTCTGCATTGGACACACCATTAGCCATACAATTTGCTGGTGTCGATGGAAAAGTTATAGAAAACTTTATGAGTGGGATTGCCAACCTCAAGGGTGTGACACTCAAAACAGATGATATTGCCAACGCCGCCCTTTTTCTTGCAAGCGACGAGGCTAAATACATCAGTGGACAAAATCTGTTTGTTGATGGTGGGTTTAGCATTGTTAATCCATCACTCACCGTATTAAAGTATCCTGAGAATGAATAAGTTACGAACTTGGATATATCTATCTCTCAGCTTGTCCCTTTTTTTCCAAAGTGTAATGTACCTCTATGCTATTTACGTACTTAATTTGTCAAACAATTCTGAATAAACCAAAAGCTTTTTCCTCGATCAATTTGAGTTTTATCAGTGAAATGTTTAATTAGTACAAGCCCACATCTCATGTAAGATTTTAAACAAATGTGCAACAAAATTTCTTTAAATCTCTTTTGTTCCTAAAATTCAGGGGAGGCCCGGAGGGTGTGCAAACCCGATTCCCGCATAGGGCACGTTTTTGAACGGGGCACAATTTTTTTGAACTTTTTTAATATATATTATTATTATTATATATAATTTTTTACATAGTGCATCTGGTTGAAACAATTGTACTTCACAATACAAAATACATAACAGAACCCACTAAATTGTTTACTTCTATTTATATCTTTCTTGCATGGAGAGGTGGGATTTCTTGATTTTCTTGACTGGGTGGGTACGCATACCAACACAACCACACCTCACATTTTCTATTTGTGAGAAATTATTTTCTTGACCTGTGGTGTAGACCAAGCCCAGGAAGCAAAGACACACCTTTTTTATTTTTCGTTTATTTTCTTGGTGTCGCACACAGCCAAGGAAAGACACATTTTTCATTTTGATTTTTTAGACAACTTCATAAAAAACACATACACGCCGACCCCAAAAGGGGGAAAAGCCCTATTTTTTCTTCATCCACTAAATCATTAAATTCATCACCATCATTCCACCATCATCAAATCCCTTGTATCATCATCATCTTCATCACCATCTATACAAAACCCACAAACCATTTTATCTCATTTGTTGAAGAACCATCACTTTTGGGTTGATTCGGGGCTTTGGAGCTTTGTGGAGTTTTGGAAAAGAAGATCTATCATCCACCATCATCCATTGTTTTTTGCATCTATTTGGGTTGTAAACTTATTACTCTTTTTATCTTATCACTTTATTTTGTAAAACATTTGATGACAATGTGTCTATGCATGAGATTTTGTGTTTTATTTGATTTAGTGATCATGATTTATGAGTAGTTTGTTTAGTGTGTTTATTTAGGTATTAGGATGAATCCCATTAAATGATGACAATGTTTAAATGATGGTTGAAATATTGGTTAATTTTGACTAGTGAGTGAATTAGGTTAATATGGTATGTATTAATTTATCTTAAATGACCGTTTGGGTAAATTGTATGAGATTTTCAATTAATAGGTTATAATTATATTAAAGATGAACGTTATGGATATAATTAATTGTTATAACATTAGTTATCATTTATAAAAAAAAAGAAAATTTGCTATGAGTTAGGGGCATTTTTTTCTTGGCTCGCACTGGGTACTCAAATCCTCAGGGCCGCCACTGCTAAAATTCTTTGGAAATAATAACAAAATTTACTCGGAGTCTCGAAGACCATGATCAGCAGTTGGTTACAATTACTGGTCGATACTTGATTTCCCAAACGTATTAAGATTCATTTTTATGCATGTTCAGTTTTATCTAGAAACTAAACCCTTAAATTCCTTTTTATGCATCATCTTGTGGGAGTCCGCTAGAATGAGTCGTAGGGTATGTTTGGCGTAATGAGCTGGGGCTAGAGGTGAGGCTAGAGCTAGAGTTGTGGCTTTTATTATAAACCGAAAGTTGAAACTTATAATTTTATAATGTTATTTAGCGAATTATTTGTAGCTAAAGGTTATTAATGTAAAAATACATTAAATTATATTCACATATATGTACAGCTTTTAAGTTATAATTCATTATATTTTAAAGGTATTTAAGTACTCTCTCCGTCCCAAATTATAAGTCCACTTTCATATTTCACAAAGTTTAAGGAAAGTGGGTCCCTTACAATATTAACCAATAAAAATTCTTTCTCACCCACTTAGAAGCATCTTGATTGGTTGAAATTAAAAGTGGACATTAATTTTGGGACAACAAAAAATAGCAAAGTGAACTTATATTTTGAGACGGAGGGAGTAATTTATAACTAGCTATAAGCCTCTATAAGCCCCATTTTATGGACTTGACTTATGAAGGCTTACAACTTATTTTATAAGTCATAAGCCTCCATAAACATATGTGACAAACAAAACTTATTTTATTAACCGTCTTATTTTAAAAGCTCAAGTCTCAATAAATCTCTCATAAGCCTCGGCCAAACATAGCCAATTGTATAATGGTAAAAAGAGAAGGAATAAAAAACGACACCACGTGCAACTTTTTCTAACAAAGATATAATGTCTTTATAAAAGAAACATTTTTGCATTTTATTTGGAATTCTTTCTAGAAGCAATTATTTTGCCTTCGATAGGAAATTCTTTTAACTCGAGTAGCAGTGCACGCCGTCTGCATTCTACCCTCACATACCCTGTTTCGAACACGACATGTGTGTTGCAATTGTTAAGTTGCACAACGTCCTTATAACTGGATCGAAAGCCCAAAAGTTATAATGTTTCAGTCAAATGATTGTGTATTTAACTGTAAACATAATTGAAACTAGGGGTGAGCAGATTCCGCACCGCAAACTCGCACAAAACCGCAAAACACACACCGCAAAAACCGAAACCGCAACAAAAACCGCGGTGCGGTTTCTGAAAATAAAAAAACCGCATTTTGCGGTGCGGTTTCAGTTTCCACCGAAAAACCACACCGCAATAACCGCACCGAACCGCAAAGTCATATTCAAATCTATTTTTATTTTTATTTTTATTTTTAAATAAACCAATTAAATTTCATAATTTTTGTATGATTAAAACCTTTTGTTTATATTTTTATAATTAGTTATTTCAAATGTATTTTATTGGTTAATTATTGTCTGAGTTTTTATATTATATATTTTCTATCAATTTATCATTAAAATTTATAAAAAAAAATCATCTCATTTGACTTTTATTATTGTAGAGATTTATAATTTTATACTAGTACTCAACATTTTGTATATATATGTTTCTACTCATTAAGTAACCTTATGATGTATTTATGGGCAAATGATAGAAAAAAGTATTATACTTGACACCATTTGCTCTTGTGGGTAGCGAATAATTTTTTTTGCTTTTGTGGGTACTATACTTTCAAATTCATCCTCTTTAGGGTATTTTGCGAAATTTTTGGACATTTTTGCCCCTCTTAGCTAATAGAAAATTTTTTTTTCCTGAAGGGCAAAAATGTCACATAATACCCTAAAGATGATGGATTTGAAAGTATACAAGGAAGCATCTCGACAGGCCCGCAACCAGTGGTTGATGCCCCACCCGAGCTCTCCATACTCGATTTATCAAGGAGAGTTTTACCAACCCTGCCATCCTAGAACGTTAGCGTACAAGAGGTCAGAATAGCGAAAATAGAGCTCTTTGAAATTGAAAGCGGTATTCCCCCTTATATATAGCCCAAAAGAAATAGAATCATGGAATTCTCTCCGAGAGCTGCTGAACTAACGACTCTATTAGAAAGTAGAATTAGCAACTTTTACACGAATTTTCAAGTGGATGAGATTGGTCGAGTGGTCTCAGTTGGAGATGGGATTGCACGTGTTTATGGGTTGAACGAGATTCAAGCTGGGGAAATGGTTGAATTTGCCAGCGGTGTGAAAGGAGTCACCGCTCGCTTTTGCTTTTGACAAGATGCCCTAATCCTTTGGTAAGCGTAAGCATTTCGTAAGCAGAAAAAACTAGATGTTCTTCACGAAGTTTGAGACAAAGGAATAAAAAAGACTTTCTCTATGGCCTCCATGTTTTGAGACATTATGGCTTTGGGTCGACCCCGGTAACAAAGAGGGAATCCATAAAAACTTAGGAACCCTCGAATATGTTCGAAGATCTCGAAATGATCTTCCAGTTCCGGGGAGAATTCGCAAAACTCCATTTCCATCAAGAATTGAATGAACTTTTCCCGTATTTCGACTCAGATGTTTCAGTTCGCTAAGTTTGAAAAGTCCAAAGAGCGCAGACTAGCCACGGAGCTTGGATACGGTTTCCCGATCGGAGCTGTCTTCTAAGGGTAGGTACTACGGCCTATAAGAAATATCGAAAAAAGGCTTTCTTTTAGGCGCTTCCTCTCCTTTATGCCATTGGTTTGTCGGTCGTTGTGTAGAAGTTCATTCGTGGTAAGCCTCTCGAGATTCATATTGATCAATTGATCTTCGCGTCCTGCCAGTTCATTAAGTAGACTCACTCTACCCAGGGCAACAAAGGCTGAAACTCTTCCTGCCAAAAACCCGCCTGCCGACCCATGAATTCTTCAGAGCGGGCCGGCAGGCCGGGCGTACGGGAACCGTCGAAGAAGTGCCTCAACGCGCCGCATCCACTACTTTTTTCTCTCCCAGTGCTTTAAGTAATAAATACATCTAGAAAGAAGATATTCTCTAGCCTAGAGGAAAGAGAACAACTAGGATGAAAGGTATTACTAATCTTGCCTTCGGTCCCCCAAACTGACTTACTCGTGGCAACCTTCCGGCCGCCCAACGACCTATAACGCTAGTCACTACTCCCACTGGGGCTAGGAAGTAAGCCCCACAACCCAAAACGGTCCTAAGTTCATCTTCCGCTTCCTTACCTCCAGGGGTGGTGAGCAGAGTGAGAGCGGCCCTCGTAGTACAACCTGATGTTTCAGTGAGCAGTAAGCAGCAGATCCCCCTTTATCTGGTGGCCGCGTGTGAAGGTAGCCAGTCTTTACTTCACTCGACCCAAGCAATGCCCAAAGAGTCCCATGCCTTTCTTGGTCGGACCAAGCCAACTGCGATTTCCGACAAGTCTTTCCTAATTTTTAGAGCAAGGTCGAATTAGGCTCCTTCCCTTCCACCGCATAGCTGCGGTAGCAGGTACTACGAGCCCTCTGCCCCACGCATCTAACCAGTTCGCATGGTTCACCGGTTCCACCGAAAACTCTCATTTGTTGAAGCGGAGCATAGTGCGCTTTAGGCTCCGAGCGAGAAAGGTCTCTTCTTTCGTTTCGGTTGTCTTCTGGCATGATGGTTTCTCACATCTATAGACAAGGCAACTCAGTTGCAGACAGACTGGCTTCTCATGCTTACTCTCACAGGTCTGATTGCATCGTTGAAGCTGCTAGTACCCACAAAAGCAAACATTTTTGTTCGCTGCCCATAAGAGCAAATGATGACAAGTATGATACTTTTTTTCATCATTTGCCCTATATTTATTCTCTAGTGAATATATACAAAAAATAGAATTTGAAAAAAAAAAACTTTAAAAACCGCAAAACCCGCAAAACCAAACCGCAAAAACTACAAAACTGCGAACCTGCAAAACCGCGCGGTTGCGGATTCTTATTTTTTTAAAACCGCAATTGCGGATGTGGTTCGGTTTTTACCAAAACCCGCACCAACCCGCACCATGCTCACCCCTAATTGAAACTACTAACAAAAATAACATTGAGGGTGTGTTTGTTATGCGGGTTTTGTACCAAAGCAATACTTTCATATCTTAAATTAGTTGTTTGGTAGGTGAAGTTAAATAAATAAATAAAAAATAGAATCACTTAAAAAAAACTCATTCCGTATGATATAAGTGACTTTTGAAGGATTCAGTCTCACAAAATACTTTTCCATCACACATTTCATTTTATCAACTCACTTTCTTTGTCTTTTTCTTACTGATTTTTTATAAGTCAACAATTATTATCTCAATTTACTTATTAAACAAATATATAAATTACATAATTCCAAATTCAAATCTATTTTAAACTCACTTACAAACCAAACGGCTCCTGAGAATGTCGAGCCATGAATTAAACGCATGCGTGATTACTATAAGGTGTGATGGCTAGCTACTACATCATAATATCTATTTTTTTGTCATTGCTGAAAGCTTTTGTAATTTTCCTAAATAACGATTTGAGTAAAATATAAATAATGCTAAATGATCAAATGAGTTTAGCTCTCGATACAAACAATGCTAAGAGCACTTGGTATGGGATACCAATAACATGCCATTCGTCCCAACTATGAACCAATAACATGTTATTACCATATTGTGTTATGTGCCGTTGGTGTGCCAAAAGTCCCCAAGCCATTTGAATGGCTCAAACCATTGGTGATGTTGTGTGTGTATTGTGAGTGAGTGGGTATTTTTAGTGGGGTATTTGTGGGACCTAATAACATGTTAGTGGTGTGTTATGAGGGAGGGTGTTTTAGTTATTGGTGTGTTATTGGGGATGTGATGAGGTGGCATACCAATAACGTGTTATCCGCTCTTCCCTCACCTTGTGCGCTAACATTAAATTCTAGTCCACTAACAGCCCCAACAGTTGAAGCAGGAGGATGCAGAACGCTCAAACTGGTCCGAAATTCATCAAACAAAGCAGACGGAAGACCTTTAGTGAAAATATCAGCATACTGATAGCGTGAAGGAACATGCAAAACGCGAACATGTCCTGTAGCAACCCGATACCAAACAAGCTGAATGCCAATCTCGATATGCTTTGTGCGTTGATACTGCACGAGATTGAAAGATAAATAAACTACATTGACATTATCACAGTAAACAATAGTGGCAGAATGTAGAGGAGAGTGAAGCTCTCGAAGAAGATTCCGCAACCAAGACGTCTCAAACACTGCATTGGCAACACAACTATACTTAGCCTTGGCACTAAAATGAGACAAAGTGTATTGCCTGTTAGATGACCGAGACAATAAATTTTTGCTAAGGAAAACACAATAACCTGAAGTAGAACGACGAGTAGTTGGAAAACCTACCCAATTAGCATCTGAATAGGAAACTAGAGAAGATGTCGAGGAATAATACAACTGAAGACCTTAATCCAAAGTGCCACGCACATAACGCAATATCCTATTAAGAGCAACAAGATGAGGCTTGATGAGTGTGTAAATACTCATCATTTTGAGTCAAATCTGAACTGCAAAACGTCTAAAAAATGCTCAGAAATGCATCAAAATACTGAAAATATTCCAAAACTGCATTTTATATGTTTCAGATGCAAAATGTTTAAAATCAGATGAAAAATGAGCAAAGTTTGCATAATTGGCAGTTTCAGTCCCCCAAGTTTCTAAAATTGTCAAAAATAGTCCCTGAGTCAAAATTTCAAAAGAAAAGTCACCAAAGGTCCTTTTAAAATCATAACTTGTCAAATTTAGTCCTTTGGTGAAAAATATAAAAAGTTTTGAGAAAATTACAAATTGGTCCTTCAAGTTTCAAAATTGGCAGAAATGGCCCCTGGAAATTTGCAAAATGGCAGATTTGGTCCCTGTACTTTTGAAGCTTGTCAGTATTAGTCCCTTGGAGCAACTTTGAGATATTGGCAGCCTAGGTCCCTACAGTTTCAGAATTGGCAAATGAAGTCCTTGTTATTATTAAACCTATACACATTGGTCCCTTGTCAAATATCAATTAGACCCCTGCCACTTTATCCTTTTGACCCCTGCCTAAACAAATGACCCTTCCCATTTTGAACCCTGGTCAACCCAAAGTCAAAAGCAGACATTTGGCGCCCCACTGTACCCTTATCTCCTTCCCTTCCACTTGAGCCCTGCAACTCAGGCATCACTTCACCTTTTTCACCCTTATCCCTCCCCCTCATCATCACCTTACCCATTACATTAAATGCCACCCCCTAGTGCTATAACAGAGTCAACAGGTCAATTGGCCTTTCCCGCCAAAAACCAAATCAAAGGCCAAGATCAGTTCTAGCCATCCAATGGCTCAAAAGACTGCTGGGAATTACTCAGAAGAGAGAGACAAAGACTTTGGGTATAAAGAGGAAGCAAGAGAAGCAAGCAAAGGCAGTAGTTTTTAGTTTTTAAATTTTCTTATGTCGTTTTTATCTTTAATATATTAGTTTGATTTCAAATCTGTAATTTTGTGTTCTCAAGTGATAAACTCAAGTTATAATTGTAGTGTAAGCAAGTTTCAATCAGTGAATCCAAGGTTTTGTTTAATTTCACATTTGTGCTTTACATGTTGAATTTTTCCATTTCAAACTCTAAAACAAAAGCTTCAACTAGCTTTATTTTCTGATCCAATAAGCCTATATGAGCTTCTTATAGCTTTGTATAAGCTTGAGTTTAAGTTTCACTCATCTTGGTACTTAGTCAAAAGAAAGTCAAACTGGGGCAGAATTGTATTCAGAAATGGACATGGGTTGATTTGGCATGGAGATGGGTTGCTTTGGATTGATTTGGGTTGGTTTGATAGGTTAGTGGTACTTGGTTCACAGTTGCTAGCCATAGTGGCTTGGGACAAGTTGTAAGTGACTTTCAAGTTCTTGTGCAAAATCTGCTATTGTAGTTTAAATTTGTTAAAACCTGTTTTAGTAGAAGTATTTAGGTTGTCTTAAGTTAATTTGATCATATTTATAAGCTGGTACTGTGTTTAGATTTGTTTCAGTTTGCAAATCAGTGTTTTTAAGGGGTGTTTGGGTTTACTGTTCTATCTGTCATTATGGTTAATTCAGTAGTTAAGTTTTAGTGGTTCATGTTTAATAAGTGTATTTGAGCTCAATTGAGTCAAAGAATTGGTGCCTGCAACTACAAAAGTCAAAATTGCTCTTGATTCACTCTTAACTGCTTACTGTTGGAATCTTGGGGTTGCAGACCACTGTTTTGTGTCAAGAATCATTTAACATAGCTTGAATCAGTGTTATCATATCATATTACATCAATCTTAGTGACAATAATTGGATTCAAAGTTCACTTAAGTCAAAATCTTAAATATCTTCAAAAGTCAAAGTGCTAAAATCTGGTTTTAGGCTCAGATAGAAGGAATTTTCATGGCCTCATTTTTTAGTCATTTTTAGTGAAATTTGGTACTCTCAAAAGTTCAGCTGGTCTTTGTACTTATAAGCATTTTTGTAGAATTTTGTGATTTATTTAAAAGCTTCAAATCAGCTTCTCTTTTAGGCCAAATGTGCCCTGCACCACAGATCAGTTGATACTGAGTTTTACTCAGATTTTGTGCAAGTTGCACAGGGCTCAAAAGAGCTTCCCATAGTCTGAATTTTGGAACATTTGATCTCAACCAGGTCCTTTCCAAGTTCCAATTCTTAGTTTTAAGTTTGAGCTTATTTATAAGCTTGTGCATGTGTTCAAACTTGCTACCCAGGAAACTGTTTTAGCTTATTGCTCATTTTATCAAATCTGTTGTAATCAGCTTCTCAAAGGTTGTAGTTTGTTGAAACTTGTTCCATTTTAGTTCTTATAGCATATTTAGGCTTCTGTAAACAGTTGGTGCCTTTTGGTGAGCTTTTAGCTTATCAAAGTGCTTATTAATAAGCACTTGTTTTAGCAGTCTCATTTTCTTACAAACAAGCACTTGTTTTTCTAATTTTCTCAGATTCCTTATATCATTTTAGAGTTTTCCTGAAATTTTCAGATTTTTCCAAGTTGTTTTGCTATTTTTCCTAATTTAAATTAGTTTTTAATCATTTTTAATTAGCTTTTAATATAAAAAATTCAGAAAAGGTTCAAAAAATAATTTTTTCAATTTTATTAAGTTTAGATAAATATAAGAAGTGAAAAAAGTAATTTTCCAGAATTTTCATAGTTTATTTGGTAATTTTTAGTAAATTAATTAGTTTTTAATAGTTTAAAATTCATAAAAAAATAGAAAAATAATCAGAAAAATACAAAAATAGTTTTGAAAATTCTAGTTTGATATTTTAGATTTTTCTAAGTCTTAATTTTATTTTTCTAGCTTCATTTCCTAATTTCTTGTATTTTAGGTAATTATTTAATACTCCCTCCGTCTCAATATAATTGTCCACATTTCCTTTTTTGGATATCTCAAAATTATTGTCCACTTTCCTTTTATAGTAAAAGAAAGAGAATTTAATGGAGGAATATTCCTTTTGAATGGTTGAAAATTAAAGAGGCCCCACTTTTATTAAATTGTGTGAATCTTGTCTAGTGACAATAATTTTGAGACGGAGGGAGTAGTTAAAAATAGTTTTTAATTAATAATAATTAGATAATTAGTTGTAAAATTAATTTTATTTTTCTAATAATTTTATTTTATCATTAGGTTTATAAAAATATCATTTTCATATTTTTAGGGTTAATATTGTGTAAGTTTCACGTTTTTGTTTGTACGTCACGTAGTTTTTAATTAAGTTTTATTAAAACAAAAAGAACAAAAACATCATCTTAATAATAGTGATAGCATTTATTTAATAGATTTTATCTTTTTAGATTTCCTTTAATTTGCATTTAAGCCGCTGTAATTTGTTGGCTATTTCTGTAGTTATAATCATAAATCAAATCTCTGTATCCATTCAAATCTTCTCGATCACTAAACGTTTGACTATTCTCGCACGGCTCGTTGGGACTTAACGACCTGGGGAAACATTATACTCTCCTGGACTTCATTGCATTTGTGTCTGAACTGTTTTAAGTTTCTTACAGCTAGCCATTCACAAGTGGCTCGCTTGCGTGAGATAACTTGACGGTTTTGCGCGAATCAAATTTTGGCGCCGCTGCCGGGGAGCTGTGCTAATTATCCTACGTTTAGCAGATTAGTGATTTGAATAATCACTCCTTGTTCATACCATCTATCTATATCTATATATATTTCTATAAAAAATCCAAAAACCCAAAAACAGCCAAAAAACGTATAAAACACAAAAATATTTTGCTTTTGTTTCTATATATGTATCAAATATAAAAATACAAAAAGATTCGTCGTTTTCTTAAATAATAAACAACTTAAAAGATTACCACCGCAAACCAAGGCAGTGCACTACCTAACTGGGGGTGCGACCATAATAAGTTCCCGAACTAAAGATATAAAACTTGCCTTTGTGTCCTTGTGATTGGTGTACCTTTTTCAAAGAAGCCATTCATCTTGGATTATTGGTTAAGTTCACTGTTGTTTTGCCTCGATCTTGTGTTAATTGATTTTGTTGTGATATCGACGTTTCAGAACCAGAAAACCCTAAAGATTCTTCTCACCCCGATTTTTATAAAACATCTTCATAATTCTCATTCTCATCTGAAAGAATTTCATAATTCCTCTCCTTAACTCTGAGATCCTTTATAGTTAACTCTAGTGCATGCGCACTCGTTCTTCTAGATCATTGAGTCCTTTTCGTGATCTAGCAGAAATTCCTAGACGACGTTCTCCTAGACGTGCTGCCCAAATAGTCGAACCCGAGATTCGTACTATTTCAAACAAAATGGCAGACGAACGTACTATGGCGGAAATGCTCCAGGCACCCACCGAGGGTTATGGAGATGCCATCATTCTTCCAGTAATCAACTCTGATCACTTTGAATTGAAGACACATTGGATCACACTTGTGTCTACAAATCAATTCCACGGGTTTGATCGTGAAGACCCGTATGCACACATCCGTTGGTTTAACAAGTTAACCTCAACTATCAATTACAAGGATGTGTCACAAAAAGTCATCAAGTTGATGCTATTTCCATTCTCACTTGAGGGGACAGCCCGGATTTGGCTGGAAAAAGAACCCCCTCGATCCATCGAAACTTGGGAGGAACTTGTTCAAAAGTTTGTCAATCATTTCTTTCCTCCATCAAAGACGACTAATCTTAAAAATGAAATTTCTGGATTTCGTCAAAATTTCGATGAAAACTTTGGAGAGGCATGGGAGAGATTCAAGGATCTCCTCAGGAAATGCCCCCATCATGAATTCACGGAGCTTCAACAAGTCAATATCTTTTATAATGGGTTGAACGGTAACGATCAAGATTCTTTGAATGCAGCCGCCGGTGGCAATATCTTGAATCGTAAGCCTAAAGATGTGATTGAGATTTGCGAGCAAAAATCAAAAGTTCCTATTTCTCGCAACAAAGTCAATACTCCTAACACTCCTGCATCTTCATCCAGTAACTCTTCTGAATTAGCAGCTCCGATAGCTGCTCTAACGGATGCCATCCGTTGTATGATTAAGGATGTTAAGGAAATCAAAAGCGAGATTCATAAACCGGAACCAGTCAAAGCCGTAAACAAGGTGTGTGAAACTTGTAGTGGTCCACACGCGTATTATGATTGTCAAGCAACCGATGCTTCCTTTTACCAAGCTCCAGTAGCTTCGGTAAACCACAATCAATACCGACCACAAGCTGATCCTCACTACCGTGCACCTAGCGGTATGACACCACCTGGTTTTCCTCCTGTGCAAAACCATGGCTCACAAAATCGCTTTGTTCCAAATCAAGGACAAAATTTCAATCAAAACAGGAACAATTACAACCCACAATATCAAGCTCCAAATCAGCAAAATTATCAACAACCTTCTCATGCTCCCCCACCAAATGACTTCATGAAAGTTACTGAGTCAAGCATACGTTCAATGCAAACTCAGATCAATAACATGAGGGTTGAGCTGAAGAAGGAGATTGATACCACAATGTCTCGGCAGAAAAATGAGTTGAAGAATATGATGAGCAGTTTCATGAATATGAATACGAACCAAGCTTCATCATCTTCTGGAGGACTCCCAAGCAATACAATTACCAATCCAAATGCCGAGTTGAAAGCCGTCACCACTCGTAGTGGTAAGACGCACAATGGACCTTCGACTCCTATGCCCCCTCCTCCTGTGGCATTGAGTCAAGTTACCAAGGAGACAACGGACAAGGTGCATTATTCAAGCCCACGAAGTACCGCACACGTCCAACCTTCGGTAGTCCAAGCTCTAAGACCGGAACCCGAAGTTCCGAAGACACATTCTGAGCCAGAAAATACTTCCATCCCGGCTCAAAAGTCTAGTCAGCTTCCTTACCCATCAAGAATGAATGATGAGAAGCAAAAAGACAAAAACAAAGAACAAATGGAAAAAATTTTCCAAATCTTCAATGAGCTTCACTTTGATATAAGCTTCGTTGATGCTCTCGTTCTAATGCCTAAATTTGCATCCACGCTTAAAGGCTTACTCACCAACAAAGATAAGTTATCAGAGATGGCTAAAACCCCTCTAAATGAGCAATGCTCAGCGGTCCTTCTCAAGAAGCTTCCCAAAAAGCTTGAAGACCCGGGCAGATTTCTAATCCCGTGTGATTTCTTGGGGATGGTTCAATGCTCCGCCTTGGCCGATCTTGGCGCTAGCATTAACCTCATGCCACTCTCAGTATGGAAGAAACTGTCTCTTCCTAAACTTTCATCCACTTGTATGACACTCGAGCTAGCGGACCGTACCATAACTCGTCCACTTGGGATAGCCGAGGATGTTGTGATGAAAGTGGGAAAGTTTCACTTTCCTACTGACTTTGTTGTAGTAGACTTCGATGCAGATTCTAGAGTTCCCCTCATCTTAGGGAGAGCTTTCTTGAGAACGAGTCGTGCTCTGATTGATGTGTTCGCTGAAGAGTTGACCATACGGGTTGACAATGAAGAGCTCACATTGAATATCAACCAGAACTCCAAACCTCTGTACAAACAGAGTGTTGCAACAATTGATCAAAGATCTGAAAGATTCAATGCAACACTCTCAAACTTCACGGTTAAAACGAGTCACCAAAAACGTGCTGAGCTCAAAGCTTTGAAAATCACCCCTGGTTCAAACAAATGGTTTGAAAGCTGTACCAGGGAAGTCAAGAGTATTCTTGATGATGATGATGATCTAGATTCGGAGACTTCATCGGAAGTGGTGGAAACTGCTAGCTCTAAGAGCACACCACTTGTCCCACCTCCGGAATCATTTTGTCGCATCGAGTTTGTTAACTCTGTGGATGAAACCAAACTCTCTTCAGTTTCATCTGAGTTGGATGATGGTGTTTGTGATCCAATGGGAGACATTCTTCCCATTGATGAATTGCTCAAAAATGATCCATCATCTTCTAGTCTTATTCCCGACTCTTCCATCCCTTCCCTCACTCCTGATGAGGAAGATGACAACTTTTGGAATGAAGTCGATGCATTTCTTAGTGATGAGTCAATTCCAACGGGAATTGATAACACTTACTTTGATCCGGAGGGAGACATCCTTTTTCTAGAAAGTCTATTGATTGAAGAACCATTTCCCACCCTCCCTCCCGGACATCTTATTGACAATCACCATATAAGCTTCAAGTTTAAGCTTAAAAATGTCAAACATGGTGATTTGCTTCTTTCTGATGAGGAATGGACTTGCATTGTCATGCATATCTTTGTTCCATTCTTCACAGATGGTGTGGTTGCTCTTTCCCTTTTCTCTTTCGGGAATGAGGACACCATCTTTGACCCCGGTATCATCCCTTATAGTTTCTACTATTAAATACCGCGGTTATATCTGGTCGGTGTGGAACTTTCTGATGTTCATATGTTTGTTAACACTGTGAACGAAAGTCCGATCGAGATTGGTTTTCCACGTTACTTTCCCCATGAACAAATGAATTCGGGGTCGAGTCAAGCTAGCGACTCGGTAATCAAAAACAGTAGCTAAACATGGGTTTTCACCCGTGTGTACCACCCTAGTGTGGGGGGGTTGCCCCACATGTTGTATATAAAGTCTCAAAAAAAAAAAAAAAAAAAAAAAAAAAAAAAAAAAAAAAATCCTTTCTAAATAATGGCTGTAGTATTTCCCTTTTACGTTCTTTGATTCGGCATAACCGCCGGTACTTTGAATATTGAGGGCAATATTCAATTCTAGTGTGGGGGGGAATTCTCACGAATTTTATCATGTATATATACCGCCTAATTCCCCCATTTTTGGCAAAAAAAATTTTTTTGGAGTAAGTGTTTTACACTTTCTCATTTGGTTATCAGTCCGCCATGTCTGTAAGACAAAAGGATTGGCTAATCCAGGAGCAAACGGCTCTTGGTAAAGATTTCTCAAATCCGTTGACGGCTTGCAATTTGCCCAAAATTGTATGGTATTCAACTCACCATATCCTAAAAAGTGAAGAGTTGGCTAGCCCGCAAGTTTATGGCTTGTGGTAAAGGCAGTGGAAAAACCATAATTGGTAATCAGCTCACCAAAGATAATATTGATAATTTATCTAAGAGTTGGCTAGTCCAGAAGCAAACGGCTTCTGGTAAAGACAAATCAAAACCGTTGAAAGCTGGTGGTTTGCTCAAAATCACATGGTTATCGATGTACCATGGTTCTTACTTGAACTGAAACATTTGGCTACTCCAGAAGTAATGGCTTTTGGTAAAGAGATTAAAATCCATTATGTTTTCTCAAATCATTGCTAGGGACTAGCAATATCTCAGTGTGGGGGATTGATGAGTGTGTAAATACTCATCATTTTGAGTCAAATCTGAACTGCAAAACGTCTAAAAAATGCTCAGAAATGCATCAAAATACTGAAAATATTCCAAAACTGCATTTTATATGTTTCAGATGCAAAATGTTTAAAATCAGATGAAAAATGAGCAAAGTTTGCATAATTGGCAGTTTCAGTCCCCCAAGTTTCTAAAATTGTCAAAAATAGTCCCTGAGTCAAAATTTCAAAAGAAAAGTCACCAAAGGTCCTTTTAAAATCATAACTTGTCAAATTTAGTCCTTTGGTGAAAAATATAAAAAGTTTTGAGAAAATTACAAATTGGTCCTTCAAGTTTCAAAATTGGCAGAAATGGCCCCTGGAAAATTGCAAAATGGCAGATTTGGTCCATGTACTTTTGAAGCTTGTCAGTATTAGTCCCTTGGAGCAACTTTGAGATATCGGCAGCCTTGGTCCCTACAGTTTCAGAATTGGCAAATGAAGTCCTTGTTATTATTAAACCTATACACATTGGTCCCTTGTCAAATATCAATTAGACCCCTGCCACTTTATCCTTTTGACCCCTGCCTAAACAAATGACCCTTCCCATTTTGAACCCTGGCCAACCCAAAGTCAAAAGCAGACATTTGGCGCCCCACTGTACCCTTATCTCCTTCCCTTCCACTTGAGCCCTGCAACTCAGGCATCACTTCACCTTTTTCACCCTTATCCCTCCCCCTCATCATCACCTTACGCATTACATTAAATGCCACCCCCCCTAGTGCTATAACAGAGTCAACAGGTCAATTGGCCTTTCCCGCCAAAAACCAAATCAAAGGCCAAGATCAGTTCTAGCCATCCAATGGCTCAAAAGACTGCTGGGAATTACTCAGAAGAGAGAGACAAAGACTTTGGGTATAAAGAGGAAGCAAGAGAAGCAAGCAAAGGCAGTAGTTTTTAGTTTTTAAATTTTCTTATGTCGTTTTTATCTTTAATATATTAGTTTGATTTCAAATCTGTAATTTTGTGTTCTCAAGTGATAAACTCAAGTTATAATTGTAGTGTAAGCAAGTTTCAATCAGTGAATCCAAGGTTTTGTTTAATTTCACATTTGTGCTTTACATGTTGAATTTTTCCATTTCAAACTCTAAAACAAAAGCTTCAACTAGCTTTATTTTCTGATCCAATAAGCCTATATGAGCTTCTTATAGCTTTGTATAAGCTTGAGTTTAAGTTTCACTCATCTTGGTACTTAGTCAAAAGAAAGTCAAACTGGGGCAGAATTGTATTCAGAAATGGACATGGGTTGATTTGGCATGGAGATGGGTTGCTTTGGATTGATTTGGGTTGGTTTGATAGGTTAGTGGTACTTGGTTCACAGTTGCTAGCCATAGTGGCTTGGGACAAGTTGTAAGTGACTTTCAAGTTCTTGTGCAAAATCTGCTATTGTAGTTTAAATTTGTTAAAACCTGTTTTAGTAGAAGTATTTAGGTTGTCTTAAGTTAATTTGATCATATTTATAAGCTGGTACTGTGTTTAGATTTGTTTCAGTTTGCAAATCAGTGTTTTTAAGGGGTGTTTGGGTTTACTGTTCTATCTGTCATTATGGTTAATTCAGTAGTTAAGTTTTAGTGGTTCATGTTTAATAAGTGTATTTGAGCTCAATTGAGTCAAAGAATTGGTGCCTGCAACTACAAAAGTCAAAATTGCTCTTGATTCACTCTTAACTGCTTACTGTTGGAATCTTGGGGTTGCAGACCACTGTTTTGTGTCAAGAATCATTTAACATAGCTTGAATCAGTGTTATCATATCATATTACATCAATCTTAGTGACAATAATTGGATTCAAAGTTCACTTAAGTCAAAATCTTAAATATCTTCAAAAGTCAAAGTGCTAAAATCTGGTTTTAGGCTCAGATAGAAGGAATTTTCATGGCCTCATTTTTTAGTCATTTTTAGTGAAATTTGGTACTCTCAAAAGTTCAGCTGGTCTTTGTACTTATAAGCATTTTTGTAGAATTTTGTGATTTATTTAAAAGCTTCAAATCAGCTTCTCTTTTAGGCCAAATGTGCCCTGCACCACAGATCAGTTGATACTGAGTTTTACTCAGATTTTGTGCAAGTTGCACAGGGCTCAAAAGAGCTTCCCATAGTCTGAATTTTGGAACATTTGATCTCAACCAGGTCCTTTCCAAGTTCCAATTCTTAGTTTTAAGTTTGAGCTTATTTATAAGCTTGTGCATGTGTTCAAACTTGCTACCCAGGAAACTGTTTTAGCTTATTGCTCATTTTATCAAATCTGTTGTAATCAGCTTCTCAAAGGTTGTAGTTTGTTGAAACTTGTTCCATTTTAGTTCTTATAGCATATTTAGGCTTCTGTAAACAGTTGGTGCCTTTTGGTGAGCTTTTAGCTTATCAAAGTGCTTATTAATAAGCACTTGTTTTAGCAGTCTCATTTTCTTACAAACAAGCACTTGTTTTTCTAATTTTCTCAGATTCCTTATATCATTTTAGAGTTTTCCTGAAATTTTTAGATTTTTCCAAGTTGTTTTGCTATTTTTCCTAATTTAAATTAGTTTTTAATCATTTTTAATTAGCTTTTAATATAAAAAATTCAGAAAAGGTTCAAAAAATAATTTTTTCAATTTTATTAAGTTTAGATAAATATAAGAAGTGAAAAAAGTAATTTTCCAGAATTTTCATAGTTTATTTGGTAATTTTTAGTAAATTAATTAGTTTTTAATAGTTTAAAATTCATAAAAAAATAGAAAAATAATCAGAAAAATACGAAAATAGTTTTGAAAATTCTAGTTTGATATTTTAGATTTTTCTAAGTCTTAATTTTATTTTTCTAGCTTCATTTCCTAATTTCTTGTATTTTAGGTAATTATTTAATAGTTAAAAATAGTTTTTAATTAATAATAATTAGATAATTAGTTGTAAAATTAATTTTCTTTTTCTAATAATTTTATTTTATCATTAGGTTTATAAAAATATCATTTTCATATTTTTAGGGTTAATATTGTGTAAGTTTCACGTTTTTGTTTGTACGTCACGTAGTTTTTAATTAAGTTTTATTAAAACAAAAAGAACAAAAACATCATCTTAATAATAGTGATAGCATTTATTTAATAGATTTTATCTTTTTAGATTTCCTTTAATTTGCATTTAAGCCGCTGTAATTTGTTGGCTATTTCTGTAGTTATAATCATAAATCAAATCTCTGTATCCATTCAAATCTTCTCGATCACTAAACGTTTGACTATTCTCGCACGGCTCATTGGGACTTAACGACCTGGGGAAACATTATACTCTCCTGGACTTCATTGCATTTGTGTCTGAACTGTTTTAAGTTTCTTACAGCTAGCCATTCACAAGTGGCTCGCTTGCGTGAGATAACTTGACGGTTTTGCGCGAATCAAATTTTGGCGCCGCTGCCGGGGAGCTGTGCTAATTATCCTACGTTTAGCAGATTAGTGATTTGAATAATCACTCCTTGTTCATACCATCTATCTATATCTATATATATTTCTATAAAAAATCCAAAAACCCAAAAACAGCCAAAAAACGTATAAAACACAAAAATATTTTGCTTTTGTTTCTATATATGTATCAAATATAAAAATACAAAAAGATTCGTCGTTTTCTTAAATAATAAACAACTTAAAAGATTACCACCGCAAACCAAGGCAGTGCACTACCTAACTGGGGGTGCGACCATAATAAGTTCCCGAACTAAAGATATAAAACTTGCCTTTGTGTCCTTGTGATTGGTGTACCTTTTTCAAAGAAGCCATTCATCTTGGATTATTGGTTAAGTTCACTGTTGTTTTGCCTCGATCTTGTGTTAATTGATTTTGTTGTGATATCGACGTTTCAGAACCAGAAAACCCTAAAGATTCTTCTCACCCCGATTTTTATAAAACATCTTCATAATTCTCATTCTCATCTGAAAGAATTTCATAATTCCTCTCCTTAACTCTGAGATCCTTTAGAGTTAACTCTAGTGCATGCGCACTCGTTCTTCTAGATCATTGAGTCCTTTTCGTGATCTAGCAGAAATTCCTAGACGACGTTCTCGTAGACGTGCTGCCCAAATAGTCGAACCCGAGATTCGTACTATTTCAAACAAAATGGCAGACGAACGTACTATGGCGGAAATGCTCCAGGCACCCACCGAGGGTTATGGAGATGCCATCATTCTTCCAGTAATCAACTCTGATCACTTTGAATTGAAGACACATTGGATCACACTTGTGTCTACAAATCAATTCCACGGGTTTGATCGTGAAGACCCGTATGCACACATCCGTTGGTTTAACAAGTTAACCTCAACTATCAATTACAAGGATGTGTCACAAAAAGTCATCAAGTTGATGCTATTTCCATTCTCACTTGAGGGGACAGCCCGGATTTGGCTGGAAAAAGAACCCCCTCGATCCATCGAAACTTGGGAGGAACTTGTTCAAAAGTTTGTCAATCATTTCTTTCCTCCATCAAAGACGACTAATCTTAAAAATGAAATTTCTGGATTTCGTCAAAATTTCGATGAAAACTTTGGAGAGGCATGGGAGAGATTCAAGGATCTCCTCAGGAAATGCCCCCATCATGAATTCACGGAGCTTCAACAAGTCAATATCTTTTATAATGGGTTGAACGGTAACGATCAAGATTCTTTGAATGCAGCCGCCGGTGGCAATATCTTGAATCGTAAGCCTAAAGATGTGATTGAGATTTGCGAGCAAAAATCAAAAGTTCCTATTTCTCGCAACAAAGTCAATACTCCTAACACTCCTGCATCTTCATCCAGTAACTCTTCTGAATTAGCAGCTCCGATAGCTGCTCTAACGGATGCCATCCGTTGTATGATTAAGGATGTTAAGGAAATCAAAAGCGAGATTCATAAACCGGAACCAGTCAAAGCCGTAAACAAGGTGTGTGAAACTTGTAGTGGTCCACACGCGTATTATGATTGTCAAGCAACCGATGCTTCCTTTTACCAAGCTCCAGTAGCTTCGGTAAACCACAATCAATACCGACCACAAGCTGATCCTCACTACCGTGCACCTAGCGGTATGACACCACCTGGTTTTCCTCCTGTGCAAAACCATGGCTCACAAAATCGCTTTGTTCCAAATCAAGGACAAAATTTCAATCAAAACAGGAACAATTACAACCCACAATATCAAGCTCCAAATCAGCAAAATTATCAACAACCTTCTCATGCTCCCCCACCAAATGACTTCATGAAAGTTACTGAGTCAAGCATACGTTCAATGCAAACTCAGATCAATAACATGAGGGTTGAGCTGAAGAAGGAGATTGATACCACAATGTCTCTGCAGACAAATGAGTTGAAGAATATGATGAGCAGTTTCATGAATATGAATACGAACCAAGCTTCATCATCTTCTGGAGGACTCCCAAGCAATACAATTACCAATCCAAATGCCGAGTTGAAAGCCGTCACCACTCGTAGTGGTAAGACGCACAATGGACCTTCGACTCCTATGCCCCCTCCTCCTGTGGCATTGAGTCAAGTTACCAAGGAGACAACGGACAAGGTGCATTATTCAAGCCCACGAAGTACCGCACACGTCCAACCTTCAGTAGTCCAAGCTCTAAGACCGGAACCCGAAGTTCCGAAGACACATTCTGAGCCAGAAAATACTTCCATCCCGGCTCAAAAGTCTAGTCAGCTTCCTTACCCATCAAGAATGAATGATGAGAAGCAAAAAGACAAAAACAAAGAGCAAATGGAAAAATTTTTCCAAATCTTCAATGAGCTTCACTTTGATATAAGCTTCGTTGATGCTCTCGTTCTAATGCCTAAATTTGCATCCACGCTTAAAGGCTTACTCACCAACAAAGATAAGTTATCAGAGATGGCTAAAACCCCTCTAAATGAGCAATGCTCAGCGGTCCTTCTCAAGAAGCTTCCCAAAAAGCTTGAAGACCCGGGCAGATTTCTAATCCCGTGTGATTTCTTGGGGATGGTTCAATGCTCCGCCTTGGCCGATCTTGGCGCTAGCATTAACCTCATGCCACTCTCAGTATGGAAGAAACTGTCTCTTCCTAAACTTTCATCCACTTGTATGACACTCGAGCTAGCGGACCGTACCATAACTCATCCACTTGGGATAGCCGAGGATGTTGTGATGAAAGTGGGAAAGTTTCACTTTCCTACTGACTTTGTTGTAGTAGACTTCGATGCAGATTCTAGAGTTCCCCTCATCTTAGGGAGAGCTTTCTTGAGAACGAGTCGTGCTCTGATTGATGTGTTCGCTGAAGAGTTGACCATACGGGTTGACAATGAAGAGCTCACATTGAATATCAACCAGAACTCCAAACCTCTGTACAAACAGAGTGTTGCAACAATTGATCAAAGATCTGAAAGATTCAATGCAACACTCTCAAACTTCACGGTTAAAACGAGTCACCAAAAACGTGCTGAGCTCAAAGCTTTGAAAATCACCCCTGGTTCAAACAAATGGTTTGAAAGCTGTACCAGGGAAGTCAAGAGTATTCTTGATGATGATGATGATGATCTAGATTCGGAGACTTCATCGAAGGTGGTGGAAACTGCTAGCTCTAAGAGCACACCACTTGTCCCACCTCCGGAATCAGTTTGTCGCATCGAGTTTGTTAACTCTGTGGATGAAACCAAACTCTCTTCAGTTTCATCTGAGTTGGATGATGATGCTTGTGATCCAATGGGAGACATTCTTCCCATTGATGAATTGCTCAAAAATGATCCATCATCTTCTAGTCTTATTCCCGACTCTTCCATCCCTTCCCTCACTCCTGATGAGGAAGATGACAACTTTTGGAATGAAGTCGATGCATTTCTTAGTGATGAGTCAATTCCAACGGGAATTGATAACACTTACTTTGATCCGGAGGGAGACATCCTTTTTCTAGAAAGTCTATTGATTGAAGAACTATTTCCCACCCTCCCTCCCGGACATCTTATTGACAATCACCATATAAGCTTCAAGTTTAAGCTTAAAAATGTCAAACATGGTGATTTGCTTCTTTCTGATGAGGAATGGACTTGCATTGTCATGCATATCTTTGTTCCATTCTTCACAGATGGTGTGGTTGCTCTTTCCCTTTTCTCTTTCGGGAATGAGGACACCATCTTTGACCCCGGTATCATCCCTTATAGTTTCTACTATTAAATACCGCGGTTATATCTCGTCGGTGTGGAACTTTCTGATGTTCATATGTTTGTTAACACTGTGAACGAAAGTCCGATCGAGATTGGTTTTCCACGTTACTTTCCCCATGAACAAATGAATTCGGGGTCGAGTCAAGCTAGCGACTCGGTAATCAAAAACAGTAGCTAAACATGGGTTTTCACCCATGTGTACCACCCTAGTGTGGGGGGGGGGGGGGGTTGCCCCACATGTTGTATATAAAGTCTCAAAAAAAAAAAAAAAAAAAAAAAAAAAAAAAAATCCTTTCTAAATAATGGCTGTAGTATTTCCCTTTTACGTTCTTTGTTTCGGCATAACCGCCGGTACTTTGAATATTGAGGGCAATATTCAATTCTAGTGTGGGGGGGAATTCTCACGAATTTTATCATGTATATATACCGCCTAATTCCCCCATTTTTGGCAAAAAAAATTTTTTTGGAGTAAGTGTTTTACACTTTCTCATTTGGTTATCAGTCCGCCATGTCTGTAAGACAAAAGGATTGGCTAATCCAGGAGCAAACGGCTCTTGGTAAAGATTTCTCAAATCCGTTGACGGCTTGCAATTTGCCCAAAATTGTATGGTATTCAACTCACCATATCCTAAAAAGTGAAGAGTTGGCTAGCCCGCAAGTTTATGGCTTGTGGTAAAGGCAGTGGAAAAACCATAATTGGTAATCAGCTCACCAAAGATAATATTGATAATTTATCTAAGAGTTGGCTAGTCCAGAAGCAAACGGCTTCTGGTAAAGACAAATCAAAACCGTTGAAAGCTGGTGGTTTGCTCAAAATCACATGGTTATCGATGTACCATGGTTCTTACTTGAACTGAAACATTTGGCTACTCCAGAAGTAATGGCTTTTGGTAAAGAGATTAAAATCCATTATGTTTTCTCAAATCATTGCTAGGGACTAGCAATATCTCAGTGTGGGGGATTGATGAGTGTGTAAATACTCATCATTTTGAGTCAAATCTGAACTGCAAAACGTCTAAAAAATGCTCAGAAATGCATCAAAATACTGAAAATATTCCAAAACTGCATTTTATATGTTTCAGATGCAAAATGTTTAAAATCAGATGAAAAATGAGCAAAGTTTGCATAATTGGCAGTTTCAGTCCCCCAAGTTTCTAAAATTGTCAAAAATAGTCCCTGAGTCAAAATTTCAAAAGAAAAGTCACCAAAGGTCCTTTTAAAATCATAACTTGTCAAATTTAGTCCTTTGGTGAAAAATATAAAAAGTTTTGAGAAAATTACAAATTGGTCCTTCAAGTTTCAAAATTGGCAGAAATGGCCCCTGGAAATTTGCAAAATGGCAGATTTGGTCCCTGTACTTTTGAAGCTTGTCAGTATTAGTCCCTTGGAGCAACTTTGAGATATTGGCAGCCTAGGTCCCTACAGTTTCAGAATTGGCAAATGAAGTCCTTGTTATTATTAAACCTATACACATTGGTCCCTTGTCAAATATCAATTAGACCCCTGCCACTTTATCCTTTTGACCCCTGCCTAAACAAATGACCCTTCCCATTTTGAACCCTGGTCAACCCAAAGTCAAAAGCAGACATTTGGCGCCCCACTGTACCCTTATCTCCTTCCCTTCCACTTGAGCCCTGCAACTCAGGCATCACTTCACCTTTTTCACCCTTATCCCTCCCCCTCATCATCACCTTACCCATTACATTAAATGCCACCCCCTAGTGCTATAACAGAGTCAACAGGTCAATTGGCCTTTCCCGCCAAAAACCAAATCAAAGGCCAAGATCAGTTCTAGCCATCCAATGGCTCAAAAGACTGCTGGGAATTACTCAGAAGAGAGAGACAAAGACTTTGGGTATAAAGAGGAAGCAAGAGAAGCAAGCAAAGGCAGTAGTTTTTAGTTTTTAAATTTTCTTATGTCGTTTTTATCTTTAATATATTAGTTTGATTTCAAATCTGTAATTTTGTGTTCTCAAGTGATAAACTCAAGTTATAATTGTAGTGTAAGCAAGTTTCAATCAGTGAATCCAAGGTTTTGTTTAATTTCACATTTGTGCTTTACATGTTGAATTTTTCCATTTCAAACTCTAAAACAAAAGCTTCAACTAGCTTTATTTTCTGATCCAATAAGCCTATATGAGCTTCTTATAGCTTTGTATAAGCTTGAGTTTAAGTTTCACTCATCTTGGTACTTAGTCAAAAGAAAGTCAAACTGGGGCAGAATTGTATTCAGAAATGGACATGGGTTGATTTGGCATGGAGATGGGTTGCTTTGGATTGATTTGGGTTGGTTTGATAGGTTAGTGGTACTTGGTTCACAGTTGCTAGCCATAGTGGCTTGGGACAAGTTGTAAGTGACTTTCAAGTTCTTGTGCAAAATCTGCTATTGTAGTTTAAATTTGTTAAAACCTGTTTTAGTAGAAGTATTTAGGTTGTCTTAAGTTAATTTGATCATATTTATAAGCTGGTACTGTGTTTAGATTTGTTTCAGTTTGCAAATCAGTGTTTTTAAGGGGTGTTTGGGTTTACTGTTCTATCTGTCATTATGGTTAATTCAGTAGTTAAGTTTTAGTGGTTCATGTTTAATAAGTGTATTTGAGCTCAATTGAGTCAAAGAATTGGTGCCTGCAACTACAAAAGTCAAAATTGCTCTTGATTCACTCTTAACTGCTTACTGTTGGAATCTTGGGGTTGCAGACCACTGTTTTGTGTCAAGAATCATTTAACATAGCTTGAATCAGTGTTATCATATCATATTACATCAATCTTAGTGACAATAATTGGATTCAAAGTTCACTTAAGTCAAAATCTTAAATATCTTCAAAAGTCAAAGTGCTAAAATCTGGTTTTAGGCTCAGATAGAAGGAATTTTCATGGCCTCATTTTTTAGTCATTTTTAGTGAAATTTGGTACTCTCAAAAGTTCAGCTGGTCTTTGTACTTATAAGCATTTTTGTAGAATTTTGTGATTTATTTAAAAGCTTCAAATCAGCTTCTCTTTTAGGCCAAATGTGCCCTGCACCACAGATCAGTTGATACTGAGTTTTACTCAGATTTTGTGCAAGTTGCACAGGGCTCAAAAGAGCTTCCCATAGTCTGAATTTTGGAACATTTGATCTCAACCAGGTCCTTTCCAAGTTCCAATTCTTAGTTTTAAGTTTGAGCTTATTTATAAGCTTGTGCATGTGTTCAAACTTGCTACCCAGGAAACTGTTTTAGCTTATTGCTCATTTTATCAAATCTGTTGTAATCAGCTTCTCAAAGGTTGTAGTTTGTTGAAACTTGTTCCATTTTAGTTCTTATAGCATATTTAGGCTTCTGTAAACAGTTGGTGCCTTTTGGTGAGCTTTTAGCTTATCAAAGTGCTTATTAATAAGCACTTGTTTTAGCAGTCTCATTTTCTTACAAACAAGCACTTGTTTTTCTAATTTTCTCAGATTCCTTATATCATTTTAGAGTTTTCCTGAAATTTTCAGATTTTTCCAAGTTGTTTTGCTATTTTTCCTAATTTAAATTAGTTTTTAATCATTTTTAATTAGCTTTTAATATAAAAAATTCAGAAAAGGTTCAAAAAATAATTTTTTCAATTTTATTAAGTTTAGATAAATATAATAAGTGAAAAAAGTAATTTTCCAGAATTTTCATAGTTTATTTGATAATTTTTAGTAAATTAATTAGTTTTTAATAGTTTAAAATTCATAAAAAAATAGAAAAATAATCAGAAAAATACAAAAATAGTTTTGAAAATTCTAGTTTGATATTTTAGATTTTTCTAAGTCTTAATTTTATTTTTCTAGCTTCATTTCCTAATTTCTTGTATTTTAGGTAATTATTTAATAGTTAAAAATAGTTTTTAATTAATAATAATTAGATAATTAGTTGTAAAATTAATTTTCTTTTTCTAATAATTTTATTTTATCATTAGGTTTATAAAAATATCATTTTCATATTTTTAGGGTTAATATTGTGTAAGTTTCACGTTTTTGTTTGTACGTCACGTAGTTTTTAATTAAGTTTTATTAAAACAAAAAGAACAAAAACATCATCTTAATAATAGTGATAGCATTTATTTAATAGATTTTATCTTTTTAGATTTCCTTTAATTTGCATTTAAGCCGCTGTAATTTGTTGGCTATTTCTGTAGTTATAATCATAAATCAAATCTCTGTATCCATTCAAATCTTCTCGATCACTAAACGTTTGACTATTCTCGCACGGCTCGTTGGGACTTAACGACCTGGGGAAACATTATACTCTCCTGGACTTCATTGCATTTGTGTCTGAACTGTTTTAAGTTTCTTACAGCTAGCCATTCACAAGTGGCTCGCTTGCGTGAGATAACTTGACGGTTTTGCGCGAATCAAGGCTCCCGAGGATCATGCATATAGAGATAAACTTGCTGAATCGCATAAAACAAATCAGGTCTAGTGAAGGTGAGATATTGTAAAGCTCCAACAAGGCTCTTGTAGAGAGTCGAATCCGCAACCAGAGTGCCATCAGCCCCTAACTTGAACTCTGTATCAACAAAGATTGTGTAATTTCCCTTAACTGAAAAACGATTTGATTACATTATAAATAATGCTAAATGATTAAATGGGTTTGGCCAATACCAACAATGTCTGCTAACACTAAATACTAGTCCATTAACATATATTGCATTTGCATTCGTGACTTATGGAAACCTCGACATCATGTTTAATATCCTTAGCACATGTCATCGACGATAAAAATACAGACTTTGCATGTGAGCTTAGTATCAAGTCACAGTCTTTTTGGGCATGATGCATGCTTTCAGTGGCGGTGATTAGGGATGGCAAAAAAACCGAATTTGATAGGGATCCGATCCCCAAACCCGATTTGACTGGGGAATCCCCGAGTTGACCGAGGATGGGGACGGGGATGGGGAATCCCCGGAATATGAAACCGGGGATGAGGCGGGGATGGGAATAACACAAATCCCATAACCCGACCCCGACCCCGACCCTGACCCCGATCTTTCTAGTGTATAAGTATTTAGGGTGCGTTTGGTATGGGTAAATGGGAATGGGGATATGGGTTTGAGAATGAATTAATGTGTTTGATATACATTTATAAGAATGAGGATACCAAATAATAGTGGTTTTGTCATACTACTTTGATCAGGTAGGTATCTACATTCCACAATACATTCCCTACGCTGGCCCCACTTAATTAATGATGCACCTACTTTGTTGTATTTAAAATACTTTTTTATTAAACGTCACTATCACCTAGTAGAATTTTAGTGTTGGTATGAAAAAACAAAAGAGATAAAACATAATTATTTATTTTAGTAATTTTTAATTTAAATATTATTGACACCCAACTTTGTTAACCAAACAATACTTTTTTATCTATCATACTTATACCGATTCCATTATCTTGTCAATTCCATACCTATAGTGATTCCAACTAGCAAACCAAACGCACCCTTAAAATTTAAATGTTATATCAATACTCGATTAACTTGTTTATGTAAATGTAGATATGTTTATGAGTATCGACATGTACATATTTACTTGTGTATGTGATATTTATATGATCAAACACCTTTAGAATTAAAAGTATAAACACTGTTGATACAAAAGTTGGACGTTCCTGATTTGGAGCTCCGGTTCTCGTACCAATTGAGAATTGCTGCTTGAGACCTGCGCACTAAGAGACAAGAAACACCGTTAGGCTTACCGTGGGATTGTCTCCCACGATTATCCTCCGGCGTGAGAGTAAGTAATCGGTTTAGGGTTTTAGGAGTTTTAGGGTTATGAGATCGTACCTTAAACGAGGGGTATTATTCCCTTTATATATGCACGGAATCCTTGTTGGTTCCGTGTTCCCCAACCTTCGGCGTATCCCGCCTAAGTCGGTTGGGGATGATTATCTTCATATTTTAGAAGATATCTATATCCATTCCGTAAATAGATTTGGGCTTGGGCTTTCGTGAGTCCAATCCTTTATTGATGTTGGCCCAAGTCGTGCTGGGCTTGTAAGTATTGGGCTGTGGTCGGGTTCATGACCCGACACCAGATTATACGTCATCATGTCCCCCCAGTCTAGTATGCGCAGTGCGTAACTGCGGATGCTAGACTAATGACCGTAGTCCCAAAAAACAAATAATATATGAAACGTATCCAAGAAGCCATATACCTACCCGGAGGTACAATGTATCGAGACATCCATGTGAATAGTCGAGGCCTCGTTAATCGGGGGAAAGTTACTGCCCCGCTGTCACATCAAGTCATCTCGTCCACACAATGAAGCTTAGTGGGATCCACGTGTCGCCAATCGTGTGGAAAAGGAGAAGTATATAACTTGGGAATTCATTTTCACCGGATTCCTCACAGTAAAAACATCTTTCACTCTTCCTAGAGCAAATTAAGAGTCATTATCCCAAAAGTAACCAACCACCAAGGTAACCGCGCGTGCGTGATAACAGAAAAGTATATCACCATGGTTAAACAATTGTCTGACTTCACCTCCGACCTTAATTTAATCGATCTGATGGAATTTGCCTCAGATTACTTTATACCCCGGGACGTGCATCCAGTGGTTCCGGATGCGCGTGCCACGATTGCAGATTTCCCCGAAGGGAAAGTGGGTGTTTACACACGGTTATTCGAATTTGCGAATCAACGTGTGCCCCTGTCACGCTTCCTATGCGATGTGTTAAATTATTATACACTACACATATCGCAGTTACACTGCATCGGCGCGGCAAAAATTACTAATTTCGAAGTAAATTGCCGTTTGTTGGGGATTAATCCCACCATTAACTTATTCCGCGCATTTTACCACACTACGTGGGCGCATGGGTGGGTAACTTTTTCGAAACGCGCCGGTAGACTGCAGTGCTATACAGATAAATTAGACGCCCTTAGGAATTGGAGGGAGTATTTCTTCTGGGTAGATGATACATGTTTCCCGTGGAATTATGAGTTCTATACGCGAGGAAATCTACAGAGGGATGAGTGCCCATTGCCTGGGTCTTATAACGTTGAGGATGCGGATTTGATAAATGCGAACCGCATCCCTATTAGTGCATATCCTGAGGGATTTTTGGTGCACATGGGGATCAGCCGCAATTATTTTGGCCCCGAAGATGAGATTCCTATCTTTTTAGACGCCAATGGCCAGGGTGGGTACTTATTCCTCCGTACCTCTGCGTATAAATAATGTAAGAGTAATCTTCCGTCTTTTTTGCGCGTTATATAACCTGTTTGTATACGTGTTTTGCCTTGCGCAGAGATGGATCTATTCACGGTCGTACAGTTGGCGAAGCCCGTAGCCGTAAAGACAGGAGTAAGACCGTTGAGGGATGACGAGGAGCCAATCTTAGCTGCAACTGAAGGGCGTGTCATGGAACTGACTGCAGGGGATACAGGGACTAGCTCCTCCGTTGCAGTGGAGGCAACGCCGCTACAGAGTCGTCCCAATCCTGAGGTAACGTCGCTGGTAGCGCAGTCAGCGCCCCTAGCTGGAGTTCATCCTGAAGAGGAAGAAGAAGAAGAGGCGGCGCTTAGCCGCAAAAGGACCCGACAAGATCATGGTGCGGGTCCATCAAGGAAAAAGCGTCCCGTGGTTCAAACTGTGGAGTTGTCCTCCACTGATGAAGCGTCGTCGCACCCATCTGCCGATGATGCGGAGCCAAAGTAAGTAAAACCATACATGTATAATCTTCTTTTAGTTAGAGAATGTTCTATTTGGGATTCTAACATTGCGCTGGTGATTATTCACAGGATGGAGCAGGTCATAGAATCACCTCCCAAAGCGAGTCCAACACAGTCAGCGCATTCTGAGCCGCCGAGCCCGGATAAAGAAAGCCAAGCTGATGCAGATGTGCCCCTGGGTCAATTAGTTGAGGAGTTGGTTCAAGTCTCCGCCCATCAGGCTTCGTTAATTGTGAAGCTGAAAGATCAAGTGTCTGGTGGGGAAGACCAAAGCTCAAAGAAGGATCAAACAATAGCTCTGTTGGAGGCGCAGCTGGCAAGCACCCAAGCGCAACTGGATAGCGCTCGTGCCGAGACTAGTGAGCTCAGCGCATATGTGCAAAAACAGGCCGATGACAAGATGGCGCTAATGTGTCAAATAAGTCAGGAGCGTGCTGAGGCTGCCAAGTACAAGTCTGCGTGCTGCTGGGCCTTGAAACACCTAGATCAGGGAAAAGAAAGTTTGTTTGCGCAGTTGGGAGAGCTTGGGAGTACTGTGAGCTGGTCCTTGGAGGTGCAGGAGGCAAAGCTGCGCAAGCTGAGCATTGAGTACGATGAAGAATTGTATCCGCATCTTATGTCGGTGATTGCAGAGCGTAGGTGGCTCATAGGCCACGGTCTTCGCATGGCTGCGCTTAGTACCTTAGAGTCGTCAGAGGTGGTGAATGCATTCGGGGAGGTTGTACAGTGCGCTTTAGAGCGTGGTAAATCAGAAGCAGTGGAACAACTCCATGACGCAGAACTGTTGAAAGCACCTGTTGAGAAGGTACCGGGGTACAATGCTGAATCATATGATCACTTGGTCGCTGCCATGCAAAAAATGAAAGACTTAGAGCTCCCCATGATTTCGGAGCTTGAGCGCGACCGAGATTATCCGATAAGTGTTATTATGGCAGGGTTGACATTGGCACGTCACCGTGCTGAGGGTGCGGACACACAGCCGGACTATTTTCTGAAACCCCATGAGTCGCAGCTCCAAGTGCCCGTCTTTGCGCGTCCTAGGGATAGTCAGAATCCCTTTGCGTTGGAGAAAGAGGTGCCTTTAAAGGAGGTCTTGGAAGTGCATGCCACCCGTCTTGCCAAGAAAAAAGGTATTGCAGGTAAGGCCATTTTGTGTGGACTTGGTGCGGCTCACTTGCCGAGGTCTGATGGAGTGCCCGTCAGTGTGGCTACCGTGTCACCTCAGGGTGCAGATGTGCTGAAGAGTATCAGCGAAGTGAAAGAAGCGACAAGTCATGTTGGCACTTCGGCCCTTAGGCGTTGTAGTAGCTTGTAGCGGATATGTTTGCTATCTTTTGTAATAACTCGTAGTTATAAATAAAAATTGCTTTTTTGCTTGTTGCTTGTGGACATTCGTAATGTATACATATCTGTCTAAGTATGCGTAAAAGATGTATTTGTTGCAGTGTACGCCAGTGTAAATATAAGAAATCCATAATCATGTATGAAAATCAGAGTATACTTTGGAACATAATTCTAAGTATTTAATCATAATCGTGTATGTAATGAGTCACAGCGTACTGTAAATATCGTATTAAGGAAGCAAGTGTCTTGGCTCCAAAGTTGTTAAACATGCACGTGTGCATTGCTGCGCAACCGTCGTGGGATGCGCACATATCTTATTCCAACGTCTTGAGAATAAGGTGTTTAACAAGGATGCGTGATCCGGTATTGATGGGTTTGCAACCATCTTACTCAACAAGTTAGTTAGTAGGTCAACTTATCCTTTTACCATCGTGGGTTTATGTGTAGTGCATGCACGCCGTCGTGGGCAAAATAAAAAATTGTTACAGCATACAGTATATGGAGATAACAACTTAAAATGTGTCACGGAGTTAGCTAGAAACCGCGACATTTTTATTAATACTTGCAAGTTTATCAGGAAATAACAAAGAAAACAGTAAATATGAAAAATAAAAACTGATTACATGAATGTTTATTGGGCACTAAAAGTGCGGAGCGTCTGCGCGCTATGCCGTAGCAATTCTTATAGGTAGCACCTCTTGAGGTTGCTGATATTCCATGTGCGCGGTAGGTCACGACCATCCAAACCTCGTAGCCGGTACGCGCCTGTGCCCGTTGCTTCAGTAACCTCATAAGGTCCTTCCCACTTAGGTCCGAGCTTACCTGTATCTTCAGCGCGGCTTGCCTCATTGTCGCGGTAGACAAAGTCACCTGGTCTGAATGAAACACTGCGTACCTTGGCATCATAGTATCCTTTCATTTTTGACTTCGACCTTGCCTCCCGTATAGCTGCGCGTTCGCGTCTTTCTTCCAGTAGGTCCAAGTCGATACGTCTTTCATCGTCGTTTGTAGTCACATTAATCTCCGCAGTGCGGATAGTTGGCATGCCGATCTCAGTTGGTATAACGGCTTCTGTCCCGTATACAAGAGAAAAGGGGGTGTCCCCTGTGCTGGTTTTTACTGAGGTACGGTGTGCCCATAATACATGTGAAAGTTCTTCGACCCACCTTCCTTTGTGCTTGTCCAAGCGTGCTTTGATTCCTTCACCCAGGCTTCGGTTTGCGCGCTCGACTAAACCATTGGTTTGTGGGTGCGTAACCGACGCAAAGTGTTGGGTGATGTTTAACTTTTCGCACCAATCTTTAAAGGGGTTGTCGCAGAATTGTTTCCCGTTGTCCGAGATGATTTCACCAGGTAATCCGAAGCGGCATACAATGTTATCCCAGACAAAGCGTTTTACCTGGTTGCCAGTAATTGTCGCTACTGCTTTTGCCTCGATCCACTTGGTGAAGTAGTCTATAGCGACGATGAGAAATTTGAGACCGCCTGCTGCTACTGGAAAAGGACCGGCGATATCAATGCCCCATTTGTAGAATGGCCATGGCGCCGTGATTGGTGTTAACTCATGCTGTGGTTTGCGCGGTACGGGTCTGTGGACTTGGCAATCATTGCACTTCCTTATCAAATCCCGCGCATCTTTATGCATGGTTGGCCAGTAGTATCCCGATCGCATGGCGCGTGCTACAACAGACCGTGGTCCTGCGTGCATGCTACATGAACCCTCATGGATTTCTTGCAGCACATAATTTGCTTGTACGGGGCCTACGCATCGAAGCCATGGCTGGAGGAAAGAACGTCGATACAGTATGTTGTCGCGCAATTCGAATTTCTGCGCTGTGCGCCGTATTCTGCGAGCTTCTGTCTGTTCTTGGGGTAATGTCCCTTTGCTTAAGAAATCTGCAATTGGGGTCATCCATGTAGGACCATCCTCCTCTATGATTGCGGAAACTTCCATCTCCGCTATCGACTTGCTTTTCAGTGTTTCCACCAGCACTTGCTTTGATAAGTGTGCGAAGCTTGTCGAGGCTATCTTGCTCAGTGCATCTGCTTTGCGATTTTCTCCTCTAGGGACTTGCTTGATAGTAAATCTGTCAAAGCCTTTGATCAGTGCTTTAGTCTTCTCAAGATACTGAATCATGTTTTCTTCTTTGGCCACGTATTCACCCAACACATGGTTGGCCACTAGTCGAGAGTCCACATTTGCTTCCAAGTTACGTACACCCATTCGAGCTGCAATGCGTAGTCCAGCGATCAGGGCTTCATATTCTGCCTCGTTGTTTGTCGAGGTAAATTCAAAACGCAGTGCGTAAGTGAATTCCATTCCCTCTGGGTTTGTGAGAATAAGGCCAGCTCCTGAGCCATCCACGCATGAGGACCCATCTGTAAACAGGATCCATGGATCATGTAGTGCTTTTTCGCTTGGTGTAGGTACCTCGTCAGTATCTGGCTTCTCGATGATGAAGTCCGCCAGAACTTGTCCTTTTATTGCAGTACGTGGCCTGTAAGAGATGTTATGTTCACCTAGCAACACACTCCACTTCTGGAGTCGTCCTGACGCATCGGGTTTGGAGATGATCTGCTTGATGGCTTGATCTGTAATTACCGCTATCGGGTGCGCTTGGAAGTACCGGCGCAGTCGCTTGGCGGCAAACACTAATGCCAAGACCAATTTTTCCATGGCACTATAGTTCGTCTCCGTCTTCTTGAGAGCTTTGCTGACAAAATAGATAGGGGTTTGCACCGAGTCCCTATCTGTTAGTAGCACTGCGCTGACTGCCCCATGAGTTGCTGACAGATACATGATCAGCTCTTCCCCTGGTCGGGGTGCCACGAGTGTTGGGAGCGTTGCTAGATGCTGTTTGAGTGTGGTGAAAGCTTCTTCCGCCTCCGTTGTCCACCGAAAGTCACCCTTTTTTATACACTTCTTGAGTGTTTTGAAAAGAGGCAGTGACTTTTCTGCTGATTTAGATAGGAACCTGTTGAGGCCGGCTAGTTTTCCGTTGAGGGATTGGACTTCCTTCAGCGTGCGTGGTGAGGGAAGCTCCATTACCGCCTTTGTCTTTTCTGGACACGGTCTGATGCCATCAGGTTCTATCAAGTACCCTAAGAACATGCCTTCGGTAGCGCCGAAGGTGCATTTCTTAGGATTTAGCTTCATGTTAATCTCGCGTAGAGTTTTGAATGTTTCTTCTATGTCGCGCACCAGTTCCTTTTCAGTATGGCTTTTAATGACCAGGTCATCCACATAGACTTCCAGGTTGCGGCCTACCTGTTTTTCGAAGGCATTGTCTACCAACCGCTGATAGGTGGCACCCGCATTCTTCAAGCCAAACGGCATTTTTGTGTAACAGTAAACGCCTTGGCTTGTGTGGAACGCTGTCTTTTCCTCGTCTTCTTGGGCCATTTGTATCTGGTGATATCCCTTATACGCATCGAGAAAACACTTCAACGGGTATCCACACAAGGACTCTATTTTCCAATCTATCTCTGGTAACGGATAGCAGTCCTGTGGGCATGCTTTATTAAGGTCGGTGAAGTCTACGCACATTCGCCAGCTACCGTCGCTTTTTTTGACCATTACTGGATTAGAAAGCCAGTCGTGGTAATAGACTTCACGCATAATTCCCGCTTTAACTAATTTCTGTACCTCTGCTAGAATTGCCTGCGCCCTCTCTGGAGCTTGGCCACGCTTCTTCTGACGTATCGGTAAGTATCCTTGTCGGATTCTAAGTTTATGCTCTGTGATCGAGCGTGGTACGCCAGTCATGTGTTTGGGCTCCCATGCGAAAATATCTACATTCTTTTGTAGGAGCGCACACAAAGCCGCTTTGCCGTTGTCCGACAATGACCCTCCAATGGTTATTTCCTGGTCTGGATATTCTGGGTGAATTGCGACCTTAAAGTTGGGAATTTTGGCCGCGCACTGCTTCGGGATTGGTTCCCTTTCGCATGTAACTGTGTTACATTCTCTGTTTGGCACCGTGGCATTGTAAAGAGTGACAATGCCCCCTTCAACTGGGAATTTAAGCATCCCGTGCGCTGTTGACGGCACCGCGCGCATGGCTGATATCCCGGGTCTCCCAATAATGCCATTATATGACGAAGGGGATTTGATCACCATGAAATCCATCCAGGTCGTTGTAGAGTGCTCTGCGTTGCCGATGCTGACCAGCAATCGCAGTTGGCCCATAGGCCATATCTTCTCACCTGTGAAACCGGTGAGTGCAGTGTTGACCAGATTTAACTGACTACGTATTTCAGGCCGTAGCCTTTTAAAGCAATGCTCATACATAATATTTGCCGATGCCCCACCATCGATGTACATGCGGTGTATGTCGTGACCACCCGCACTAATTTCAATGGTGAGGGGCTCTGAAGCTGCGTTGTCCGCAGTCAAAGTAGGGAAAGAGATTTCACTTCTTCGGGAAAACTCTTGGCTGACCTTCTGTCTGGTGGTTCGCTGCCACGTCTGTATCATATAGATTGTGTCGGCCTTATCCTTGGGTGTCTCCTTCTTGCTTTCATTCTTTTGCTTATCTCTTCCCTCTTTAATATTTTTAACTAAGTGGTCCAGCCTGCCCCCTTTGACCATCTTGTCGATGAGTTGGCGCAGCTGGACACACTCGTTAGTAGTGTGACCCTTTTGTGCATGGTAGTCACAGTATCCGTTCCCAGTGCGCTTATCTTCTGGTGTGCGCATCTGCGGCGGTCTTGGGAAATTCGCTCCTTCTGCTGCGAGTATTTCCTTTGGGGTTTTGATCAGGGGAGTATACCTGTCATCATCCCTGTCTCTGCCGCTCCTCTGGCTGCGATAGCTCCTATTACGGTTATTACCTCGGTCATTGGATTGTCTCCCAGGTTGTTCCTGTGACCGGTAATTGGAATGGTTCTTTTTGCTATCCGCCGCAGCAGCTTCTCCCTGGACAAAAGACCGAGAGCGCTTCATGAGTTCATCGAAGGTCTCAGGGATCTTGTCGTTCAACCTCTTGATGAGTTCTGGGTTATTAATCCCATTCATGAAGCCCGAGATCTTTAAGACTTCAGGGCATGCTTTAACCTGCATGCATTCATCTTTGAAGCGTTCCATGAATGCGCTCGTGGATTCTCCTTGGTTCTGTTTTACCCTGGCGAGTTCGACAGGGTTTTTAGCACACTTTTTGCGTTGAGTAAAATTTAGGCGGAACGCCTTTCTCAACTCTTCAAAACCATTCACGCTCCTTCGTGGGAGTTTGTTGAACCAGTTCCGCGCACTTCCCACCAGTGTGGAATTAAACATGTGGCACCAAACTGGTTGTGGCCAGTTTTCGATGGTCGCGGCTGATTCAAAAATTTTTAGGTGGTCGTCAGGATCACCTGTCCCATCATAGGTTTTAACATTTGCAGGCATGCGCCTTTTCTTGTTCTCAGAGAAATCACTAATGCGTCTGGTGAACGCATCCACTTTCTGACGGCGCCATGGGAGAGACATGTCTTCCTCTTGGCTATCGCGTCTGCTTCTGGATTTCCAATGCCCAGTATCACTATCCTCGTTGTCCGAGGAGTTGTCAGAAGATGAATTTATCTTCTTACGGCGCTTGCGCCGGTCCTCCTCAGAATCTGACTCATAGTCTGGATCTGAAGGGCTTTCACTTGGGGGATATTTTCGCCCCAGTCTATCCTGTACTCTACGGCTACCCAGTCTGGCGTAGACACTGGTACGCTGTTCTTCTCTATCACTGTCACTTAAGTGTTGCGAGTGAGATGTCTCATCACCCTCGATTCTCCTCCCAATTCTGTTAAATACTGGGGTTTTATGACCGGTTCCTCTGCGCTTTCCCTTCAGGTTGCGCGGTGGAGAAGTATCGTACTCCGAATCGAAATTGAGTCGGGCCTTCAGGTTCCGCCCTGATCTATTCTTCTCTTCCTCTTGCATGAGGGCAGCCAATGCTTCGTAGTTTTGGGATACGAAAGCTTCTGGTGCTAATTCTGGCGCGACTCCCTCGAGAGTGAGTGCGTTTGTTTCTACTGCTGCACCCTTATCCCGACTTGGTGCCTCTGGTACCTTTGTCAGGTCAGTTTCTGGCACCGATTGGAAAGGAGTAGTAAAGACGGGTTGTTCCCGAGTGCGCAGTGGGTCTACTCCACTCGTGGTGGTTGTAGTGACTTGGGTTATTCCCGAGTGTGGTTCTACGAGAGGGAAGATCAAGTCTTGACCTGACCCCTTACTTTTAGCAGCGCTGGTTGTCCCAGCGGTCTGCTTAGGGGTTAGTCCGCTCTGTGACTTCTTCCCCATGAGATCTGACTGCGATCGCTGATTGCCGTGTTTTGTCATTCTAGTGTCGATTCTTAGTGTAGGGTCCCACGGATGGCGCCACTTGTTGATACAAAAGTTGGACGTTCCTGATTTGGAGCTCCGGTTCTCGTACCAATTGAGAATTGCTGCTTGAGACCTGCGCACTAAGAGACAAGAAACACCGTTAGGCTTACCGTGGGATTGTCTCCCACGATTATCCTCCGGCGTGAGAGTAAGTAATCGGTTTAGGGTTTTAGGAGTTTTAGGGTTATGAGATCGTACCTTAAACGAGGGGTATTATTCCCTTTATATATGCACGGAATCCTTGTTGGTTCCGTGTTCCCCAACCTTCGGCGTATCCCGCCTAAGTCGGTTGGGGATGATTATCTTCATATTTTAGAAGATATCTATATCCATTCCGTAAATAGATTTGGGCTTGGGCTTTCGTGAGTCCAATCCTTTATTGATGTTGGCCCAAGTCGTGCTGGGCTTGTAAGTATTGGGCTGTGGTCGGGTTCATGACCCGACACCAACTACATATCACTTAACTATTGTCTCTGAATACACACATATGATACATAATGTTTTTATTTTATATGTGATGTTTCAATGTTTATGATGCTTTAAAGTTTGATTGAAATTGTAAATAATCTAACTATGTGCGATGTACATTTGTTAAGACATTTTATGAGTTAAAGTTCTTCATATTTGCAACGAGTTGGCTGAATTTTTATGTTATTTCATAAAGGTGGAAATCCCCGAATCCCTACGGGGATCCTCGATCCCCATTGGGGACGGGGATGGGGATGTAAAGCAATTCTCCGACGAGAATAGGGACGGGGATGGGAATGAGAGTGGAAAACGGGGATGGGGATGGGAAATACAATCCCCAATATTTCCCGCCCCGTTGCCATCTCTAGCGGTGATAGGAGGGGGCAGGGTTGGCAAGTGCCCCCTTGGTGAAAAAATTGTAGTGTAAATTTTCTAAAATATTCGGTTTTTTTTTTTTTTTTTTTTTTTTTTTTTTTTTTTTTTTTTTTTAATTTGCCCCTCTGACGAAAATTTGTAGTTTAGTTTCTAAATATTATTAAAGTTGGCCCTCTCGACCATAACTTTCTGGCTCCCCCTGCATGCTGCTAGGCTTATATGTAGTTCGTGCACGAGGTGGATCAATAATAAATATGGTTAGTACTGCTCCAAATATTGGTGGCGTGGAACACATGCTTACACTTGCACTTGTGCAAAGCACGCGGTAGTTTGTCTGAACAAAAGTTTAGCTGTAGAGTTTGGGACAAATTGACAATCGAGCCAATTGTTGTTACCTTCCGCAAAAGCTTCACCAATGGAGACAAATTACCTTGGGCTTTATGCTGAGGCTTTTGAAAACAATGTGAACTTGACATTTCGTTGGTGCTCGGGTTTTACAGTCATCCATGATAATTATAATTTTGGCACTATGTTGAAATGTTTGTGACACTGTGAGTTGTTTCTTGCCCTCAGTTGAGAGATTGGAGCTTACTGGTAGATAATAAATACATTATTTAGTTAACCACCGTATGGTTGAAGGCCATCTTGGTTCTGTGTTCTTAAACTTTTTGTTATTGTCCACTTTGGTTTCAAATAGCTGCAAACTTTTCTGATTAGTAGAACCCCGCTTTGGTTTCAAATAGCTGCAAAATTTTCTGATTAGTATAGGTCACTTAAAAGGTTGTACCATGGCATGGCGCAAATAACTTATTGCACAAAACAAAAACAGTATTGTCGTTCAGGGTATATGTTTACACATATCAGCTGACACTTTCATTTACCTAATTTACAAGAAAACATGAACACAAAAGAGCTTCAAGTCTCCACACCGCTGACAACAAATACGTATTTAAAGTAGCAAGGGGTCTGTTACTAGTGCTATTCCCTTCAACATGTACAAAGCGTCAAAGCTCCACAAAATTGAGAAACTAACGCCCTTGCAAACCTTGTGTGACACATCGGGTTTTCTAACCTTCAGAACAATCAGTTGCTTGAATTAGCAAGCCCGACCAGATTAAGCATATTACGGTCTTCTTTGAATCTTTCCAGCACAGTACCTTTCACCCCGTCTTGCTTTTCTTGTTGAACTCCCTTTTGTACAACTCCCCAACACTCTATTACTTCCGGGTAAACATGGTTGCTTTTTGACAGGCAAGGATTGTTGAAGGTGGGGCCAGTGAAAGTGTGGCCACTATCAAAGTTTGCTGAAATAAATAGGTTGAAGTGACCTGGTCGACCGCCAAAACCAATGCCATTTGGAATGCTATCAGAAGTGAAGTTCACAGCACACTGCAAAATAAGGTAAAAGAAAGTTAACTTGACAGATGGAGCAATTACAACTTTTAAGAATCACTTGTGTTTCTTGTCCATTTCTCGCCCTGTTAGAATGGTGCTATTATTTAGTGAAACCAAAATTCAAATTTTTTATGTCATTTTGAATCAAAATTATCAAACTTTTATAGTATGGTAATATGAATAACGGACATTTAATATCAAATCTTTCTAAAAAGAATGACCTTGCTACAACAATGGACTACTATCTAGTAAGTAGTAACCTCAGTTCGGAAACCTTCTGTAACAATATGCTCTAACTTAAACTGAACTATCAAATGGGAACCATGCTATTGTCGTGTATGACTAAAGAAGAAGAACTTACCCATTGTAAATTGGTGTTAGCGCCAGTAGGTCGATATATAGATGCTGTAGGGTATAGCTGAAATAGGAAAGACTTCATGTCCCCATAATAGTCAGCATGCCTCTCCCAAGGTTGAGATGCATAACCACCAAATATGTAGCCTTCCTTGTCCTTGATAATCAAAACAGTTGGCCCTTCAGCATTTCTGCAGGTCAATAAAGTATTCATACAAAATATCGTAAAACTTGTAGAACTACCAAAAATTTACACAAGATTACTGGGATTGAAACTCAATTAACTGTATCTAAAATGATTGAAGTGTTTTCGTTTTCTTAGGAACTTATATACAAAGGAAATTGGGAGACAATAGCTTTTATCAGAAACTTATATATTGTGCCCTTTATTGTTTGCCAATTTGGATCATTTTACTATATCAAAACATAAACAGATAGTCCCGCCCCTGCTTATCATAAGCTGTTCAAAAGAAAGAATGAATCTTCCTCCAGTATAAATGCTAAGCATAATTAAGGATTATCATACAAGTATTCATTCGGGACCCAAGTGATGATTTTAAATGCATCAATGGCTTTTACCATTAACGATTTAAATCTAGGACAGTGATGATTTATCTACTTGACATTGATATAATTGCATATTGATAACAAAAAGCACATGCTATATGTTTGCCACTATTTATGAGGGCTGATGATGTTTAGCTAAGTTTAAATAGCATCAAAATACTTAGTTTAACTGTATCTAGGCTTTAGAAGAAGTGAAGAACTAGGGACAAGGTTTTGAGCTTAATTGTAGAAGAACATGAGTGTTCATTAATATACTTATTTGCGCCAACACATACCTTCATTTAGTATATGTTCAACTACTTGATTTTTTAGTTCTGCTTAGCATTCTAGTTTTAGTATGTGTGAATGGTCATCCAACAGATAGATCATGGGTGTACAAGCACAACACAAGTAGAACAGTAGGAATAACATCCAGCATCACAAAGATATTAAACACATAGATGTATGTAATAAGAGGGTGTTTGTGTAAGCTTATCTATAGGGCTTAGGCTTATATTTTATAAGCGGCTTATAACTTATAGAGCATAAGCTCATAAACCCATGTTTAGTGTTTGGCTTAGCTTATAATAATTAATGAGGTTGAATGACAAAAAAGTAGATGAACATAAAAAGGTGTAATTATTAATTGAGGGTACAAAAGTCTTTATATAACATTTCTTATATAAGCCCACCCCTCCGTCATATAAGCCACAAAATTTGGGCTTATCAAAACCCCCCTCATATAAGCTCATGAGCCGTACCATATAAAGTTAGCCAAACACTTGATTAGACTTATTTTTGTTATATAAGCTAATAACTCATAAAGCCTCCTAAGTAGAAGAAACCTAAATGCCATTGCTTAAAGTTTCGCTTAGGCGCATATGCAGAAGACAGAATGAATCGAAGGAAGTAAGCTACCCACGAAATATTGCCCAAGAAGGTATTGAAACTTAGTCCATTGAGTGCACTGTGATACAAGAGTTTCCATTCACCAAGTTCTTGATGCGAAAGTGCTCCTCCTATGTGCCAAGCATACTCCTCCTTTAATAGCAGAATATTAAAATCAATGTCCTCCTGATGTATCAGACGAGGAACTTGAGAACCTGTTCCATAAAAATAATGTGCATGAGAATGTCATAGATAACAGCTTAGTAGCTCTGCTGATCTGCCAAGCACCACAAATACATGTATATTAACCCTCAATGGGCGGATGTTTAAAGCATTTAACATAGACGGGACTTGAATAAACCTATTGGGATGGCTGAAAGGTAAATTATTTAGCCTGGGAGGGCCAAACTCATATTTTCTTTACAAAGTATACCAAATATGATAGATCCTTTACGTAAATATAAGTAAAACTTCAAATTGTTGAGGGGACCACAGCCCTCCCGGACTCCAAAAAGGTCCATCCATAAAAGAAATAAGAGAAATCATTCATGTAAGTAAAACTTGTGCCTAATAGTGTACCTAACCCTTAGGTGGAGTCGAGGAGATAGGAATCACTAGGACACGTGTCAATATTTGAGTGGATTAGGCATACATTTAGAGATGTCAATTAGGCATCCCTGTCAGTACTCTCAGAATAATGATAAACTAACAAGCAATGTATCTTCTTTGGTTGCACTTAAAATACAAGACCAAAAGAAGAAGAAATAAATGAAATTAAAGATGAAGTATCAACATAACTATATAAGCGCGCAAGAATTTTATATCATTGAATAATGAAGTTGTGGATGGCAGTAATCGATCACAAGATGTGTCCTATTACATAGGTAAAGTCCATTCGTTCATCATCTCAAAACATGTGTGCAATTAGGCAACCCCTACTTCTAGTGAGGGCTACTACTTAGCTGAAATGCTGTACATTATTAATGGTGTGCTTCCTAGGTGACATTTTATCATGACCATATATGAGATTTCTACTAGGCTGGAATGGTGCATATAATTATGGTTTGATTTTGCAGGAAAATAGCAAAATATAAACTATTGCATGAATAACACCTATGTACTAGAGATCAGCTAGCTTATGTATATTCGTTTCTGCATTAAATTCAACAATTTAAGCAAATTGAATAAAGATGGTGAACTGTGATATGCACGTAAAACTACGTTTGAAACTTTGAACGTTGAAACCCATAGGTCTGTATGCGTCTTTTTGTTGGAATAAATGAAGTAAATAGCAATTTGTACTACTTAGAAAATAGATACCTGTAGAAGATGGCTTCAACAAGCTAACAAGAAACTTTCTGGCAGATGGAACAAGGCGACACCAGGTTTTGAAATCCTCCAAAGACATACTTCTAACAGAACTTCCTTCAACATCCTTTGTAAATTTGGCAGCATCAAGGAATATGCTAATCGGCCTCAGTTCAGAAGCTGATGAAGTTTCAGATTTTTTCCCCAAAGATATATTATCAAGTATCTCACTAATAACAGCTTCCAAGTCAGATCTGCGAGGAGATATAGTAATGTAAAGAGTTTTTAAAACAAGAAAGCAAACAGGAGACTAGCTATTTACATCAAAAACCAAAATTTTGATACTTCGACTTATAAGTATAAGCAGCCCCTGAGTATGTGCAACAAAATAGAAAGGCCAAAGTAGCGGATGTGCATTATTGCAACGTATATACAATACAATATGCTTCCATCTTTAAACAAGTCAAAATTACCGGAGACATGCAAACATAAAGAACTTTCCTCTCAACCAAGTATGACACCCTTGCATTGAGATATTAAAAAACAAAATGATATAACCTTAATCAATTTACCTCACTAAATGTCCATCACCGTCAACATCACATAGATGATAGAGAAATTCGTCAATCTCATCTCTAGTACCTTTTTCATAAGTTGCCTGAAATATAGATCAGTGTGTAAGTACAAATGAACTTGAGCAGCCAACATTGGCATTGTGTTTCCAAGCTAGGAAAAAGATAAATGTTTTTGTGTTCCCAAGTTAGAAGAAACGGAGAGAAAATTGACAGTCTAACCTATCACTTGTATGTATAAGTAATATTATTTTACTTAGATGCATGCTATAAAATATGAATAATGAAACATGAGGAAGAGTATACCCTGTAGTGACATAGCAGTTCTCCTAATCGACTACTTATCATAATGAACATTCCAAAACTATAAAAAAAAAATAAAAAAAAAAAAAAAAATAAAAAAGCCCTTTCTCGGATTTGAAGCGATGAAGTTATTTAAAAAATTCTCAAATCACTTTCTGTACAAATCATCCCACTTTTAGGATGAGTTTAGATGAGAAAACTCAGCAATTTTTTTCTCTAGTTCCGCTACTTATATGTCCTTAAAAACCTAGGCAACACAATAAGTTATATTTAACTTCCACTTCCTTTCCTTTCCCTACCTTTCCTTTGTCTCCTAAATGAAACGCGGACACAGAGTATTAGTGCTAAAATTCTATTTAGGGTGTGTTTGTCAAAAGTAGTTGTGAGCTGTAGTAGTGAGCAATAGCTGTGAGCTGTGAGCAGTAGCTGAGCGGCTCACTGCTCACCGCTCACAGCTTCTTAAAGAAGCATTGGGAAATTGAGCATTCCTAAAAAATAGGAAAGCTCACCGCTCCTTTGCCAAACGACTCGTAAAAATCAAAATGCTCATTGCTCACCGCTCATCGCTCCAAAAAGCTTCACACCGCTCCGTGCCAAACATACCCTTAACTACCCAACTCTTAACACCTAAAACATGTTAAGTATCACTTTATTATACAATACCACGCATCAGATGAAGTCTAATGATAAGACACAGACATACAAATTCCTACTTTATATGTTTCAGATATATACATTCTGATGCTTCGAGTCATTAACCAAAAGCAAAAACATAGCAATTCTCCAATTACAAATCCAGTAGTAAGTAAATACAAACTTACTTTAGCAATAACAAGGTCTTCAAAGGTAAGTTTATCATCTTTCCGATTCTGTGTCACTATATCATACAATCTTTCTCCAAGAGCTCCTTTAATTCCCGTAAAATCCTAACACAAAACACAATATTTTCATAACTCTTAACTAGAACTGTACATACAAATGGAACATTCAACTAACCATTTGTGACCTGTTGGACGTGAAGTTCATTTATTTATATTACTTGTCTCAACCTGTTATTTTGTACTAATGCACCCATTTGTGACAGGGTACCGTACACGTACCATAATTAAACATTTGAAAAAGTACACGTCTATTAATATTCAACAAAGCAGGCGCATCAGTACAAAACAAAAAGTTCCGGTACCACACTAGTGATATTTTGAGTACAACTATTTATTCATTTGAATTCATGAATGTACACAAACAAAATGAAAAGAATGACTATCTGTTCATTTACATTCATGAACGTACACAACAAAATGAAAAGTGGACTATCTGTTCATTTACATTCATAAACGTACGAGTACGACTATGACTAATTGTTCGTCAAGGTGCGTTTATGTTAATTCATGTATGTTTGATTGTTTATATCAGAATTGATTGAGATACCTAAACAGGGGTGAGCCTAGGGGGTTCACGGGAACGGGGAACCCGATTGATGTTTGCCGCCTAAATTTTCGTTAAAAATCCCTATTTCTCCAAAATGAATCGGCCCGAAATTTTGCGTCACATAAATACACATCTTGTTTATTTATTCCGCTAATAGGTCAAAAGAAATACACGTCTTCTTAGTTTGTTTACTAGTTTTAACAAAATTGTGCAATATAGTTTATTTTTATTTCCTTTATACTCGTAAACAAAAACTGTCCAATTGATGATTTAGAGTCATGTGTCCGCCCATGTACCTAAAAGTATAACTGAATTTTGTTCCTCTAAATCTACGTGGCAATAATTTATTAGTTTGTGATAATGGAGGCCCCTCTAGTTGTGTTACAACCAACAACAAGATGCTGTCGACATCCACTTAAACTTAAGGGTTAATTGCATGGGAATGTATTTAACTTATCATTTTTTATAGTTTTGTGTAGTGCACTTTCTTTTTTCCTAATAAAACACAAAACTTATGAATTTGTGCTTTTATGTGTATCATATGATACCTAGGGGTAAAATGGTCATTTTCAACGAGCCGAATACACGGAAAAGCACGAATTAAAAAGTTTTGTGATTTAATAGGAAAAAAAATCTATTACACGAAACTATAAAAAAATGGTAAGGTACATTTTAACGCAGTAAAACGTTCAGTTCATCTCCTACTAACCTAGCAACACATTACAAAAAAGAAAAATAAAAACCTTGAAGACGGATAACGACACGTATTCCGAATCACCAGCGAGTGATGCGAATAACGATTTTAAGTCACTGATCTCCGTATCGGAAAATGCTCTGTAAAATGTAACGAATAAATCGTTAGTTACGATGTGTTAATAGGTTTTTAATATGATGTGATTATGAAAAAACTGACCTGATGGCGGATGTGTAACGAGGATTAACGCCTGGTGACTGTGTGTTTCCCATGGTGGTTAATGGTTGTTGGTTTGATTGGTGTTTGGTTTTTAACTTTTTATATTTATATCAAGGGTGTTTGGCTCATCGGGTTATGAAACGGTGGTTTATTGGGAAATTGTCTTTTTTTCAGAGGTTAAGAGGGATTGGTAAGTGTAAGTAACTTGTGCAATGAAAGTAGTACGTTAGTCTGGATTTGAGTTTTGGTATGGGGAAGATTTTTCTTTTTAAAAGTGCTTTGATGTCGTGGTGGCACGTGTAGTTGTGTGAGGGAAGTTGCATGATTTACCCCTGAATAATGTGGACATTTCTAATAGAGCCTTTTAAGTAGTGTGTCTGTGTGTGTCTGAAATTAGTTGTTCACGTTTTTATTTGTAAAAATTATGAAATTATTGTCTTTCTATTAAAATAATAAGAACGCGTTTGATTTATTGTCATAAATCATAATGTGTATGAATATAGTTATAGGATGGAATGACAATAAATATATTAATTTCATAGTTGTTGTTTTGATTGATTTATAAGGGTTGGGTTTTATTATTTAAATTGTTGTAAAAAATTAAAAAAAACAACAATAAATGGTTTCATACTCAAAATAATGTAGGCCCGAAGGAATGGTTTGGCCAAAGGTACCAACTCATGGCATCCTCAATGCGTGGTATATTTCAAGATGCAATATAATGCCACATGAGCATCGAACACTTCTTTACAAAATCACAACCCATTAAACTTGATTAATAATAAAAGTGTCAAAAACCATCATCCCACTATAACAAGCATTGGCAAAAAGGAGGTTAATTGATCACTTGTTCAGAGACCCATCACAATTAAATATACGCTGACATGGAACAACTCACAATGAATTGAATGATGCCACATAGGTTTACTTTTCCTATTGAACATGTGCCACATAAACCCATTGTGAATGGCCTTAACTTTTAATGAGGAAACTATCATATTTGTATATCATCAACCCCATACAAGTGAACCAAACATAAACAATCATTGTCATTTCGATTCTTTTCTTTCCATAACCCCAATCCAAACTGCACCTAAGTTTAATACATTTCCAATAGAGCTTAAAGGACTCTCTTTAAAAGTTAAAAACATGTAATAAAAGTAGTACAGTCTGTTGATTGCGGCCGTTAAATTCTAAAAAATAATAGTTATTTTAAAAGTATAAACAAGTTGACATTCCAAAGTGTTGCTACAAGTTACGGATTTATAAAACAATCGCGAATTTAACCTTGTTAGTTTTTTTTTTTTAAAAAATTGCAAGGTTAAAAACTAGCAAGGTTCATCTTGCTAATTTTTTAAAAAGAACTAGCAAGGTTAAAAATTAGTAAGGTTAATATTGCTAGTTTTATTTTTTGCTAGTTTTCTAAAAACTAGCAATGTTAATTTTGCTAATCAACCTTACAATTTTTTTTTTAAAAACTAACAAATAGCAAAAAAGCTAGCAAAATTTTGCTAATTTTATGAGTATAATAACTTTTTAAATAAAAATTAAATATTTTGTAAAATGTATTTATAAAATTAATTATTTTTGTTATTTTCTCTTTTCAATATCTCAAAAGTTCATTAAACCCACAAAAATAAGCTTGCTATTGTTATTTTCAGAAGTACCATTTTTGTTAACTATACATATCTATACTATATTATAATTTATGTAAAAGTCAAACCTCATTACAAGTCTTCTGAGAAGCTCTTCTTTGCCTCTTTTGTCTGTAGGCGCGCAGACGTATTCTTTGAAGACCGTTTGTTTTTTTTCAGACATAAGAGGCTAAAATCTCTTATTTCCTCTTCTACCATGCAGACATAATTTATCTCTTCTTTTCCACTTCTTACCTCTTCTCACAACCCCTACATCTCTTTCTCAATATCTTACATCTCTTTTACGTTTCGTCCGTCTTTTTACGTTTTCGTCCGTTTTTTTACGTTTTCACCCGTTTTTTACGGTTTCGCCCGTTTTTTTACGTTTTCGCCTTTTTTTTTACGTTTTCGTCCGTTTTTTACGTTTTCGTCCGTTTTCTTATGTTTTCGTCCGTTTTTTTACGTTTTCGTCCGTTTTTTTTACGTTTTCGCCTCTTTTTTTACGTTTTCGCCCTTTTTTTACGTTTTCGTCTGTTTTTTTACTTTTTCGTTCGTTTTCTTATGTTTTCGTCCGTTTTTTTACGTTTTCGTCCGTTTTCTTACAATTTCGCCTGTTTTCTTAAGTTTTAGTCCGCTTTATTACGTTTATGTTCGTTTTTCATGTTTTCGTCCGTTTTTTAATGTTTTCGTATGTTTTTTTTTATGTTTCCATCTGTTTTTACGTGTTCATCCTTTTTTTACGTTTTCGTCCGGTTTTTTACGTTTCGTCCGTTTTCTTACGTTTTTAACCGTTTTCGTCCGTTTTCACCTTCTTTTTTTTTAGGTTTTCATCTATTTTTTTACGTTTTCGATCATATTTTTACGTTTTCGTCCGTTTTTTATGTTTTCGTCGGTTTTTTTCGTCCATTTTCATCCCATTACGTTTTCGGTCATTTTTTTACGTTTTCGTCAGTTTTCTTACGTTTTCGTCCATTTCTTTACGTTTTCGCCAAATTTTTTTACTTTTCGTCCTTTTTTACGTTTTCGTCCGTTTTTACGTTTTCATCCGTTTTTTACGCTTTCGTCCGTCTTTTTACGTTTTAATCCGTTTTTTATATTTTCATGTGTTTATTTTACTTTTTCCTCCATTTTCATATGATTTTATATGTTTTTTGTACGTTATTTTATCTTTGTTGATCCCAGTTGAGCAAACGATCTAATATAGAAACTGACTAGTAACAAAAGCTTATCAAGTATTACGCGGAATTTAACACTTGATCTTAAGAAGAAGAACAGTTAACTTTCAACACCTCAATATTATTAATACGAATACTCTTACAGTATTAGGGTTTTGCAACCTTGAAGTGAAAACGACTTTAGATATCTAACACACACGTATCTAACCTAGCCTAGGACCTCCTTTTATAGGTTAAGGAGTCCTATACAATATACAATACGTAACCTACAAGATAAATATCTTTTCCATATTTATCTGATACAATAAACTAACCGACACTATATAACTAGCAGTGCTTACAATACTATCAGCAGTTACTTCATACTACTAGCCGCGGTTATCATCATCAGTAGTTACTCTTCTTCTGTCCGTGGTTATCTTCAAGCTTGTCCGCGGTTCCATCACTTAAAGTAATTCATCATACAAGGAACCTAAAACCCAACAATCCTCCCCTAAACTTGACAAATTCCAACAGAATTCTCAAGTTTCTTTTAAGCTCAAAATATCTGATGTGGAGGATGTAGCCAAACACTTACTTCTAAGTATCTTCTCATACTTCTTTAGCAAGTCATAAGCTTGACTATCATAGGACAATAACATCTTGAAATAACCTGGCTTCAACATCTGAGTAATTATTGCTGGATGATTATTCAGTTTAGGATACTCACCTTCTACAAGCATATGAATAATCTGACCAGAAACAGTTAAAACATGAACTCCACAGGTTTGATATAAAAACCAACGAGTAACTTGACCATTGTAGAGTCCTTGCCATTCTGGTTCATCATGAGTAGGCTCAAATAGAATCTTCAAATTATGATACATCAACCTCTCATGATAATCATCTGGATGTACTTCACCAAAATAATTCTTGTAAAGAACCCAAAACTTCATCAAATCATCTCTGTCAAAATATTGAAGCATTTGAGAAAATTTATTATACTCAGAAATATCATTATTGAGTCTTTGAATCTTCCAAACTCCTTCACTGCCATCTAAAAGATCAAACTCATAAGAAATGATTGGATTCACTTCAGCAACAACTTTCAACTTCTTAGAATCAGATGTCTCCTGAACTACAGATTTTCTTTTTCGTTTACTCTCCATCCATGCATCATGATCTTTTTCCCATTCTTTTTCCTTTTGAGAATCCATTGGGCAGAAATCATCATTATTAATTCTTATACATCTCTCATAGATTTCCAAAATTCTTGTAAATGCACAAGTAGTAAGATTTTCAGAGACATATATACCAGAATTCTTGATAATTCTCATCAAAACATTCCTCAACTGAGCAATAGAAGGAGGTTTCTTTCTTACAATTTTCTTCTTTCCTCTACTAACCTTCTTTGCCAACATTCCCAGAAGTCTAGCCTTTTCTTCATCATCGAACAAAGCCCATTCTTGTACTGTATATTCATCATTGATCAATTCTGAAGCTTTAAGATAATTTTGAGATTCATACCATATAGCTAATATCTTCTGACTAGCTTCTTCTTCATCATTCTTTCTCTTTTCCAAAGCTGCTCTATCCTCCTCTTCCATACTTCTAGCAATTTCTCTATCATAAGCCTCTTGTTCTTCTTTATTTTTGAACTTCAGTACTACTTCTTTGCCTTTTCCAACATTAGATTTGACCATTTTCTTCTTCACAGGTTCACCAATAACCAAACTTTTACCTTTTGGTTTACCTTTTGATTTAGTAGCAGTAGACTGAATAGATAAAGCAGGTGCAATAATTGATGTAGGTAATGATAATGTTTTACTCAAATTAATCAATGTGCTTGCAGCCTCTTTCTCTACTTCTTTAGGCTTAGATGGTAATGCAGAAAGAGTGGTAACAATAGTAGAAGTAGTTGTAATAGCAGTTGGTATGACAGTATGAGAATCACTAACCAAATCTGAAACAACATCAGTGGTTACAAAATTACTAACCGGGGTTTCAGATATACCATCAGTGTTTGTGTTCTGTACTATGTCAACATTCCTCAATTCTTCAAGAACAACAGCATTCCCAGCTTTATCAGAAACTACAAAGTCGAGATCACCACTGTCAACATCTTCTTCCATAGTAACACCAACAGATACATTCCCAGCCTCCCCTGAAGTCATGCCATCACTCCTCCCCTGTTTGGATACATCATCCACATTCAGAGTAGGGGAAGAGGTCACCTTCTTTTTCAGACGCCTCAAAGCTTTCAAAACTGCAAGACCAGGTCTTTTCACTCTTTCCAAAACCAAGACCCTATGCTTTAATCTCCGAATAGTTTTGCCCTGAAGCACAGTTAACTCCTGAAGACCAGAAATCTTATCCGCCATCTTAGCACACTGATCCGTCAATTCATTTACACGTTCAAGTATATCCTCCCCACTTCGACCTGTGTTAACTGGTCCGAGAGGTGGATCATCGAAAAAGTCATTATGTACATAATCATCAACCGTCAATTCATTATCAGGTTCCAACCCATCCTCATCACTTCGAGCTGTGTTAACTGCTCCGAGCGGTGAATCCTTGGATACAAAAGACATAGCACCAGACCGAGCCTGATTATCTATGCACCCTATAGCAGCCAGTTGGCTAGGGATACCTCCACCTGTGTTAAGCTCTAAAGAACTTTCCACATTAGGAGTTGCCAAAGGTTGGGTCTTATTGATGTTCCCACTATCCTGACCAGCATCTAAGCATGAATCAGTAGTGGAAGCCCTTCCAATCATGTCACCTCCACACCGTGTGACAGCCTCATTAACCAAACCACTAGCACTAGCCTGAGGAAGCTGAGTGCCCTCTGTTCTGCGAACTTCATGAACCTCAGAATCAGTAGGAAAATTTAACATGTGAGGAAACAAAGGAACATCTGGAATAACAACGTTCTGTGGCGGAGTCCTCATATATGCAAACACTCGAGGAATCATACGATTAACTTCATACACTCTAACGTGTTCAATAGGATCCTGGATTTGTCGTTCCACAAGCAATTGAACAAATCGAGGATACAAATAATACTTTCCCTTCTTCCTAATATTCTGCACTAACCCCTCATAAATCATCCTAGACCAATTAAATTTCCTTCCATCTGACAAACAAATAATAGCAGTAGCAATCTTGGAAGGAAAATCATTAAAGCCTGTGGTCTTATTGCTCATACACATCAATAAAGTATGAATCAAAAACTTCCATTGTTGAGAAAACATACTCTTAAAAAATTGTACCTTATTACCCCTGTGTGTGTAACCTAAGCGCTCTAAACCAGTAACAATCTCACCATCTGGAAGATTATCCACACCATCAGCATCATCAAGCCTCAAAACCTCTCTAATAAGTTCCTCAGAAACAGAAATATCATGCTCATCCACCCTAGTACGAAAAACCTCCAACCCATTAACCTCTTCAAGAGTAGCATTCTTCCAAAACTGGCGTATATAGGTTTTGAAAATGGTAGGTTCAACCGTTAAAGCAAAGTGAATGGGACTATGAACAAGGAAATCAATCATTTGATGAAACCCTTCAGAGCGAGCATCTTTGGTAAGAAGAGCAACAAGATTATGTGAAGTGGAGTACGTCTCAGGCATTTTCTGTGATTCCATTAATGATGTGAATAAGGTGGGTTTGTGAAGAAATCAATAAAAGTGATTAGGGTTTAAGGATATGGAGAAGTAGAAGTGGTTATGAGTTTAGCAAAAGTGATCCATCCGTGATTTGATAAGTAAGATATACTTTTGCCAAAGTGTCAAAAACAACCCCTGAAGTATCAAAACAGAGAAGCATACTATCCGTGCTTCCACAATATCTGTCCGTAGTTGAAAGACCCCATCAGTGGATGCAGAGAACCACTCCTTCCAACTGCACAACATCATTAGAGCAAGCAAATCCAGGCCAATGGGAATGGTATCTCACAAGATAAGAAGGAGTACAATAGACACAAAACTACCCTAAATTTTTTTTTTTTTTTTTTTTTTTTTTTTTTTTTTTTTGAACACAAACATAATCAGCAAACACACTAGCTCCTTATGCAAAGACATCCTTCGTTCCTGCAAGACATCACAAAACAAACACAAAGACAAAGATTATAATTGTCAGTGGTTAGAAATATCCAGAAGTGGTTACAAATGACCTATCCGAGGTTAGAACAGTAAAGTCAACATAGTCAACTTCTAGAATATATCTCAGTCCAAACCCCAAGAACCTCATTAACTTTCCAACCACATTTAACCTGCCCCTTAGTTACTTCAGTAACCCTAATCCTCACTTATAAAAAGCACCCAAAGAACATAGAACGCCCAAACCAATCAAGAAATAAAACCTAATTGCTCCAAAATTCCCAATCAGTCAAAATGTGGAACCCTAGTTGGAACAAACCAGAAGTGGTTGATCTAACCACCTCCTCATCCTCTTCATCATCTTCATCATCAAGTGAAGATGGAAACCCATGGCTAACCTATTTGCCTCCACTAGAACCAAGACCAAGAAAATCTCCATTTCTCCCATCATCAGAAGATGATAGTGTGGTGGATCCAAGTGATGCTTCAGAAGACTCTGATGACTCTTCTAAGAAGAGAACTGCAAACTCCCAACCTTCATCTTCTAACCCCCAACCAAGACCTCGAGCAAGAAACCCACCACTCCCTAGTAACAGAGAGGTGGTTCTTGGTTTGAGAGTACCAAGTCATGGTACTTCTTCACACATCGTAACCAGGAAGGGAAAAGGGAAGATGGAGTAAGTTGCTGAATGAGGGTAGAAGTAGATGGAGCACAAGAAGATTATCATATCAGCCATCTATCTGCCAATATCAGCTTCAGCTTCTTCGTTTTCATCAATCCATCCTTTCCATTTTGATCCTTAGCTGCTTTGTTTGCATATGATAAATGCATATCCAGCATTCAAACGATATCAGCAAGGATAGTAGTAGTAGAAATATTAGGAGAAAATCATGTATAGTTGTAGTCGTTATTCAGCACTTGAAGTTTCATTGTAAGCTGTAAGCTGTAAACTGTTTTGTTGAATGAACAATGAAATTTCAGTACTTCTTGCATCTCTGTAATGATTTAGCATTTTCCTGCACAATTATTAGAGAAAACACAGAACAACTAGCAGAGGATAGACCAACTCTATCAGAGGTTAGAAGCAACACTATCAGTTGTTAGAAGCAACACTATCAGTGGTTATAACAGAGAAAGCAATACTTAAGATTACATAATAACAGTCCAATACTTTTACAATCTTGTACAAAACAATTTGAGAAATTTAGAGAATAAGCATTCCAATACTAACAACAAGATACTGAAACCTCCCCACATCAAAAGCTTTTGTGAGAAGATCAGCAACATTGAAATCAGTATGGATTTTTACCATTTGAATCAACCTTTTTTCATTACAATCTCTAATAAAATGATGTCTTATCTCAATATGTTTAGTTCTAGAATGTAAAACAGGATTTTTGATAATGCAAATTGTACTGTTATTATCAATGTAAATCTTAGTATGCATAAAATTGTACCCAAAATCCAGCAATTGATTCTGAATCCATAAAACTTGACCACAGCAACTAGCAGCAGCCACATATTCAGCTTCAGTTGTAGAATTTGCCACAATAGTTTGCTTTTTACACTGCCAAGAGATTAATCTGCTTCCCAAGAACTGACATCCTCCAGTGGTAGACTTCCTATCCAGACTAGCTCCAGCATAGTCACTGTCAGTGTAGGCCACCAAATCAAAAGGAGAATCCTTAGAGTACCAAAGGCCCAATTTAGGATGACCTTTCAAATACCTAAAGATCCTCTTAACAGCATTCATGTGTGATGTATTGGGTGTTACTTGAAATCTTGCACACACACATACTGAGAACATAATATCTGGCCTAGATGCAGTCAGATACATCAAAGATCCAATCATGGATCTATACAACTTCAGATCAACTTTGGGACTCCCATCATCAGGTAGTATAGGTTTCTGAGTCTCCATAGGTGTACTAGCACTTTTGACATCTTGAAACCCAAATTTCTTCAACACATCTGCTACATATTTGTCTTGACTAATGAAAATACCATCAGTCCTTTGTTGAACCTGTAGCCCCAAAAAGAAAGTGAGTTCTCCCATAGAACTCATCTGAAACTTATCATGCATAAGTTTCTCAAAATCTCTGCATAGCTCCTTGTTGGTAGACCCAAAGATGATGTCATCTACATATACCTGAACAAGTAAAATATCATCTTTGTGCTTTCTAATGAACAAAGTTTTGTCAATCAGTCCTCTCTTAAACCCATTGTCCATCAAATAAGTAGATAGGCATTCATACCATGCCCTAGGAGCCTGATGCAGTCCATACATAGCCTTCTTCACCCTGTAAACCTTGTCAGGATGATCAGGATCTTCAAAACCAGGAGGTTGACAAACATATACCTCCTCATCAATAGTGCCATATAAAAATGCACTTTTAACATCCATCTGATACACAACAAAATTCTTGAATGAAGCATAAGCCAAAAACAATCTAATAGCTTCAATCCTTGCAACTGGTGCAAATACTTCATCATAGTCCAAACCTTCAGTTTGTGTGTATCCTTGAGCAACCAATCTTGACTTGTTCCTCACTACAATTCCTCTTTCATCCCTTTTGTTTCTGAATACCCATTTAGTTCCAATAGCCCTCTTCCCATTTGGAAGATCAACCAATGTCCAAACTTCTTGAAGTTTGAACTGAAGAAGCTCCTCTTGCATTGATTCTACCCATCCTTCTTCTGTTATAGCTTCTTCTATTCTCTTGGGCTCCTTTTGAGATAGAAAACAAGCAAACAAGCAATTTTGCAGATCTTTATGACTGTTTCTTTTGTGAAGAGATCCTGCAAAGAACCCATGTTCAGGAAAGGGTTCTGAATTCTTAACTCTGCTTCTTGTTTGAACTGGAGTATTCAAATTTCCAAGAATCTGTTCCTTGGGATGAATTTTGTGAATTCTGGTAGAGGTAATTGGACTTTCATTAATAACAGTGTCCAAATTAGTCAAATTAGCATTGAAGAATTCATCCAAGTCTTCATCATCAGTAGGAGTATCCATCTCAATCAAGTCAGGCATATTAGGATCATGTGGATACTCCTCATCAGCATATAGTGGCTTTGGATAAGGTCCAAAGAAAATACTATCATCAGTGCTTGTAGCCGGAATAGCACTTGAACTATCAGTGGGAGAAGATTGCTTGTCAGCATTTACAGATGGCCTATCAGCACTTACAGTAGGCTTAGCAGTGCTTGCAGACTGCTTTTTCTTCTTTTCAATTTCTTCTACCGACATTGAGTTATCTTGCACCAACTCATCTTTATCTTGATGATGATCAACTTTGCTTCCAGTATTATGGATATCATCATCAGAGGGACCTTGTTTGTGAATGATGGAAGGAACAGTACCAGTTTTCCACTTTTCAACCAAATAGAACTCTGTTGGAGAATCAGCTTCCTTTGAAGATTTATCTACTTCAGAATCCTTCTGTAAACCTGCATCAGCATTAGTGGATGTTCCTGCAATGATAGGCTCATAATTCATAGATTTGGTTAGCATATCAATGTTAAACAACCAGTCTGGTCCTTTGGTCTCAACACTAGGAGTCTTTTCACTGAATTGAACATGTAGGTTCTCTTCAACAATTCTAGTCCTCCTATTGTATACTCTAAAGGCTTTACTATTAGTGGAATAGCCTAAAAAATATCCATCATCTGCTTTTTCTGAAAACTTGCCTAGGTAGTCTATGGTATTCAAAATGGTAACAGTACACCCAAAAGGTTTTAGGAATGCAATCATTGGCTTCCTACCATGTAACAGCTCATAGGGGGTCTTGTTATGAGGCTTCACTACCTTACTTCTATTTTGCACATAACATGCAATTCCTACAGCTTCAGCCCAAAAGGTAGTTGGTAATTTAGAATCTGACAACATAGTCCTTGCAGCCTCAATTAGTGTTCTATTTTTCCTCTCAGCTACACCATTCTGTTGTGGTGTTCTAGCAACACTAAACTGTCTTTCAATACCTTTATCTACACAGAACTGATTCATCACATTATTCTTAAACTCAGTTCCATTATCACATCTGATTACTTTGACCTTATGACTTACTAGATTTTCTATCTTAGTAATGAAACTCTTAAGAATCTCACTAGTCTCACTCTTAGTAGCCAAAAAGTATACCCAAGAAAATCTACTATAATCATCAGTGATAACTAGGCAATACTGCTTATGGTTCAAGCTTTTAACAAAGGTTGGTCCAAATAAGTCCATATGAAGCATAAACAGTGGTTGTGTTATGGTGTTTACAGTTTTGGTCTTACAAGAGGCTCTATGTTGTTTTCCTTTTTGACAGGCCACACACAGTTCCTTACACTCAAAAACCTTTGAAGGTAACCCTCTCACTAAGTTTCCTTTTACCAGTTTATTGATTGTTTTGAAATTTAGATGACCTAGCCTTCTATGCCATAATTTTGACTCATCAACAGATGCTTTAGCAAACAAGCATAAGGACCTATTAGGAAGAACATTTTTAAGATCAAAACAGTATATATTTTCCTTCCTAGGTACCCTAAGTTGTATAAACTTCTCATCAGGCATCTTAAACTCAGGAGATAACACCACACACTCAGTTTCCCCAAAAAGTACCCAGTTTTTCTTATCACACATTTGAGAAACACTGAATAAATTGTACTTTAGTCCCTGTACCAAATAGACCTTCTCAAAGTCTAGCTTCCCTGTTCTGATTGTGCCTCTGCCAAGAATCTTTCCTCCCTTTGGATCATTGCCAAATGCCACATATCCTCCATCATAAGCTTCAAAATCTTCCAAATTGCTTCCATCCCAAGTCATGTGCCCAGAGCAACCACTATCAAATACTCCTTTATCTTTTAGCTCAGTTTGAAGATTGCCCTGCACATAAGATTTCAAAGATTAGTTCCTCTTTTGGACCCAAGTCAGTACTGACTTGGGTCTGCCCTGTGCATCAAAATATTCAAATTTTGTTAGGTCCATTGATGCACAGTTGACATATGGTAAAACCTTTGTCTTAGGCTTCCATTGCCAACTTGCTGAGGCCTTAACAGCATAAAAATGATTTCCAACCACTGTATCAGTTATCACCTTTGGAATTTTCAAAACTTCTTTTAAATCAGTGGTGATTTTTGGCTTATCAGTGGTTTGACACTGCTTAGCCGCGTTTACATTTTGCTTAGCCGTGGTTGGAATCCATTTTGGTGTAGCAGTGACAATAGTTTTTGCATTCCCATTCCTCATCAGCACTGCTCTTGGAATCATGTTTCTTTTAGGATGAGGGTGTGTTTTATTTGAAAAGTTTTTATGATTCACCCTCCTCCATTGATTCCAAACTTGTGGTCTGTTTTTATCACAATTCCTCTGTAAATGGTCAAAACTACCACACACAAAACAAGCCTTATTTACACATTGAAACTCATCACCTAATCTGTTAGAGATTAAACCATTTAAGTTTCTTTGATTTCCCCTAGGTTTAAATTGTTTCATATGTTCCCTAGGAATTTCTCTGTACTCTACAACTCTTTTGGTAACTTTAGCTCCAAATCTAGGTACAGAATTGACTTGCTTAGAATCAACTTTCTTAACTGGCTCTATCTTTTCAGACTTAGTTGATTCAGTACTAACATCCTCAGAATCTGATTCCCAATCTTCAATTATGGGAGCACCAGATAACTTATCAGAACTTATCTTAGGTAATTCAGTCTTATTTACTTCTTCAACAGGTTTATTGAAACTGAATTCACTACTAAATGACAGTTCTTTAACTGGTGGTGCATGTTTCATTAAAGGGGGTGGTGGCATATCATTATATCCTAAACCAGTACCATCTCTAAACAGTTTTTGACCAATTGGTTTCTGTACAAGATCAGAAGCATATTGTATTTTAGCAACCCTAACAACATGTTTTTCTTTTTCCTCTAGGGCCTGAACTTTTACACTTTCTGCTTCTGCTAGTCTATCTTTAAGCATTTTAATCTCTCTATCTTTAAGGTCAATTTCACCTCCTAGTATATTGATCTTTTCTACATACTCAAATTCACATTTAATACAGAATTTTAGCCTCTCTTCCACACCCTCTAAACCAACTCTATATCCTAAGTTATCTAGAGTCAATCTCTCTACTTCTTTTCTCATACTCTCAGTGATAGCCTTTTGAGACTCTAAGCTATCAGCACATGATTTAAAAGAACAAGTAGATGATTTAGAATCATTGGATACCTCAGAATCTGAACCAGAAGATGAAGCATAGGCCATTAGAGCAAAGTTATGCTCTTTTGAAGCTTCACTAGCAAGAAAAGCTGCATTTGGACCTTCTTCAATCTGATCACTCCAATCATAATCACCAAGTCCATCCTGAGCCACCAAAGCTGAAGAACTAGTAGGTTCTTCTGTTGTCTTCTTAATACCTTCAAGTCTTTTAGGAGCTCGACATTCCCTAGCAAAATGACCTTTCTTCTTGCAGTTAAAGCACTCCATCTTGCTTTTGTCGAATCCTGCTCTCCTTTGACCATCATACTTAACCTGTCTTCCAGTCCTCCTCAGGAACTTCCTTGCTTGAAGAGTCAACATTGCCATTTGCCATTGAAGATTAATCTCTTCAAGATCATCAGGATCAATTTCATCCAGATCTTGATTCAACACAGTAACACTGGTAGTTAAATCAGCCAGAAAAGCACAGATTGCACTATCACTGACATTATCACTAACAGTGGTGTTGTTTGTAATAGCCGTGGTTATACCATAGGCAGCAGTGGATGCATCTTGTGGGCTTTTGTTATTAGTGGAGACAAAAGCAATGTTCTGATTAGAAGAAGACGAATTAGAAAAGGTATTCTCAGACTCATAGACCTTCAAGTTATTGAAGAGATTGTCAAGAGTCATAGTAGGAAAGTCCGTCTTGTTTCTCCACACAATGGTATGAATAGCCCAATCAGATGATAAGCTCCTTATGAACTTCAAATTAATGTCTTCTTGAAGGAACTTGTAACCCACAGCCTTCAATTGACTGATGAGTTTTTGAAGCCTATTATATGTACCATCAATCTTTTCTCCACTTTGAGCAGTGAAGGTTTCAAACTGATGCTTAAGCATGTTCATTCTTGACTTCTTGGTGGCTTCATTACCAGCAAACCTTAATTCCAGAGCATCCAATAGTTCTTTAGCTGAATCATACTGATCAAAGTCTAATGCATACTCATTAGGTATTCCCATGGAGAGAATACTGTGAGCTTTTATCTCCATCTTCCTCTTAGCTTTATCAGGTTCACTGACAATAGTAATTTCCTTACCATCCTCACCCTTCTTGGGTAGAGAATCCCCCTTTTCAACAACATCCCATAGAGCATAATCAATCATGCGAATGTACTGCCTCATTCGCATCCTCCAGATTTGATATTCACCATGTTTGAGCATGGGAACCTTAGAAGCAGTCACCATATGAGTTTCTTCAGACATCTTAACTTCCTTAAGAACAAATTAACAGAATTCTTCTTGATAACAGTTTCTAGATCACAAGCTCTGATACCACTTGTTGATCCCAGTTGAGCAAACGATCTAATATAGAAACTGACTAGTAACAAAAGCTTATCAAGTATTACGCGGAATTTAACACTTGATCTTAAGAAGAAGAACAGTTAACTTTCAACACCTCAATATTATTAATACGAATACTCTTACAGTATTAGGGTTTTGCAACATTGAAGTGAAAACGACTTTAGATATCTAACACACACGTATCTAACCTAGCCTAGGACCTCCTTTTATAGGTTAAGGAGTCCTATACAATATACAATACGTAACCTACAAGATAAATATCTTTTCCATATTTATCTGATACAATAAACTAACCGACACTATATAACTAGCAGTGCTTACAATACTATCAGCAGTTACTTCATACTACTAGCCGCGGTTATCATCATCAGTAGTTACTCTTCTTCTGTCCGTGGTTATCTTCAAGCTTGTCCGCGGTTCCATCACTTAAAGTAATTCATCATACAAGGAACCTAAAACCCAACAATCTTGCCTAACAAAACGTAAGATAATGTAAGAAAACGAAAGAAAACAGACGAAAACATAAAAAAAACAGACGAAAACGAAAAAAAAGGGTCGAAAATGTAAAAAATGCGAAAATGTAAAAAAAGACGAAAGCGTAAAAAACGGTCGAAAACTTAAAAAAACAGACGAAAACGTAAAAAGAATATTAAAACGGATGAAAACGTTAAAAAAAAAAAGGAAGAAAACGTAAGAAAAAGGATGGAAACGTAAAAAAAACAGCCGAAAACGTAAAAACATACGAAAACGTAAAAAAATAAACGAAAACGTAAAAAAAATATGTAAACGTAAAAAAACAGATGAAAACGTAAAAAACCGGACGAAAACATAAGAAAATGGACTAAAATGTAAAAAAATGACAAAAACATTAAAAAACAGACGAAAACATAGAAAATGGAGGAAAATGTAAAAAACAGACGAAAATGTAAAAAAACTAGTGAAAAAGAAAAAGGAAAAAAAAGGTTACTTCATTAGCACAAAAAATACTAGTGAAAAGGAAAAAAGAAAAAAGAAGAAAAAGAAGAAAAATGAAAGAAGTACTTCAATAGCACAAAAAACAAACGGTCTTCTTCTTGCAGATGAAGAGCTTAAATGTACCTCTTCTTCTGCAGACATGGTTTGCAGATGAAGAGGTAAAAGCTCTGAAAAAACAAATGACACCTAACTCCTAATTAAGATAAGAAGCTTTAATCATGAGATGACATGTGTCACTTTTTAACGAACTCCAAGTCTAACTCATAACCACTAAAAATTAAGATAAAGAGCTCCAATTATAAAGTGACATGTGTCACTTATCAACTAAAAATTCATCTTTATTTTCAAATTGAAATATCTTTTTATCTACTTATTTTTTTTATAATCTAATTTCACTATATTTTCTAAAATTTTATGCTTTTTAATTCAACATCCATTTTAATATATTTTTATAAGTTTTTAGTTTTTATATTTTAGTGAGTTTATTTTATTTTAATTCAAATTTTTACAACTTTAACTTTTATTTCAATTAATATAATCTTGATTCATCAAAATCATATACTTTTGGGGTAGTGTTTGACGGGTAAGAGATTACGAGGGTATTTCTATATGCGAGAATAATGATGTCACGGGAAAGCTATGGGTAACCCAAACAAACACATACAACTAACACATATACATTCGAAGTGTTTGTGAAACGAATTCACTAAACGGGTAAGCAAACACATATAACTATACTTATCGCCGCCGCTGTGCGCGGGTATCCAACTAGTGAAATATAAGGCGAGTAAAATAAAGTCATAAACCCAAAAATAAGCTAAACAAAGAGCCCCTTAAAACAAACACGATTCATAAACCAAAAAAATGAAAAGGGTTTATGAAAATCTAACATCTTTCTTAGGGCCCGTTTGGTTTGTAGGTGGGTTTAGGATTTTGATTTAGATTAGGATTAAGATTTGGATTTGGAGAGAGAAAATAAAATAAACTTATATATTATTTATTTTTAAATAAATATAATAAATCTTATTATAATTAAAGAAGAAAAAAAATAATATATGAGTGGTGGAACTTAAAGATGGCCCCACCAAGAATACCATTTATAAAAGTTGAGAGGTGAGCTAGGATTTGGAGATGGGCATGTTTTTAGTACTTATGCCCAATTCTAGGCCTCACAATTTCTTAACAAACAACCAAAAATGGGCATCATCCCAAATCCAACTACCTATAGGCATCAACCAAATGGGCCCTTATTTGCAATGTTGGAAGTTTTGACTCGTTTTGATTTGGGATCCCATTCTCACTTTTTTTCTTTTTTTTTGTTACATTTGCTTTTCTTTCTGCTTGTTTGTTGGGAACTGTATTTATACACGGATCATTTTCATCCATACACAAAATTTTGGTTAAATTACAAATTTTCTCCTCTTAGTTTATGATTTTTGCACTTCTAGTCTATACTATATTATAATGCATGTAAAAGCCAAACCTCATTTCAAGCCTAACTCCTAACCAAAAATTAAGAGGGCGTTTGGTTTGTTGTCATGAATCACAATGGATATGGGTATAGGTATAAGATAGAATGACAATGGATATATCATTACCATATCACTTGTTTGGTTGAGTAATAAGTAGGTATCAACTAACAGTAATCTTATCTTCATCATCCAAAGTTATTAAACAAAAACAAAAGAAGACAGGACATGATTTTCACCCAATCAACTAACAAAAACCTTATCTTCATCCTCAAATCTTCATCTTTATTTCAAGTTTCAGATAGACATAAAGATACTTTATCATCTTCTTACTCACAAGACACATTAGCTTTAAAGTTTATCACTTCATTTCATATAAAAAGAAGATACGAGGAAGATGAACAGTTACACCCACATCCACACCTAGAATAAAATGCAAATTACAAGCAACAATCAACACCGTTGATCATTCAAAAACGCATGAGATGTAAAAGGAGAAGAAAAGAAAGAAAAAAAAGAAATCACTGTGAAGAGAGACCCAAAATAAAATTTGTTGATATGAGAAACTGAGGAAATTTATTAGATGATATTGTATAAGATGAAGCATTTTTTATATATTCAAGAAAGTGAAAAAAAAAAGTTTGGCACTGAAATTTCATCATTATCGTGATGGGATAGGACTTCGTTTAGTTGATCCCTTTACGAAGCCTTTGCCAAAAGAAAAACTTACTGACCATGTTGATGGGATAGGACTTCGTTTAGCTAGTAGTTTCATGCAGATCTGTGATTAGTATTTGGATAAAGGATGTTATGAACAAATATTACTTTAATGAAATAGAATAGTTGTTTATGTTTATTTTTCATTTTATTAATATTATATCCTATATTTGCATGTTTAATCCGTGAATAACTTATGTTATTCTAAATAGTCCGTTGTCGATCAATGATGTGAGAATGTCATTGAATTAAGACAAATCTAGGTTTTGGTAGAATACACTTTTAAAGTATATTGATGCGTGGGACATACAAGATTCACATGAGATTCAATGAATTGAATATAGGACTCATCCCAACTTTACATGATGATACTTTATGGATCTTTGTCATTAAGTATATCATGAAGTGTTTATCCTCAGACTTGAGATACGAGATAACTGATATGAATGTAGTGCATTTGTGTAAGATAGTCTAACGCTATCTGTAACTGGTAGTTATAAGGGCTATTTTCATAAGTGTTACAAAGTTCATGAGTTATGTTTGTAGTCAAGAGAATTTGTTCATTTGAATTTGTTTCAAAGCATAATACTATATTTGGGCCCCTCGTAGGGTTGACAAGATGTTTGTATGGCCATACCCAAGATCTATCTGGAATACGTTCAGATGATTTGGTAATCTTGTTCAATCGAACACAACGAGAAACAGAATATTAACTTATGAAATGACTTGATCCATATTCATAGTTAATGTAGTATTAGTAACAAAAGGATAAGTAAAAATGATGAATCATTAAATGGTTTTTTTCAGGAGACCATACTCGATTTGATCTGGGGGCATTGGCGTGTTAAAGCTAGACTAACCAATGTCATTACTATATTTAGTAATATCCAAGTGGGAGCTGAAAGGTTTTATGGATATTTAAATATACGTATGTCCGGATTCGAACTCGAGACTTCGGGATTGCACACATTACGTATGAGAGTTGATGTTAATAATTAATTTATAAAATGTTATTATTAATTATTAGTCACGAAATAAAACATAACGATAGTTAAATAATTAACGAGGTTTGGTTAACGGTCGTTAAATATAAACTAAAAGGACTAGAATTGAAATTACAAGTCGGGAAAGTTCTAGAACCCCTTGAGGGTGCTTGGGCCGATCGGTTTGGGTTCCAAACCCAATCCCACTCAAACTTGGTCACCAAGTTAAGTTACCTATAAATACAAACCCTTGTATTCATTCACAACTTAATCTTGGATCACCAATAACCTAATTTCTCTTCTCCTATCCTCCCTCTTTTGCTTGGCCGATCGGTGTAACCCCCCTCCTCAAGGGATCGATTTTTCCAAGATAAATAAACAAGTGTTTGGTTTTATTTGTGATTCAAGAACCTAGCTTTTCACATCAAATCGCTAATAGTACGTGTGTACAAAAACGAAGAACAAGTACGCTTGTGCTTGTGAATCTTGGTGATCGACTTCTTGGTTGGGTAGAATTGTATAAACCCTAAAGTTAGGGTTTTGGGTTTTGGTTCTTGTTCTAATTACCGTTTGATTCTTGAATTGCTAAAAGGTACGCGTTTTCTTATTCGGTTAATTAATCTACATGTATTATTCCTATTTACTTCCGCTGCATGCTTTGATGATGTTTACTTGCTTTTATAATTTGTTATGATGAGTATTAAATCCTAACAGTGGCATCACGAGCCGTTAATATGATGTAATTAATTACCGAAACACATAAAAATTGAATCTTTATGATTATATGCATGCTTTTTATGGTTTCTAGGGTTTTGAATTCGAAACCCTAATTTTTTATTTATAGGATCGATTACCCTAATTTTATTTAATTAGGTTTTAATTTTGTAAAACTTGTAGAAACCCTAGGATTGCATGCTAATTTTATGTGGTTAATTAATGAATAATTGTTATGTGCCATGTAATATGCGTATCTTGGGTGATAATTGTTATGCGGAATCAATGGTGGAACATGCATGTTTTGCCATGGAGTATTGTTTGTAATAAATTGTTTAGTTGATACACACATGTTCTATTTATTTAATAATTATTGAATTGGGGAAACCTCAATTATAACTAATAAAAATTCGTTACGTGCTATTTGGTATATTATTAACTTTGGCTTACGCAATCGACTTGTCGATGCATGTGGCTCATCTACCTTGTAGGTGAAAGCCCTAGTTAATGTATGCATTTATTTACGCCTATAATTGTTTATTAGAGTTTATTGAAATAATTATGCATGTGGCTAATTGTTTTTTTTTACATATGTTAAAATTGTTTAGTTATATGTTTATATTATTTGAGTGTGTTTAATTTTTTATTAAAGTGCTTTTTTGTTTATATATTGTTTGACATGTTAGTAAGCAAAAAGGGTTTTTTGAATAGAAAATTAAATGGACTAAATAATGGCGAAATTGATTTGTTATCTAAGTATTATTTTTAAACTTTTAATCGATTGATGCGACTGTACTAAATGGTTAGAACGGCTCACCCACTAGAACAAACTATAAAGGGGTTAATTAAGAAGTGCGCACAGTCGCACTGAATGGATGTCTAAGGTTATGCTTTTGCGCTTACCTGGTCCTCTGCCCCCTGTGAGTTCGATTGGAGCTACCTAGTATAACCATTCTATGTACGAATCATCTTAGTGCAAAGTTGTAAGTTTCTCAACGCATCGATTAAAACTTTGTAGAATTCAATCTTAACAATTAAAATCTTATGTAAGTTTTTCGAAAATATTATGCTATAAAGTTGTATGCATGCTTCTTTATACATAAGTTTTGATTACACGTCAAAAATTGTACCCTTTAAAAATTTAAGTTTATGCCATCTAATGATATGAAACACTTGAAGTTGTAATTTAGTTATGTGAGACCTTGATCTAGATTACAATAACAAGGTGAATTATTTTGTTGTGTGAGACCTCAGCTTAATTATTTGTAGTTTCTAAATTAGACAACTTAATTAAGTTAGTTAGTGAGACTTATGACTTAAGGCATAAGATGGGATGAAATATGCTTACGTTTTGCATTAAATTGTTTTGGCAAAATCCCATAACTTTTGGAATTGAAAACTTGTTTGTCAATTATTGTTTTTCAACAATTACCTATTCTATACTTTCACCACTAGCAGATCAACTGATGTGGTGAAACTATGATAATGAGGATCCAAAATTCAAGGAAAATACTATGGTTAATATGAATATTGACCAAAGGGTATTTTATTTTCTTGAATGTTTACTTATCGAAAGTACTAACTTTTGAACTTTTATTTTCTGTAGAAATGGCTCAAGCTGAATCTACTGCACTAGCCTCGTCGTTCAAATCTATGTTTGATCGAGAGAAATTGACTGGTAGCGCGAATTTCAATGATTGGTATCAGCAACTCAGAATTGTCTTGAGGGTTGCCAAAAGACTAGATTATTTGACTACGCCTTGTCCTCCTGAACCTGCAGCTGATGCTACTGCTGAAGCACGAGCTACATGGCAACCTGAGTATGACAAGTATAATGAGGTCGCCTGCATTATGCTTGGGAGTATGAACTCAAACTTGCAAAAGTAGTTTGAGAATTACTTCCCTAATCTCATGCTTGAAGAATTGCAAAGGTTGTTTGAAAAGCCTATGACTGTAGAGTTGTATGATCTGATAGATGCTCTTCATAGTTGCAAGCAAGGAGAAGGGAAACCTATAAGCGCCCACTGCCTGGAAATGATGAGTTACATGGACCAGCTGGGGCGACTCAACTATATCTACCCCAATGACATACAAATTGGCCTTATCAACAGATCCCTTAACAAGGAGTTTGATGGTTTCGTGCACAATTACAATATGCATTGCACGGGGAAGACAATCGGTGAGGTACATGCAATGCTCATTGATTACGAAAAAGGTTTGCCCAAGAAGGCCCCTACACCTGCGGTTCTGACCATCCAGAAGGGTAGGATTTCTAAGCCTAATAAGCCGCTAGCGAACAAGAAAGGGAAAGGTAAGGGTAAAGATGATAAGGGAAAACAAGTTATGACTTATCAGCAAGAACCCAAGAAGTACCCTCCCAAAAAGCGTGAGAATCCGAAGAAGGATATGGCTTTTCATCATTGCACCGAGGTAGGACACTGGAAGAGGAACTGTCCACTCTACCTTGATGAGTTGCTCAATAAGAGGTATAAAAATACTGGCGCTGTGGCCAGTACTTCAGGTACTCTTTTGATGATAGAATTATTAGCTTTTCCTCATAAAATAAATTCCCGGTTATATGATACTGGATGTGGTATTCACATTTGTAATACACTGCAGGGACTTAGAGGAGCAAGGAAGCTTGCCTATGGACAGCAATACCTGCACGTGGGTAATGAAGCACATGCAGTCGTTGAATCTATAGGCACGTTTGATTTAGTTTTACCTTCGGGTTTAGTACTGTCATTAAACGATTGTGATTACGTACCTTCCATTGTTAGGGGTGTCGTTTCTGTTTCCTTGTTAAAAGATATTGGTTTCGTTCATACATTTACTGATTATGGAATTTCGGTTTCTTTAAATGGTGTTTTTACTTTAATGTTATTCCAGTAAATGGTGTGTTTGAAATTGATTTGCATGATAATATGATTGATAAAAATAATTTTGTCTTTAGCATCAATAATAAAAGAATCAAAGGTGATTTGGATTCTTCATTTCTTTGGCATTGTAGACTTGCTCATATAGGCAAGAAACGCATGCAACAGCTGCAACATGATGGGCTTTTGCAAGACATCAATGATGAATCATTTGATAAATGCGAATCTTGTATATCTGGGATGATGACCAAGAAAACTTTTACAAATAGTTTAGAAAGGGCTTCTGATCTTCTTGGTGTGATACATACTGACGTATGTGGACCACTAAGACATGTGTCAAGAAAGGGTGCTAGCTACTTCTTAACCTTTACTGATGATTTCAGTCGTTATGGTTATGTTTATTTACTTAAACATAAACATGAAGTCTTTGAAATATTTAAGGTTTTTAAGAGTGAAGTAGAACTGCAACTAGGAAAGAAGATTAAAGCTCTTCGATCCAATAGAGGTGGTGAATATTTAAGCCAAGAGTTTAAAGATTATCTAGCTGAGTGTGGTATCGTCCAGCAACTCACATCTCCATATACTCCACAACAAAATGGTGTATCTGAGAGAATGAATCGTACATTGTTAGACATGGTGCGATCAATGTTTAATCTTACAACTCTTCCCTTATGCTTTTGGGATTATGCTTTAGAAACTGTTGTTCGCATATTGAATATGGTTCCAACTAAGAAGGTTGATAAGACTCCTTATGAAGTGTGGTATGGGAAAGCTCCCAACTTGTCTTACTTAAAGGTCTGGGGTTGTGAGGCGTTTGTTAAACGTGACTCTGCTGATAAGCTACAACAAAGATTTGTTAAGTGTATCTTTGTAGGATACCCAAAGGAAACTATGGGTTACTACTTTTACTTTCCACCTGAAAACAAAGTAATTGTTGCTAGGTATGGAGAATTCCTTGAAAGGGATCTCATATCTCATGAATTCAGTGGGAGAGTTTATGATCTGAAATATGATCAAGAAGATACAATACCTTCTGAAAACACTAGCCAACCTCAAGTAGAACCTGAAAGTCTGGGCGTTCCACCTGAAGTTGAAGTGGTTCCCATTCGTAGATCTGCAAGGACTACGCGTGCACCTGAGCGTCTATGTCTCAACGTAGAAGCTGAGGAAAATATGTTAGGGGATCTTGGTGAACCTGCTAACTATAAAGCTGCCATGATGAGTCCTGGAAAGGAAAAATGGTGAGTTGCAATGAATGGGGAAATGAAATCCATGAAAGATAACGAAGTTTGGATAGAGGTTGACTTACCTCCAAATGCTAAGGTAGTTGGAAGTAAGTGGCTCTATAAGATAAAAACTGACATGGATGGCAATGCACACACCTATAAAGCTCGTCTTGTAGCTCAAGGGTATACTCAAACCTTTGGGATAGACTACGAGGAGAAATTTTCTCCTGTAGCAGACATTAGAGCTATTAGGATTCTTATAGCCATATATGCGTACTATGACTATGAGATATGGCAAATGGATGTCAAAACTGCCTTCTTAAATGGTCGCTGATAAGGTTTTAAAAGGTACCATTTTGAGGGGTCGTTTAAGTCCTTATTTGATCACTTTTGTATCCGTTATTGCTTAATATCGTTCCTTTTCACTTTTTAGGTCTCTTGAAGGCAAAATGCTGGAATGGCACTTATTTGGACGAAAAGGCGCGAATATATGAAGAAAATGGCCAAAGTCAAAATCGAGACACTCACAGTTGCTGAAATTAGAAGGCGACGTCGTCAGGTGCTAATGGCGACGCCGTCCCAAGATTTTTGTGACGATTCAGAACTCAAAACTCGTATTTTCAAGTGACGACGTCTAGTTGTGAAAGAGTAGGTCGTCGCTACTCAGACGGCCTAGATGCAATCCAGACGACGTCAGAAGCTGAAGAGGACGGGGTCACAGACATAAGGTGACGCCGTCGCAAGGTTAACGTGGCCAAGACGAAACCCTAATGACGGCGACACGACGGCGTCACGAAACATAAGGTGACGCCGTCGCATATGTAATCTTATATATAGAATCCGAATTTTTCAGTCTTTTGGGGAGAGTCTTTTGGAGTGAAAACCTAAAATCGAACCTAAGGTGTCTTGTACAGTATTTTAGGGTTTTAAACCCTATCTTACATCAAGATAAGTCTTTACTTCATTAATTCAATTATGTCTTTGATTATTTGTGTGTATGCTTGCATGTTCTCCATGTCCAGCTAATTTATTTGTGTGTTTGCTTAGGAAGTATGAAACTTAATTATTGAATATTGATTGGTTGTTTCTTATCTTAGTTGATTAATGATCTAGTAATGCGATAGGTCATTCGTTGTGTACTTAATGCTTGATTCATCTTTGTGAACCTTAGAATATAATTACCTGAGTAGTTGTAGGCTAAACCATCCAAAGAGCGCCTTAGAGTAGGAGTTTATCATCCCTAGTGGGTTTGTAGACGAGACCCTTTGGTAAGTTCAAAGAGTTAGGGAGAAACGCATACCCTACAACTTTAGACACACAACGCAATTAAGAATAAGACGTGACAACTCAACCATCAATAGGAGATGATTAAGGAGTAATACAACCTAAGTAAACACATCTTTAAACTATCATACGAGCACACATTAATTAGACATAGACTCCCACAACCTTAGTTTAGATAATTAGATAATAGTAGAGTAATCGGTAGAAATACCAACCCCCCAAATCCAATACCCGAGATTCGTACCTTTCCCTTTCATAAAACATAAAAAGATAAAAAAATAATCTTCCTCAACCTTAACCTTAGCGTAGTAACTCCTTACTAGCATTCCTATTCCCCTAGAGAACGATATCAATACCCGTGGCTTACCCTAATTACTACACTACAACGATTAGGTTCACTGCCTAGGGTTTTATAAAACTTGCTCGAAGAAAAGGAAGTTTCCTTGACCCCGAACGACGCGTGTAGCATTATCAAGTTTTTGGCGCCGCTGCCGGGGAATAGAATAGCTAGTTAGTAGTCCACCTCGTTTAGGTTCTTTGCTTGATTCCTATCAAGTAAACTTTTTTCTCATTTTTTTAGCTTTCTCTTAGTCTATCCCCCTTCTTTGTGACCCTCGTTCGTAAAAACCATCACTCAACATGATCCGTATCTTCCATCGAAGATTCTTCACTCTACCCGTTCCCAATCCCGAGATTGAGAACGCAATCCCACAAAACCCTTCACCTACTCACCATTTTGGTAATCACCTAGGGCATAATGAGATAAATTGGTAACAACAAAGTCCTTTCTATTACTCTGATTCTGATGAGGAATTTGATTATGGTGAGGCACTTGATAGCGGAGAGGTCATTAATGAAATTGAGGAAGACCCCTCCCAATGTTTTGACCCTAGGTGTAGGATTGAGAAAGATAGCCCCTTTAACATGCAATTCCCTTGCAAAATAGGACTAGAAGGGTTCGATGCTTATTTGAATTCATTCTTACCTTTAAACTTAATCTCAAGGGACCTATACAACAAAATCAAGGTCAATGAGTTAACTTATCAAGGGAACAATGTTGTTGAAGCAGTCATTTATTTGCACGTGTTTGTCGGAAGTTTTGCTTATTTGGTAGAGTTCATGGTCTTAGAAGACTTAGGAGAATTTATTGATAAGGACCTCACTCAAGTAATTTTTGGAAAACCTTTCAAAAAATTGACTAGGTTGAATGAACGGATGATTGATGGTCTAATTACATTCTCTGATGAAGTCGAAGATTTCATCTACCAAATGCCACGCGCTCATCCTAGGTTTAAACATAAGGACATTGAAGTTTGTAATAGAATGACCCCTATTCCATTGCTTAGTGAAAGGGATAAGCAGAGTGGGCTTAGGTACCCATATGAGAAAACTAAGCGATATTACAAAAAATGCCTTGAATTAGGAGATGATTACAAAAAGAATGAAAGAGCGTTGGAATGGCTTAAGTATGAGCACGAGAGGATAGGTGAGGAAACGTAGGAGCACGACTATGAGTCTAGCTACAAGACTCTTAAATAAAGAAAAGCGCTTCGTGGGAGGCAACCCATGCTTAATTGTTTGCTTGTTAGTGTCTTATATCTTTTATTAATTGTTTATCCTCATGTTTAAATTTGTAAAAATGCTTTATTTTGTTTTTAACCTCGTCTTAATTGCATGTAAAGGTATTTTACATAAGGGATAAGTGTAGGGAGGATTACACGCGTTTTCAAAAGAAACGTAAACATGAGAATAACAATTAACTAAAAGATATTTATGTTTGTTTGTTCGAGTCAAATGCTTGTATCAAGTCATAATGGATGTTTTGCAGGAATTTTTCCAGATTCTAAAGATGTAAATTTTCCAGAATTTTTTTTCCAGAAAATCGCAGACCAGTTTTTGTCAGGATAACCTGACGGCGTCAGGATTGCAACCTGACGGCGTCAGGAAGGAGTAAAAACATCAGATTACTTTTTTCTCGTTTTCTGAGCTACTTATAAATTTTTGGAGTTTTCCAGGTCTTAATTTTCTTAGAAATTCTGTAAACATCCATTCCACAAGCATTATATCCTAGTTTAAATCGAGTCTTATATATATATTATTACCGCCGATTTTACGCGAAGGTTTCGTTTGTTTTCTTCAAGTGTGCAGGTTTAGTTTGTCAAGAAGAAGTTACATAAGATTTGAAGGAGCTTTTCACGCAATAATTCTTCTTGAAAAGGATTTAACCACCACTTTACACGGATCCTACCGAGCTAATCAGGGGAGTATTAGTTTCTTTCGTTTTTAATTACCTTCTTTTATCATAACTTTGATACTTTCAGGGAACATTGGGGACAATGTTCAGTTTAAGTGTAGGGAGGGAAAATAAAACGGGAACTTTGAAACTATGCTCTTGGCGCTTTTCCTATCCGAGACTCCCCAATTGATCCCCATAGCACATGATTTCTACTCATGTTGCGTTTCCCACACCCCCTTAATGAGTTGGCTATACCTTCTTCATTAATATAATGTCCATAGTTTGTTCCCAATAGGATTACGGAGAATAGTAAATCAATAAGGATTGATGTGTTCACATCGGAATGAACGCTAGAGCCTTACGTAGTGTTTTGTTCAAGATCTTAGATTATATGATGGCCAAGTGTGAGATTCGTAACTTCTACTTACGAAATTAAGGATGATTAGATTCCCGCTAGGAGTGTAAAACCACCTTAAATTCCCCATTTCCCAAAACACGATCAGTATATTGAAGGATAGGTACTCTGCGAAAACAATTCTGATTACCGGGTGAGGATATACAGTACTTTTTAAAATTTAAACCACGGTTTTAATGGGATTGGCTGTAAAAGAGTACCAAATAATGTGTTAGTGTTAACCTGTTTCGTTTATCAGTTCCTATTCGTATCAAAGTTTCAAGGGCAAAATAAAAGGGAGGGATGTGAATTTGACTTGTAACAGGGGTTACAAGGGACTTTCATAGTTTCAATACTATTTTCTTCCATTAATTTTTGCTTTCTTTGATTATGAGGGGACTAATCGAGCCATCCTAGGCACATTTCACCACCAATTTAGGAAAAGTTCTTCTTAATAACGCACTTTTCGAGGAAGTTTAGAATACATTGAAGAAGAACTGTTTGATTTGGACGTGTGAACTTCTTTTGTTTGCTTTGGAAGCGCATTTTAGCCGCCATTATTATATATATATTCTGAGCTAAATTTGATCCTATATTACGAACACCTTACCTACAAATGTCTTAAAGATTCTTTTAATTCTGGACCTTTTGAGGTTTTTAAATATTCATCGAGTCTTTTGCTCTTTTTTCATTAGACTACAAAAATGAGG
>BPTQ01000001.1:255648177-255663202 GCA_019973895.1 Chrysanthemum seticuspe | reverse complement strand
AATAGAGTCTTAATACGTCCTTTCTTAAACAAAACACCATATGAGCTTTACAAAGGTAAAAAGCCAACTTTAGGATATTTTAGAGTCTTTGGTTGTAAATGCTTCATTCTTAATACTAAAGACTATCTCACCAAGTTTGACCCAAAGTCTTATGAAGGTGTATTTCTGGGTTATTCTCAAACTAGCAAAGCTTATATTGTCCTTAACAAAGAAACAATGATAGTTGAGGAATCGTTGAATATAACATTTGACGAAAGTCCACCTTCCTCTAAGACATCACCTTTGGTAGATGATGACTTAGTTGAAAGTCAAATAATAGAAAGTCAAATTAATGATAACAAGGAAGATGAACCATTAAATAAGGAAATTATAAACATCAAAGAATCTAAAAGTCATCCTTTAGAAAAGGTCATAGGACAACTTAATCAAAGAACCTTAAGGTCACAAGCCCAAAATCAAAGTAATTATTTTTGTTTTGTATCCACCATAGAACCGAAAAACATAAATGAAGCAATAAAAGATGAATCATGGGTAATTGCCATGCAAGAAGAATTAAACCAATTCGTTAGAAATGATGTTTGGAAATTAGTTCCAAAACCTAAAGATCAAACCATAACTGGAACGAAATGGGTTTTTCGAAATAAAATGGATGAAAATGGTATAGTATCTAGAAACAAAGCTAGGCTTGTTGCACAAGGCTATAATCAACAAGAAGGTATTGATTATGATGAAACTTATGCTCCGGTAGCTAGACTCGAATCTATTAGAATATTACTTGCCTATGCATGTGCTTATGACTTTAAATTATTTCAAATGGATGTTGAAAGTGCTTTTCTTAATGGGTTTATTAACGAAGAAGTATATGTTGCTCAACCTCCCGGTTTCACCGACTTTGAGAAACCACATCATGTCTTCAAACTCAAGAAAGCATTGTATGGTCTTAAGCAAGCACCAAAAGCTTGGTACGACCGACTTAAGACTTTTCTTATTGATAACAAATACTCTATGGGATTAGTAGATAATACTCTTTTTACCAAGAAAAAAGAATCACATATTATCATTGTTCAAATATATGTTGATGACATTATATTCAGATCAACTTGTCAAGAGCTATGTGATGATTTCTCTAAAATCATGCACGACGAGTTTGAAATGAGTATGATGGGTGATAAGGTTTTAAAAAGTAACTTTTTGAGGGGTCATTTAAGCCCTTATTTGATCACTTTTGTATCCGTTATTGCTTAATATCGTTCCTTTTTACTTTTTAGGTCTCTTGAAGGCAAAATGCTGGAATGGCACTTATCTGGACGAAAAGGCGTAAATATACGAAGAAAATGGGCAAAGTCAGAATCGAGACACTCAAAGCTGCTGAAAACATAAGGTGACGGCGTCACAGCTTATACGCGACGCCGTCGGAGGATTTTGTGATGGGACAGAAGCCAAAACTCCTATTTTCAAGTGACGACGTCAAGTTATAAAAGAGTAGGCCGTCGCAACTCAGACGACCTAGATGCAATCCAGACGGCGTCAGAAGCTGAAGAGGACGGCGTCACAAGCATAAGGTGACGCCGTCGCAAGTCTAACGTGGCCAAGACGAAACCCTAATGACGGCGACCCGACGGCGTCACAAAACAAAAGGTGACGCCGTCGCAGATGTAATCTTATATATAGAATCCGAATTTTTCAGTATTTGTGTGTAGTCTTTTGGAGTAAAAACCTAAACCGAACCAAGGCTGTCATGTACAGTATTTTAGGGTTCCAAACCCTATCTTACACCAAGATAAGTGTTTTACTTCATTAATACAATTATGTCTTTGATTATTTGTGTGTATGCTTGCATGTTCTCCATGTCCGACTAATTTACTTGTGTGTTTGCTTAGGGAATATGAAACTTAATTATTGAATATTGATTGGTTGTCTCTTATCTTAGTTGATTAATGATCTAGTAATGCGATAGGTCATTCGTTGTGTACTTAATGCTTGATTAAATCTTTGTGAACCTTAGAATATAACTCCTTGAGTAGTTGTAAGCTAAACCATCCAAAGAGTACCTTAGAGTAAGAGTTTATTATCCCTAGTGGGTTTTGTAGACGAGACCCTTTGGTAAGTTCAAAAAGTAGGGAGAAACGCATACCCTACAACCTTAGACACACAACGCAACTAAGAATAAGGACGTGACAATTCAACCACCAATAGGAGATAATTAAGGAGTAGTAAAACCTAAGTAAACACATCTTTAAACTATCATACGAGCACACAATAATTAGACATAGACTACATACACCTTAGATTAGATAATTAGATAAGTAGAGTAATCGGTAGAAATACCAACCCCCCAAATCTAAACCCCGAGATTCGTACATTTCCTTTCCTTAAAAAATTATAAAAAGATAAAAAAATAATTGATTGTACAATAATTCGTACGACCAGGCCTTCGATGGTGATCGAAGGGTATGAGGGGTGATATGCTTGCGCCAAACTTGTAGTCAATCTGCAATAAGAAATAGTAGACACTTCGTTAAGTGATTGCGCAGGGGTTGGGCCCTGCGAACCACCTCCGGCGTGTGAATAAGTATGTGATATGAGTTATGGATAATATGATGTATGTGAAATAATGTGTTGAGTGAACATACCATTGAAATGACTCGTCCAACCTATTTATAGGTGATGAAAATAGCTTGGAGAGTGTTAGCACACGTTTAGGAGATCATGGGGGGCGTCCCCTGATTTGTGGTAACCGCTAGGGCTTCATCCCCACTATCTCGGACTTGGCGGGGAAGCTAAGGAAATAGTGGGAACGTGGGGGAAGACCAAGTCAAGGTTCTTGTTTGTCTTGGCATCTTCAAGGGAAGACACCGAAGGGCATAGGCCTTCGGCTGGCGAATTCCCAACTGGTAACCATATCAATGATGAATGGTTTTACGCCACCAATGACTTATAAAGAAAGACTTGGGTCTTCGTAATGTAATTTCGACTGAGGCCGAAGGGGGGTCCTTCGACCTGATCGGAGGGTACGTCATCAAGCCCCCCAGTCGAAAGTGATATGTACGAACAAGAAATATTGCTTACGACTCAGAAATAAAAACGAAACGTCCCCTTCGTCACAAGAACGAACGAAGATAGAAAGTCTCGCTAATATTGACCGTAATTAATGCAAATAATTATCCTAACCACCCCTTTTCCTCGGTAAAAGAGAACGTCTTTTCAAAATTTGAAATAATTTTGAAATCCGGTGGTAAGATGATAAGTAATTACACGTGTAGGGCCGAGATTTTCATCTTGTAGGGTATATAAATTGCAAAAATAATAACCCTAACAAAGTAACTCTCGCCCAAAGTTTTTCACCTACTAAAATTCCTTTCGATCAAGCCTCCGACCAAACAAGGTAAAACACTCCTTCTTCTTCTGTATTTCAAATATTTTTTGTGTATTGTAGAAGGTGTCATGTCAACCAACAAAAAATTTGTGATTGTTGGGATATGAAAGTGCTGAAGATATGAAAGTACTGTAAGCTGCAAAGTACTGGAAGAAGTCAAAGAGTCAAAGTACTGCTAAAGAAAGAGTCAAAGTACTGCAAGATGAAGTCAAAGTACTGCTAGAACAAATAAACTGTTATATTCGTTTATGGAAAGAATTGTATTCCATGTTTAGATTACTTGTCGTACAAGGTTATCAATTGTAAACCGACTAGGATATCCTTGAGCCTATAAAAGGACTCCTAGATTGGCATTAGAGGTACGATTTCAGAAAAAGAGTTTTAGAGTTTACGAATTAGTGTTTTAGAGAAAAGTTCGATTATCTTAGAGTTGTACTAGAGTATCTGCATAATAAGCAGATTTAGAGTTTATAATAAAGTTATTCTTCTTAGCTTTGTTAAGTAAATTCCGCGTACTTAATAAAGATTGCTCAGTGTTTCTTTGTTAATAACTTAGGATTTATCCGAGGTTATTAAACCTTAACAAGCTAGTTAAGTTAGTTTGATTAAAGTATATCGATCCAACAAGTGGTATCAGAGCTTGTGTGGAAACTCTGACTAGGAAGAAACCCTACTTCATCAATATTCAAAGATGTCGACTGAAGCTGTTCCACCACCCTCAATCACCTCACTCAGAATTCCAATAATCAAAAAGGGAGAATATGATCTCTGGTGCATGAAGATGAGGCAGTATATTGCCATTACAGACCATGCTTTGTGGAATGTAATTGTGAATGGGAATGAAGTAGTTTCAGATCCCATTGTTGTTCCTGGACAACCTACAGCACCAAAGGCAGTTCTACCACAAGCAACTATAAGGAATCAAGAGAAGGCTTTAAACATTCTCTTGTCTGCCATTCCAGATGGACATCTTCTCAAGTTTCATGATGCTAAAGATGCCAAGCAGCTCTGGGCTGCTCTCAAGACCAGATTTGGAGGGAATGAAGCCTCTAAAAAGATGCACAGAAACTTGCTGAAACAACAATTTGAAACATTCACAGTAGGAGAAAGAGAGAGTCTTGATGCTGCATATGATAGGTTTCAGAATCTCCTCAACATGTTGGAATTATATAAGGCTCAAGTATCAGTTGAGGATGCTAATTTGAAGTTTCTAAGGAGTTTGCCATCTTCATGGCATGTGATTGCTACTATGATCAGAGGACAACAAGGATTGGATGTTATGGACTTTGATGATCTCTATCATCAACTGAAGGTGTATGAACATGAGATGAGTGGTCAACCAAATTCCAAATCGCATAGTATTGCTTTTCTATCATCTGAAAAGAAGAGCAGTACTTTCAAAAATACTACTTCTCCTCAAAGTACTGTTTCTCAAAGTACTGCTGTTTACAATCCCCCATCATATGCTCAGCAGGCCCCACCATCTACCACTTTGAACTCAGATGAAGTTGTGTGCTCCTTCTTTGCACAACAAGCAAGCTTACATGTCACTTATGAAGAGGATCTAGCACAGATTGAAGAAGATGCACTTGAAGAAATTGATATCAGGTGGCAAGTTGCTTTGATCACTGCCAGGATCAAAAAGTACATGAAGAAGACAGGCAAAAATATTGATTTCAAACAAAAACAAGGAATAACTTTTGACAAATCTAAAATTGAATGCTTCAATTGTCAAAAGACTGGTCACTTTGCAAGGGAGTGCAGGTTTGCTAAGTATCAAGCAAACAGAACATCTGAGAAGCCTAAACTTGAGCTCAAGGAAATTCCAATAACTGAAACAAAGGCTTTGGTTGCTCAAGAGAATTTATCAGAGGTTGACTGGAGTGAAGAGTTTGATGATGAACCAGTGACTTACTGTATGGTAGCAGTGGAAGATGCAGTTGAAGACACTGTGGAAGCATTGGACTGGAGCATTGCTTTTGATGAAGAATCTGAACATGCTGCTTTAGAATCTGATGATGGCTTTGGAGGATTTGATTAGAGCAAAGAAAGTGAAGATGATCCTGTTCTTCTTGCTATGGTGGCTACTTCACCAACTCAGTCTCCTATCTCTGAGGTATGCTCAAACTGTTATGATTTTTATCAAAAATTACTTAACAGTTATGTGATTGAAAGAGATAATTGTATTAGGGCTAGGTCTGAGGTAGCAGGTTACCAAATCACTTTAGAGTCTATAGAAGCTAAAATCATAACACATGAAAATAATGAAATGGCTTGGGCTGAAAAGTATGAACAACAGGATTACCAGTTAAAACTCAGTGAATGGAAACTAAATTGTAAAATTGCTGAAATTGAGAAATTAACTAAGGAAAGAGATGATTTGTTAGCTAAGTTTGCTGCTTGGGGAGAGTCTGGCTTGTCCCATGTTGCTTATGTTGAAAAACAGAGAAGGGCTTACATTAGAACAAGCTTAGGATTTGGAATGGATTTTAGTAACATAGATGAAAATCAACCTAGTGATCAGGATGATGGTGTTTTTGAGGACATAACCACTAGTGATGATGAGCTCATTAACTATGTAGATTCATCTAGTAATGAGGGCTCCGTAAGTGAACCACCTCCTGAATATAAGAAAGACAATGGTTATCATGCTGTTCCTCATCCCATTAGTCATCACCCCTCTAGGCCTGATGTTTCTCGCTATGGAGTAGATAGTCTAGAGTTCAGGAAGAAGCTTGTTGCTCAATCTAGGTCTGAGAAACCCAAAGAAACTGTTGAAAACAATGTTCAAAATCCAGCAGTAACTTCAAACCAAAGTACTGCTCAACAAGCAGTACCTTCTGCAAAACCTTTTCAAAACAGTACTGCTAAACCTTTTTGGGATAATTTTGCTCAAAACAAATTTTATCAGTCATCAAGAAGGCAAAATAATTTTGGACATAGACATAGAAGAAATCACTTTGGTCATATGGGTCAAAAACTGTGTTTTGTGTGTTATAGTCCTACACACTTAATCAAAGATTGTGACAAACATTCAGAATATCTAAGCAAGTTTCCAAGGAATAAGTCTAACAATCAGAGACCTAGAGAGCACAAACCAGTTTGGACTAATTCTAATAGGGTTAATCACAGAAACTTCACACCAGATCATAGATACCCACATCAGAGAAGACCTTCAGTATCTCACAGTACTTTCCAAAGTACTGCTCAGAGACAAGGTACTGAAAACCATACTTGGGATAGAAATTCTAGGAGATCTTACTATCAACCTAAAAGGTATCACAATTCATATAGGGGATCTAGATCACAAGAACCACCTGTTAAAACTGAATGGATTAAAAGGGACAATACTGCTGAGAGACATACAGTACGTTCAACAAAAAGTGAATCAGATGTTTTTGTGTCAAAAGAAAATGCTAATAATCTGGTGAAAGAAATTTATGTTGAAAAACCAGAGAGTTTTGAAAATCCACATGCTAAACATCATAAGATAATTTTGGATCATCATGTGAAAGATAGTGAGAATTACATACTCAAAGAATTTGAGTTTGTCACTTCTCAAGGGGAACACAAGTCAGTAATGGCTTGGGTTCCTAAAAGTTTCTAACTCTTTTCTTTGTGTGCAGGGCAACCCAGAAGAGGAGCTTAAAGATCATCTTATTATGGATAGTAGTTGCTCTGGAAGTATGACAGGCGATAAAGAGATCCTGTCTGATTTTAGAAATATTAGTGGAGGAAAAGTTGCATTTGGGAATGATCCCAATGGAGGAAGGATTACTGGGAAAGGAACAATTAAAGCTGGGAGAATCGATTTTGAGAATGTCAGATATGTGAAGGAGCTTAAGTTCAACTTGTTGTCAGTCTCTCAAATCTGTGATAAAAAGCATCCTGTGTTATTCACTGACACAGAATGTCTCATTCTTGCTTCTGACTTCAAACCTGTTGATGATAACTTGGTAGTACTTAGAGTACCAAGGACAAATGATGTGTATAGTTTAGACATGAAGAGTCTACATTCTTATGGAAGAGCCACATGCTTGGTGGCTAAAGCAACATCTGAAGAGGCACATCAATGGCATAGAAGATTGGGCCATGTGAATTTCAAGAACATCAACAAATTGGTCAAAGGAAATTTAGTTAGAGGTTTACCTTCAAAGACTTACAAGAATGATCAATCATGTTTAGCATGCAAGAAGGGTAAACAACACAAAGCTTCCTGTAAGAAGCTTGATGAAAGAACAATTAGAGAACCATTGGAGCTGTTACATATGGATTTATTTGGACCTGTCTCTGTGGCAAGTTTAAATAAGAAGAAGTACTGTTTGGTTATTACTGATGATTGTAGTAGATTCAGTTGGGTTTTCTTTTTGGGCTTTAAGGATGATACCTTTGATGCTATTCAAACTCTTATAATAGCACTTGAAAACCAATTAAGACTCAAGGTTAGAGGTATTAGATGTGACAATGGAACTGAATTCAGGAACAAGCCTATGGATGACTTTTGTGCAAATAAAGGCATAAAAAGGGAGTTTAGTATTGCTAGAACACCACAGCAAAATGGTGTTGCAGAGAGGAAGAATAGGACCTTGATTGAAGCAGCAAGGACCATGTTAGCAGATTCTCATCTCCCTATTCAATTTTGGGCAGAAGCTGTAAGTACTGCATGCTATGTACTCAACAGGGTTTCTGTCACAAAACCACAGATGAAGACACCCTATGAATTGCTGATGGGCAATAAACCCAACATTCGTTTTATGAAGCCTTTTGGATGCCCTCTTACTATTTTGAACATCATTGATAATCTGGGGAAATTTGATGGCAAGTCTGAAGAAGGTTACTTATTGGGATATTGCACTAACAGTAAAGGCTTTAGAGTCTACAATAGAGTTACTAAGAAGATTCAAGATTGTCTTCATGTTGAGTTTTTAGAGGATCAAGACAATGAGAAAGGAAAGGGTCCTGATTGGATGTTTGATCTTGAGATTTTATCTCCTTCAATGAATTATGTACCTGTTAGAGAAGAAAATCAACCTTTGCACACTGAAGAAGATATTCAATATGTTGTTCATGATGTTCATATTCGACCTGATGCTATTCCTGATAAAGATCCTATGAGTCCAAAACAAAGTACTGATGTTCCTAAGCAAAGTACTGATTCTCCAAACCAAAGTACTGTTGCACCAAAATCCTCATTATCTGCAGAGGATCAATCTATTCAAGAGGAACTTAATCAGATGCTTCTTCAAGATGTATTAGCACATTCTTACACTGATGAACAAAGGAGAGCTTATGAAGAGGCAAAGAAGAAGAACAAGACTGCAGAGTACTCTCACAGTACTTTGGACAGTACTTTCAACCAAAGTATTGCTGCACCTGTTGACAGTACTTTAGATGATTTGGATGATCCTACCATACCTGGGTTAGAAGAAACTGACGATGAGCTTGAAGATGAAGGTATTTTCACAAATTCCAATGAAGGTGCTGATTATACTAACTTAGATGATACATATGAAGTTCCACAGTCTCCAATCTTACGAATTCATAAGAATCATCCAACTGATCAAATCATTGGTCCTTCTACATCTGGAGTTATGACAAGACACAAAGCTAAGGGTTTCACAAAATCTCATAATGCTTTACTTAGCTTTGTGTATAAACAAAACAGGCTAAATCATAAGGACCATCAAACATGCTTATTTACTTGTTTCATCTCTCAAGAGGAACCCAAGAATATTGCTCAAGCTTTGACTAAAGAAAGCTGGGTTAAAGCTATGCAGGAAGAACTTCTTCAATTTAAACTTCAAGAGGTTTGGGTTTTATGTGATCTTCCAGATGGGAAGAGAGTTATTGGAACCAGATGGGTTTTTAGAGTCAAAAGAGATGAAAGAGGCAATGTTATCAAGAACAAGGCAAGGTTAGTTGCTCAGGGTTATAGACAGGAGGAAGGGGTAGATTATGATGAAGTATTTGCTCCTGTGGCAAGGATTGAAGCTATTAGAATGTTTCTTGCTTTTGCTTCTTATATGGGTTTTCAAGTCTATCAGATGGATGTCAAGAGTGCCTTTCTTAATGGTACTATTACAGAAGAGGTGTATGTGAAACAACCTCCAGGTTTTGAAGATCCTAAGCATCCAAACAAAGTCTATAAGGTGGTTAAGGCTCTATATGGTCTTCATCAGGCACCTAGAGCTTGGTATGAGAGGCTTTCTACATTCTTATTAAAACATGGATACAGAAGGGGAGCTATTGACAAGACTTTGTTTATCAAGAGAGACAAGAAGGATATCATATTAGTTCAAGTGTATGTTGATGATATTATCTTTGGGGCTACCAAACAGTATATGGTTAAGGAGTTTGAGCAGCTGATGCAGAAGGAGTTTCAAATGAGTTCAATGGGAGAGTTAACATTCTTTTTAGGACTTCAGGTTAAGCAGTCCAAGGAAGGAATTTTTATTAGCCAAGACAAGTATGTTACTGACATACTTAAGAAGTTTAATTTTGATGGTATGAAGGCTGTTACTACACCAATTAAATCTATCAATTCTTTGGGTAAAGATGAAGATGGACAACCTGTTGAAGTCAAGTTATACAGATCTATGATTGGCTCTCTTATGTATCTCACTGCATCAAGGCCTGATATCATGTTTGCAGTCTGCTTATGTGCAAGATATCAAGTCTCACCAAAGATTTCTCACCTGAATGCAGTAAAACGAATTTTCTGTTATTTGAAACAACAACCTAAGTTGGGGTTGTGGTATCCTAAAGAGTCACCTTTTCACTTAGAAGCTTTTTCAGATAGTGACTATGCAGGAGATAATTATGATAGAAGATCCACAACTGGTGGATGCCAATATCTTGGAAGAAGGTTAGTCTCCTGGCAATGCAAGAAACAGACAATTGCAGCAACATCATCTACTGAAGCTGAATATGTAGCTGCTGCAAGTTGTTGTGGTCAAGTTTTATGGATGCAAAATCAACTCTTGGATTATGGGTTCAATTTTAAGAATACTCCTATCAATATTGATAATGAGAGTACTATTTGTATTGTGAAGAATCCTGTGTATCATTCCAAGACAAAGCATATTCAGATTAGGCATCACTTTATCAGAGATTGCTATGAGCATAGGCTCATTAATGTGGTTAAAGTTCACACGGATGACAATGTAGCTGATTTACTCACCAAAGGTTTTGATGTATCACGATTCAATCACTTGGTCGTGAGCATTGGAATGATTAACTACTAAGCTATGTTTAAGGGGAGGACTATAAGGTGTTAGGTATAGTCATGTGTATTGCTTGAGGGGAGGATGCTTGTTTATACTTAGTTTATATGAAGGTATTTGGCAAAGTACTGTTTTTCCTGAAAGTACTGCTTGGGAAAGTACTGCTTGGAAAAGTACTGCTTATGTGGAAAGTACTGTTTGTCGTATTAAAGTACTGTTCCAACGGTAATATTGCTGGGTAATTGGTAATAACGGTAACTTTGTTATTTAGGCTGTGATTTTTCAAATCTCACCTATAAATAACTACTTTCCGATTTTCCCTCTCATATTATTACTTTACATCTTTTCCATACTTATCTCCCAATTACCATCTCCTTATTATTCGATACAATCTTTATTGTGCTCATCTTTTACAACAATGGTGAATCGTTTAACTGTTTCGAAGCACAATATGGTGGCTAATTTGGACAAGACTGAGGCGAATGTGGCTTTCTATGATATCATTGATTATCTTATTGGGTCGCCTATTAGTTATGCTCTTTTAGTTGAGCCGGATATAATTGAACCATGGATTCAAGAATTTTGGGCTAATGCTAGAGATAATATGGAGGAGGATGAATATTATATTAGATCTTCAGTTGCTGGAAGGACTATCAAGATTACAAAAGCATCTATTCGAGCCGATTTATTATTTGAAGATGAATATGGAGCTATTAGATTTGATAAGCAACTGATTTGGGATACTTTTAGAAATTTGGGTTATGAAGGTTCTTTGACTGAACAAACTTTCAAGAAAGCATTATTCTGTCCTCAATGGAAGTTCTTGATTCATGTTTTGCTCCATTGCATAAGTTCTAAAAGCACTTCTTGGGAGCAGTTTGGGTCGAATATTGCATCTGCAGTGGTTGGCTTAGCTACTGATAGGATGTTTAATTTTTCAAGGCTTATTTTGGATGGGATGCTATCGCATATATCATCTGGGGCAACTTGGTTGATGTATCCAAGGTTTATACAGGTTTTCTTGAACAAGCAATTGGCTGATGTTCCAAAACCTGCTACTTTGTTACCTGTTATTGTGCAACAAGCTAAGATTTATACATTCATGGCCAAGCGAAGTAATTTGTTCAGAGGTGGAGATATTCCATTAACTACCTCAATGATGGAAGTTGTACAAGCTGTACGTGACGTAGCTGGAGAGGATGAAGAAAGTGAAGGTACTGCTTCTGCACAAGGTACTGCTTCACAAAGTGCTGCCTCACAAGGTACTGCATCTGCAAGTACTGCTTCTCAAGAAGGTACTGCATCGTTACAGGGTGATGTTTCTCCAAGTCCAGAGGCTCACACAGAGCTTGAGAGAACACCTACTCCATCTCCTCAACGATCTGTTTCAGAGGAACATTCCCAATTTCAAGGTGATGATTATCCTATACCTCGTGAAGGTTTAACTATGGATAACTATGCTTTGACAAAGGCGCTAGCTAGGTTGAACAAGACTGTTGAGCGTCAAGCTAAAACAATTAGGAAGTTGAAGCGTAACTATTTCTGGTTGAGAAATTTTGTTAAACCCTATATTCAAGGTTTCAACTTATGGGTTAAAGAGGAAAACAAACGTCGTAAAGCACTTCGTAAGGAATTGAAAAGAAAGAAGGTTCCTAAATCATCTTCTGTCAACTTGGGGAGGAATTCAGAAAAGGATAATTTGAAAGAAGATGTTATGAAGCAGAAAGAATCTGAAGAAGATATTACAAAGAAGAAAGAATCTGTAAGTACTGCAGAAAAGCCTATTTCAGAGGAACAAGAAGAAGAAGTGCAAGTTCAAGGTACTGATGATCAAGGTACTGAACATCAAAGTACTGATACATCTAGGCCAGAAGTAATAACTCCAATAACTCCAAGGGTATTGAATTTTGAAGAAGAAGCTGGTCCTTCAACAACTGTTATAGAAGAAGAGGAGGAACCTAGATTCAAACCTATTCATTCCGCGAGTGATGATGAATTAGTTGCTACAATTCTAGATTTGTCACATCCAAGAGGAGGAGTTACTATTAGAGATGTACAAGAAGAAGAACAACCGATCAACCTGCAATTGATCCAAAAGACAAAGGAAAAGGTGTTCTGGTCGAAACTAAGAAGAAGAAAATTACTTTAGCAGAACTTAGAGCTATTGAAGTGGCTAGGAATGAAGCTGCAGCCAGAAAAGTTCAAGAAGAGTTAGATGCTAAAGATAGAGAAGAACAAGAAGTTCAAGAAGCTCTAAATAGAGAAGCAGCTCAAAAGGTGCAAGATGAATTGGATGCTGAAACTGCTGAACCATTACAGTCTCCTACACCTGTTAGATTTATGTCAAGAAGACCTAATTTAGCTAAAGAAAGGAATGCAATGATGGCATATCTAAAAAGCAGAGGATTTAAAGGATTGCAGAAGCTAAATTATGTGGATATGAAAAGGTTGAATTAAGATCTGAGACTAGTGATGAATTGAAGAATTATCTCAGAGTGGTAGATTTTGATTATACAGATGAAGATAATGACATGAAGATGAACAGATCAAAGATTAGTGTTTTCAAAGTTGAGAAATCTAAGAATGGCGATTACATGGTTTTTCACAAAGAAGATGAAAGTTTCAAAGTTTTCAAAAGGCTATGGGATTTGCTGCATATTATAGATAGAGTAGATCTATTCTACTTATATGATGTTGTGAAGGCTTATTTTGAAGATAATCCATTAGAAGGGATTGGATTGGTTTTACATGGGGATCTCATAATCATGTGGGAAACTGATGAAGAGAGCACTGATGATATTTGGAAGAATCAAGAAAGCTGGGAAATAGTTTGCTGGAGATTCTTTGAAGAATCTGGAGTTCATGTTTTGGAGCTAGAAAATGGAACAATGATACACATGTTTGCAGAAAGAAGATACCCTCTTACAGTTGAGCTCATGAGAAGGATGCTAGAGCATGGATTGGAAGTAGAAGAGGATAATGAAACTGCTTGCATGGTCATCAATTTGTTTATAGAATGGACTACCATTGCTGAGAATGATCTATAACTGGTATGAATTTTATTTGAATAAATACTTTTTGATATATCAGTACTTTCATTCAAAGTACTGCTGATCAGACAGTACTTTCATTCAAAGTACTGCTGATCAGACAGTACTTTCATCAAAGTACTGTTTGCTGAACTAAACCAGTTAAATAAATTTTAAAAGAAACCTTTTTGCTAAGTAATAATTTGAAATAAAGGTTGAATAAATGGTTTTTGTGATGATAACATCAATAGGTTATCAATCCACCATGGTTACAAAAGGATTGACTAATCCATGAGCAAACGGCTCTGGTAAAGATATATCAAATCCGGTTTTAGTTGACAACTTGCTAATAAGTTGGATGGTCATCAACTCACCATATCAGTAATGTGAAGAGTTGGCTAGCCCACAAGAAATGGCTTGTGGTAAAGGCTGTGGAAAAACCATTATTGGTAATTAGTTCACCATTAGATAGAAGAACTAACTAGTCCAGAAGGGTACAGCTTTTGGTAAAGACAAAACAAATCTGTTGATAGCTGGTGGTTTGCTAAAAATCATATGGTTATCAATGTACCATGGTCTTACACACCAAAACATTTGGCTACTCCAGAGATAATGGCTTTGGTAAAGAGTTCTAAATCCATTAAATTTTCAATGATTCACTTAGATGTGATGAGAATAGTATGCAACTTAAACTGAAATACTGTACAAACTGTCATATGTTGCTGTGTTGCTGAAAAGATGGAGATTGCTGGATGCTGATGTGAAGAAAACAATTCTAAGAGATACTTTGACAAGCACAGATATTACAGAGATACTATCTAAAGACTAAAGAACAATCCATTTTTAAAGATGAAGCTGTTAAAGATATATTCACAAAGGAACTTGAAGTCAAGCAAGTAGAATTCAAGTTAGGGGAGGATTGTTGGGATATGAAAGTGCTGAAGATATCAAAGTACTGAAGATATGAAGGTCATGAAACGTCGAATGTCATGAAAGTATAGAAGTCATGAAACTATAGAAGTCGTGAAAGTATAGGGTTGTTAGGAGGGGATTGAACTTAAGATGAACGAACTGAAGTTCAAGGAAACACTTATATAGAAATTGTCGAAGTAGAAATTTTTACCTAACAAGAAATCAGAAATCTATCATAGAGACATTATAGACACGAACAGTTTCATAGAGAATCTTAACAAAAGAAGTGTAGTCGTAGGTCGTTAGAGGTAGAAAAGTCGTTGTGTCGTTGTATACTGTCAAACATGTCATAAAGTCAAATTCAACGTATGATAAGAGTAGTGTAGATTCACTTAGTAACTTTTAAATTACCTAAATCTTGAGAAATGGTTTCGGTAATAGAGACCTCATCGGTTTACAAAACCACACATTCTGGTACCATGTAA
>BPTQ01000001.1:255539495-255647062 GCA_019973895.1 Chrysanthemum seticuspe | reverse complement strand
GACAGGCCTACCCCTCCCTCTCGAACTACCCGGCAGAAGAGTGCCCAGGGTAAGGCTGTGGTATTTCCAGCCATCGAGGGGCCCAGCGGTGATGACTTCCATGGTAAACTTCTTACCTGTGAAATAAAATTAAATACCCAAGATCATATATTAATGAAATTTACTTTTGTAATAGGACTTCCTGATACGAAGGAGCTTCCTTCTCCCCAAGCTTGTCACCAACTTATGAGCCATGTGATCCCCTCCAAGTGGAAAGAGGTGATGAATAGTATGTCGATAGAGAGGCTTTGTGATCTGCATGATAAAAGCTATGTACGCCAGGGCATGCTTGACAATCAACTCAATGCTAGGACAAGGGAATTGCTCCGCGCTGTCGCCAAGGCTCGAGAAGAAATGGATGCTATGCTGAAGGGGGAGAAGGTTAGAGATCAAAAGTATGCTGACTTGGAGAAGAAGTGTGAGGAGGCATTGGAGGATTTTGATAAGAATCCCTTAGTTCAAGATCTCAGAGCTGAGAATGAAAAGCTCAAAGGTCAATTGGCAACGAGTGAGGCTGAGTGCAACAGGTTAACTGTCGAAAGCTCTATGAGTGTTGGTTACAAAGAGCAGATATCTGTTCTTTCATCCAAATGTGGAGGTCTCGAACAGGAAAGGTCAAAGTTGCTGGCCCAAGAGATCAAGCTCCGAGAAAAGGTAGATGGCTTAAACCTCCGTTTGAAGATGCTGAATAATGATAGAGTGGACCTGGTAACCAAAGTGATCCCCTACATTGCTATGGAACTTTATCATAGCGATGATGTGGGGATTGTGATTGGGAATGTAGTGAATGCTGCCATTTTTCATGGCAAGTGTACCACGTTGGAGGAGGTGGCGAAGAATGAGGAACCAGTAGTGCTGGAGAAAATTCCGTATTACAAGGCAACTCATGAAAAAGAATATGATGATGCAGGTAATCATTTAACTGCTTTAGAGTTCCCTTTCCTTGCAGATGTGACGAAGGACCCATCAGCCTCGATTGAGGATCTGCTAGCCAAGAAGCCAAGGAAAGTCCAGCCTCCTTCTTCCTCCAAGAGGACTCCGTCACCCCAGGTTCCATCTCCAGGCTCAGCTGACCCCACTCATTCCAAGGTTTAAAGAAGGCAACCATGTGGTTGTAATTTGATCCCCAGGGTGGTATGTACCCTGTTTAAAACAATTGTCTGTGCTCCGTTCCAGGCTTCGTGCCTGATGAAACAATTTGCATGTTGGTAGTAGGCTACGGCCTAAGACAATAGTTTATAATGTTGGATGTTTTATGGCTATGGCCTATTTTAGACTAGTAAAACTAGTCATAAATCTACAACGAAGCCACTATGGCTCGAATTTTGCTATGTGTGATTCTTCTCTTAGTACTTTTACTTGCGTAAAAATATTTTTTACAACCTAAGGCGTATGGTAGATGCATAGCCTCATTGTGTGTAGTTACTTCACCAAGAATATTAGCAATCGTATAATTTGACTGCTGACAGAGGGTCGCGACCCACTCCGTCTTGATCCTTTGGGCAGCGAAAGGTTTAAAATACCTTAAGGCCATATAGGAAAGTTAATGTGAAGTTGAGATGGATGTTATGCATATGAGCAAGACATGTTATTTAGTCTTTGTACATCCCTTCGACATTCAAACTTATAAAGCGACTTGGTGGGCAAATCTTTGTTGTATTGAACGAAACAAGAGATTTGAGGGAAATGTGTTATTATCATTAAGTGGGTAGGGAGGATTACATCATTTTAAGAAATGAATACTAGACGCCTACCATTAATGCTTCTTTCCCTAAGTGAGAAGAATGCAAATACATTGATTGAAAGCAAGTAAAATGTGTCCTTAGACATTGTAAGTTTCATACGTAGAACTTACGAAGAGTAGTGCCATTCCAGGTTCTATCAATAACGTCTCCTGCCAAGGTTTCCAGCTTGTAGGCTCCGTTGCCATATGCTTCCTTAATAACGTAGGGTCCTTCCCATGTAGGTCCCAGTTTACCCTGGTACTCAGCTTTGCTTGCGCTATTGAGTCGGAGGACATATTCCCCTGGTTTGAAGGTCGAAGGCCTAACTCGCTTATTATAGTACCTCTCAATCTTTTGCTTGTGGATAGCCTCTCTAATGGAGGCTATTTCTCTCCGTTCTTCAAGTAGGTCCAAGTTACTACGGAGTCTTTCTTCATTGTCTACGACTTCGAAGTTCCTTACCCTTTCTGTTTCAACACTTACTTCTGAAGGGATGACAGTTTCCGTGCCATATGTCAAGCTGAAAGGCGTTTCTCCATGACTTGACTTTGTATGCGTTCTATGTGCCCAGAGCACTTGAGGTAGTTCATCTACACAACTGTGATGACAGTATCCCAGCCTTCGTTCTATTCCTTGTATGATGTCTCTGTTGGTAACCTCTACTTGACCATTACCCTGAGGATGGTAAACGGAGGTGAATGATTGTCTGACATTCAGGCCTCTGCAAAATACTGGGAATACCCCTTCGGCAAACTGCTTTCCATTATCTGAAATGAGGATGTGAGGTACTCCGAACCTACAGATAATGTGTTCCCATACGAATTCTTCCATGTGTCTTCCTGTGATGGATGCTAAAGGCTTCGCTTCAACCCATTTAGTGAAGTAATCAATGGCTACGACCAAGAACTTTACTCCTCCAGGAGCAACTGGTAGAGGGCCTACGATATCTATCCCCCATTGACTGAAAGGCCATGCGGATGTTACAGAATTCATATCTTGCTTTGGTAGCCTTGGGACTCTTGAGTGAATTTGACAAGCTTCGCACTTCTGAATGATGTCGACGGCGTCTCTGTGCATCGAAGGCCAATAATATCCAACCCTCATTACTTTTGAGACAACGGAGCGAGGCCCTGCATGAAGTCCGCAGGATCCTTCATGCACTTCTTGGATGATGTTGGCAGCTTGCCTTGGCCCTACACAGCAGAGCCAAGGGGATAGGAAAGATCTTCTGTATAAGTAATTTCCCGTGATCCTGTACTGTGGTGCTTTTATGCGCACCTTTCGAGCCAACTTTGCATCTTCCGGCAGTATGCCACTTATCAGATATTCTCTAATTGGAGTCATCCAATTCGAGTCTTCCTCCTGTATAACGTCAGATACCTCCTTTCGGACGATGGACCGATCTGTCAATACTTCAACCAAAACTTCCTTTGTTAAATGGGCAAATGCCATTGATGCCAGTTTGCTAAGTGCATCCGCCTTCTTGTTTTGGTTTCTTCGAACATGCTCTATGTTGTAAGATGCGAACCCTTCGAGCATTTCTTTGGCCTTATCCAGATATTGTTTGATCACAGGTTGTCTCGCCCCGTAGGAGCCTTTTATCTGGTTGGCCACCAGTTGTGAGTCAACGAAAATAGCCAAGTTTTCTACTTCCATATCTGCGGCCAATCGGAGACCTGCTAACAAGGCTTCATATTCCGCTTCGTTGTTCGTAGCATCGAATTCGAAACGAAGTGCATAGGTGTATTCCTTCCCTTTGGGATCAACGAGCATGAGACCTGCACCAGAACCATCGGAGCTGGAGGCTCCGTCAGTATAAAGTTTCCACCCTTCGATTGTCGTAGCAGGTTCCTTTTCAACAACCTTTTTGTCAAGTTTCGTTTCGGAGGGTGTTTCTGCTAAAAAGTCTGCCAATATTTGTCCTTTGACCGAGCTCCTGCCTTTGTATTCAATATCATGTTCTCCTAGCTCGATGGCCCATTTAGCTATCCTTCCAGACTTCTCCGGCTTTGAAAGTATCTGCTTAATTGGCTTGTCGGTAAGTACGATTATGGGGTGAGCTTGAAAGTACCTTCGAAGGCGTCTCGCAGCATGAACTAAAGCCAAAATTAGCTTCTCCAATGCTGGGTAATTTAGCTCAGCTCCTTGTAGTAATCTACTAACAAAGTATATGGGGATTTGCTTCTTCTCCCTTTCTGCCAATAACACGGCACTGATGCTTTCGAAAGAGGCTGCGATATACATGAACAACACTTCGCCTTTGATTGGGGCTGTAAGTGTTGGTAGAATAGCCATGAATTCCTTGAGCTTTTGAAAGGCTGCTTCTGCATCTATGCTCCATTGGAACGTCTTCTTGTCCGTGCACCCTTTGAGTGTTTTGAAAAATGGCAAAGATCTGTCTGCACCCTTCGACAAGAACCTGCTGAGGGCTGCTAGCTTTCCGTTGAGACTTTGCACCTCCTTGAGGGACTTAGGAGGCTGCAAATCTGTGATGGCCTTGACTTTCGAAGGATTGGCTTTAATACCCTGCTTGGTGATCAAATGTCCCAAGAATTGTCCTTCTTCCACACCAAAGGAACACTTCTTGGGATTTAACTTCATGTTGATGGCGCGAAGCTGATCGAAGGTTTCCTTGATATCGGAGAGCATATCTTCCTCTGACCTACTTTTGATGACCATATCGTCTACGTAGGCTTCTAGATTCCTGCCTATTTGCTTGTTGAAGGCTTTGTCCACCAATCGCTAGTAGGTGGCACCTGCATTTTTCAAACCAAAAGGCATCTTTTTGTAGCAATAAACGCCTTTCCCTGTAAAAAAGGCTGTCTTCTCCTCGTCTTCTTCGGCCATTTGTATCTGATGGTACCCTTTCTAAGCGTCTAGGAAACACTTTAGTCGGAACCCTGACAGGGATTCCACCTTCCAATCAATTTCTGGAAGAGGGTAACAGTCCTTCGGACAGGCTTTGTTAATGTCAGTAAAATCTACGCACATTCTCCATCCTCCGTCGTGCTTTTTGACCATCACCGGATTGGCCACCCAAGTTTGATACTTCACTTCTCTGAGTATGCCTGCTGCCACGAGTTCGTCCACTTCTTTGCATGCAGCGGCATTTCTTTCAGGAGCTAGACTTCTACGTTTTTGTTTAATGGGTTCAATATGTTTGAACTCGTTGAGCTTGTGTTCGGTGCCGAAGGGCTGTCCATCTATGGTGAGAGTTCTGGGGACCCCCGTCATGTCAGAATAGGTCCATGCGAAGACGTCTGCGTTATCACAAAGTATCTTTTCCAACTCTGCTTTAAAGGAGGTTGGAAGTTGCTTTCCGATTACTACTGTCTGATCAGGGTAGAGATCATTTACCACGATGCGCTCTTCAGCGTTAGTGCAACTGAGGACATCTTTCGAAAGTTCCTCCGAAACCTGTTTGACCCTCTTGTTTTCCGTCGTAGGCCCCTTCATCTTATAGCTGGAAAAAACCGTTCCAATGCCGAAAGGTGTTTGGAATTTGATTGCGGCATGTATGGTTGAGACAACAATGCCCATCTTCTGCATTGCTGTTCTCCCTATCAATAGGTTGTAGGGAGATTCCGACCTTACGATCGTGAAAACCAGAGTTTCTGTTCTTTTTAGCCTCCCTTCTCCAATCGTAACCTCTAGAGGGACTTCTCCCAAGGGCCATGAGTGTTCCCCTGAGAATCCTACTAAAGGTACCTTCGAATCTACTCTCTTCGACCTTACTGAGGGTTTGAGCTTTAGGAAACACCGTTCGTAGATAACTTCGCAGGAGCTACCGCAGTCAAGGTAGGCTATGTTTACTTCTCTGTTGGAGATCAAGACTTTGATGACCACGGGGTCATTTGAAAGAATTTTTCCTGTGATTGAAGGGAAAGTGACATCTCCTACTCCGCACAAGGCTTCCTCTGCTTCCTTTCTCTTTGAAATAGAGTCTTCTTTATAAACCATGAGGATGGGAGCTTCGACAGGTGTGGTATCTTTTCCCAACTGTGTGTCGGAGGCTTTTTCTTTGCCTCTCTTTATACCCTTCACCAAATGTCCCAATTGGCCAGACTTTACGGCCTCTTCTATCTGCTTTTTGAGCTCTTGGCAGTGATTGGTGTCGTGACCGTAATCATCATGGAAATAGAAAAACTTGGAAGTGTCCCTAGGCCTCCCTTTGTTTGCCAAGCGAGGAGGAGGATCAAAGGTCTTCGCAGCCTTTTCGGTAGCGAGTATTTCTCTTGGGGATTTGGACAGATTAGCCAGGAGGCCGTGGTTGATGTTTTTGTGGTATGGGGTAAATCTGTCCCTGCTCTTATGTTTGTTCCTTGACCCTTCCCACGAAGGATGCTTCGGAGCCTTGTTGTGATTTTCCCTGTTTTCGGCCAGAGCCCCGTTGGTGGACACTTCTTTTGCTTCGATCCATGTGTAAGCCTTTTCCACTAATCCCTTATAGGTTGCAGGAAGATCAGTGGAAAGGAATTCAACCAAGCTTCTGTTCCGTAGGCCATGTACGAAACCTGAGATGCGCTGGTCTTCGTGCAAACCCATTATCTGCAAGCTGTCATCAGTGTATCTAGTAATGAAGGCCCTTGTGCTTTCGTTCTCCTTCTGCTTGATGTTGTGCACTGTTAGGTGCGTTCTTGTGAACTTTTTCTGCTGGCTGAAATGTGACCTGAACTTGGCTTTGAGATCATCCAAATTCACAATGCTACTTGGTTTTTGCCCGTTCCACCATATACGAGCAGAGTCTCGTAGGGTATATGTAAACATGTGACAGGCAACAGGCATTATCCACTTCTGCATTCTAATAGCCCCTTCGAACAAATGTAAAAAGTTATCCGGATCCCCTTTTCCATCATAAGTACCAATATGTGCGGGCATTTTCAACCCATCAGGCAAAGGGTAGTCTTCTATCCATCTTACGAAGGGTGTTGTGGAGCCCATGGGTTCCGAATAGAGGCAGTTATAAGGTGGCATGTATGTAGGGGCAGCATTGTATGGGTTATGATTAGGAGGTATTCCAACAGTGTTTTGATTAACATATTGGGGATAAGCAGTAGGTATATAAGGTGGGTGACTTCCTACAGGATACGAAGGGTATACCATAGGTTGTCCATAGGGCATGCTTCCGTATGGTTGAGTAAAGGTGGGGTTGTTACCCTGCCCGTTAGGTGGGGGATAAACCCCTTGAGGGTAAGATTGAGCCTGAAAAGGTGGGTACATACCATGAGGAGGAAGACTTCCTCCCCTGTTTAATTGAGATGGATCGCCTCCTACGCCAGATGCGTGAGAAGGCTGCAGTGGAACCCCCGTTTCCGTTCTTCCCAGATGAGCCGCCAAGAGTGGTGGCAAATTAACCTCCGTAGCCTCCCTTCGGTGACTCCTTCCATTGGAGCCTTCTATCGTTCCTTCCCTTCTTGTCGGAGCCCGCTCCGGAGCGTCTTCGAAACCAACCGACCTTCCGCTAGGCCTTCGACTGTTTGGAGACCCTACCCTTAACACCGAGCGAGTAGCCCCCAAGCCAAGGGCCTAGCCTCCATTTCTAACTCTTCGTCATACTCATCGCTTGAGTATTCTAACTCCCTACGCATTTCCACATTCCGGTCTTGCCTTCTTCGAGCTCTTAGTAAAGATTCTAATGCTTCAATGTTAGCTTCGACAAACGCCGGACTGATCACTGGTTCAGGGTTAACTGAGGTTGAAGCATGATTGTTGGGAGTTATTTCAGGGTGAGATCGTGTGGTAAAAGTGGATTCGGTTATATTGGGAAGGTTGCCAGGATCATTGACTGGGATTGGTGTCAAGGTCGAGAAACCCGGAGGGGGTGTATCTTCTCTTCCTTGGGTCATGCCGTAAAACTAGTGAGAGCGATTGACTGGGTGTAAGTTTGGAATGATGAGACCAATAGTAGCGGGTCCCACGGATGGCGCCACTGATTGTACAATAATTCGTACGACCAGGCCTTCGATGGTGATTGAAGGGTATGAGGGTTGATATGCTTGCGCCAAACTTGTAGTCAATCTGCAATAAGAAATAGTAGACACTTCGTTAAGTGATTGCGCAGGGGTTGGGCCCTGCGAACCACCTCCGGCGTGTGAATAAGTATGTGATATGAGTTATGGATAATATGATGTATGTGAAATAATGTGTTGAGTGAACATACCATTGAAATGACTCGTCCAACCTATTTATAGGTGATGAAAATAGCTTGGAGAGTGTTAGCACACGTTTAGGAGATCATGGGGGCGTCCCCTGATTTGTGGTAACCGCTAGGGCTTCATCCCCACTATCTCGGACTTGGCGGGGAAGCTAAGGAAATAGTGGGAACGTGGGGGAAGACCAAGTCAAGGTTCTTGTTTGTCTTGGCATCTTCAAGGGAAGACACCGAAGGGCATAGGCCTTCGGCTGGCGAATTCCCAACTGGTAACCATATCAATGATGAATGGTTTTACGCCACCAATGACTTATAAAGAAAGACTTGGGTCTTCGTAATGTAATTTCGACTGAGGCCGAAGGGGGGTCCTTCGACCTGATCGGAGGGTACGTCATCAATAATCTTCCTCAACCCCAACCTTAGCGTAGTAACTTCTCACTAGCATTCTTATTCCCCTAGAGAACGATATCAATACCCGTGGCTTACCCTAATACTACACTACAACGATTAGGTTCACTGCCTAGGGTGTTGAAAAACTTGCTCGACGAAAAGGAAGTTCCTTTGACCCCGAACGACGCGTGTAGCGTTATCAAGTTTTTGGCGCCGCTGCAGGGGAATAGAATAGCTAGTTAGGAGTCCACCTCGTTTAGGTCTACTCACAAGATTCCTATCAAGTGAGATTTTTTTCTTTTTATTAGCTTCCTTGTAGTTTATCCCCCTTCTTCGTGTTTGTGTTCGTAAAACCCTTTTCATTTGTGGCTATGGCAAGTGAAATTGCATTTGAATCATTAACAAATGAGGAACAATTGAATTTCGCAGATTGGATTGGTTTTTATTGTTCTAATGAATTTGTGAGTGAACTTAGAGATATCCAAAAGGAGAAGGGTGTAAGGTTGGATGGGTTTGATAAATTTTGTGCTTGTGTGGCTTCTATGAAACGATCATTGTTAGAATCAACTCCTTTTAGTGAGACCCTCAAAAATTTTTTTAAGAAAAGCGTCCTAAGTATAAACCGTCAGTTGTTACAACTTGAGGAAATGGATAAGGAGGATTTATCTAACCTTAGGCATCATGATCAAAAAAACCTAGTTTTTAAGAACATGAAACCTAAACCCAAACAAGATTGTGAGATGGTTGAAGCTAAAATACTTAGTTGCATGTGTGGGATAGATTTCAAAACATATGACACACGTGAGGAATCCTTTAGGCAAATAGAACACAGTAGTCAAGTTTTTGAGAACAATTCTTATGAATCGGACCAAGAATTTGAAATGGCCAAAAAAGGATTTGAGATGCTTAGGAGTGTATATGGGTCAGATCATACTAAACATTCAGGAGATCTAGATATAATGGAAAATGAGGTGGAAACTCCAAGCCCACAAGCCCTACCATCACTTGAGGAACACACATCGCCTATAACTTACCCGGAAGAAGTAGAAGAGACTATAGGAACCCCGATTGATATAGAACCTTTGGACCAAACGCCACTAGAGAATGTAGGTTTAGATGCTTGTTGTCGTGACCTCTCTCTTAGTCCTAGGGAAGTTCCTAATTTTGATGAACCGGAGCCTCAACCAAAAACCTTACCCAATTTTCCATCTTTAGATATGAATTTTGGAATTGAATTAGGCCCCAATCCACCCATCAAAATAAATAATCCGGGTAGTTGCTTGATAAAGGTGGTAGATTATAGGCCATGTAGAGTGGAAGCTAATATAGGAGTAACTCATGACCTTACACACTTATATCACCCATTCATGGTTGATAACAAGAAACATTATGGGTTTAAACCGGGTTTATTAGGTCAAGATGGATCCTTAAATAAGAATCTTTTGAAGTTGATAGAAGATGATCCATTTTTAGGAGAGAGATTTGATTCACCCACTATACCAATAGACTTAGGTAAGGTTATAATGAATGGAGTACACTCCTTTGAGCATATAAATCACCCATCACCCTCTCCTCACGTAGCAAATTTCCACCTTAAGGGTGTGTATCGCTACTATCACCCGCACTTAAACTTAAGTGTAGGGAAAACTTCCCCTTTATCTGTTAAATAAGGGTAGAGTCAGGCTCGTGACTCAAACAAAAACAAGCGCTTCTTGGGAGGCAACCCATGTGTATTTGTTTTTCATTTTCATTTGTGTGTCGTATATATTTTATTAATTGTTTATTCTCATGTTTGAATTTGTAAAAATGCTTTATTTTGTCTTTAACCTCATCTTAATTACATATAAAGGTATTTTACATAAGGGATAAGTGTAGGAAGGATTACACACGTTTTCAAAAGAAACGTGAACATGAGAATTACAATTATTTAAAAGATATACATGTGTGTTTGTTCGAGTCAAATGCTTGTATCGAGTCATAATGGATGTTATTGCAGGAAATTTTTCCAGATTTTAAAAATAAAAATTTTTCCAAAATTTTTTCCAAAAAATCGCAGACCAGTTTCTGTCATGATAACCTGACGACGTCAGGATTGCAACCTGACGACGTCAGGAAGGAGTAAAAACAACAGATTACTTTTTTCTCGTTTTCTGAACTACTTATAAATTTTTGGAATTTTTCAGGTCTTAATTTTCCAGAAATTCTGTAAACATCCATTCCACAAGCATTATATCTTAGTTTAGTAGAGTCTTATATATATTATTACCACCGATTTTACGCGAAGGTTTCGTTTGTTTTCTTCGAATGTGCAGGTTTTATTTATCAAGAAGAAGAAACAAAATATTAGAAGGAACTTTTCACGCATAAATTCTTCTTGGAAAGGATTTAACCACTACTTCACACACGGATCCTACCGAGCTAATCAGGGGAGTTCTAATTTCTTTCGTTTTTAATTACCTTCCATTATCATAACTTTGATACTTTCGGGGAACATTGGGGACAATGTTCAGTTTAAGTGTAGGGAGGGAAAATAAAACGGGAACTTTGAAACTATGCTTATCCTTGAATATTTGCTTTGTCCAATTGTATTTGTGTAATAAACCATGAGAAAATGTCGGTTAGGGTAATTTTGGCACCAAATTTAAATTTTTTCATGATATATAGGAGTGGGCCATTAGTTTTAACAAAAGCGTCTGATAAGTGTCTAAATACTCATCATTTTTGTACAAAATAAACTGCAAATTCATCTGAAAACACTCAGAAACACATCTAAATGATCAAAATATCACAAATCAGTGTTTTATGTGTTTCAAATGCAAAAATATCAAAATCAGATGAAAAACATATCAAATTTGCAAAATTGGCAGTTTTAGTCCCCCAAGTTTCAAAAAGTGTCAAAAACAGTCCCTGGTAAATCAAAAACAAAGAGAAATGTCATTTTAGGTCCTTGGGATTCACAAGTTGTTCAAAATAATCCTTTGAAATGAAAAATTGCAAAATTGCAACTTTGGTCCCTCAAGTTTTAAAAATGTCATGTTTAGTCCTTGGAAATTTCAGAAAATGGCAAATATGGTCCTTTAACTATTTAAGTATGACAAGTATGGTCCTTGTGATAACATTGGAAAAAGTTCATGATCAGTCCTTTATCATTGGCAGATTTACACTTATGGTCCTTATGATTATTACTTATACCAAATGGACCCTTGTATTACCCAAAGCCCAATCAAAAGCCCAAACCCAAATCCACTATCCATGACCTGGCCTTTTTGATTATTAATAACACCCTGGTCAGTCAACTCTCCCCACGTGGTCAAACACACCTTTTTGGCGCCTAAGTCTCCTTCCTCCCAACCACTTCCTGCAACTAGCTCAATCACCATTCCCCCAGCTCACCCTTATCACTCCTTGTCCCCCCACCTCATCACAACTCCAAAAACCAATTAATGATCCTTCAAACCCTTTACTCAACCTCCACCTGTCAAAAACTCCTTTCCCGCCAAAATACCATCCTATGGCCAATATTGCATCTAGTCATCCAATGGTCCAAGATTGAGGTGGGATTAACTGAGAAGCAAGTGGAGAGAAGTTTGGAGTATAAAAGAAGTGAAGAAAGAGAAGAATAGGGAGTAGTAGTTTTAGTTAGTTTTTAGTTAATGTCGTTTTAATCTTAAAAGTTGTAGTTAAATAGAATTTCTGTAATCTTTTGTTATTTTGTATCAAACTCAAGTAATCTTATCAGTTTTATCTAATTTTAAGCTCAAATTCAAATTTGTGTTCATTTCTAATTTTTCAAGCTTACTGTTGCAATTGTGCTTTTCAAAATCCTATGCTCAAAACTATAGCAGCTTATTTTTAAGCTTCTATAAGCTTATACAAACCTCTCTTAGCTTTTTATGAGTTTACCTTCAAGTTTTAAGCACATTTGATCCAAAGTCAATAAAAGTCAAACATACAAGTCAAATCTGTTTAAGATGAATTTCTGATTGTAAGGTGTTAATGAATGTAGTTTTAAGTTTGTTTGATTCATTTGATTCTGTGTTAATCAGTTTTAATCAAGGTTCTTAGTTTTAATGCATGTTGAAATTGTTAAAGGGGTGTTTGGTTTAAGCTTATCTTGGGTCTAAAAATAGCTTTCTACCCACTTTGACTCTCAAAGTCAAAGTGGGTTAAAGTCTAGATAAGTTTTAAAGTGGTATTTAGTTTGGATTGCCAAGTGTACAAGTTTTGAAAACAAAAAAAAACAAGCTCACCTGACCTCCTGTCTTACTGTCACAAACAGCAGCCTAGGCTGCTGTTTCACCTCTTTTTCCAGCTTATTTTTAAGCCAAAACCTTGTCCAAAGTACTTTTCTTGTATTTTCACATGCCCACATAGACATAGGATTAGTTAGTTTGCTTTTAGTATCACTCTAGCCTAGTTTAATCTTGCTTCAAAGTCTGTCAAAAAAAAAAAAAACCATATCTGTTCCTGTTCTGCTACAGTAACAGTAGCCTGCAACTTTTTTTTTGTTTAGCTTATTTAGTGCTCCACTTAGCTTATTTTAGGTATCTCTAGTGCTTATTAGTTCCATAGATTAGGTTTAGATAGTTTCCAACTTATTTAGTGCTTATTGTACTTCTTAGAATAGCTTAACAGTTCCTAGTTTCCATTTGTACTCAATTTTTTAGCTTAAGACTTCCAATATATCCCAACTGCTTTTCCCCATTTCTAGATTGCTTTTCAGTCTTTCATAGCTTATTTAGCATAGTGTATATTTTTCTAGTGCTCATTTCCATTTCCAAGTGCTTATTCAAGGTTCATTTTGCTTGAAAAACTGAAAATGGTGTTTGGTTTATGCCACTGTCAAAACTGTTATGAATAAGCAGTTGTAAAACTGCTTATTCCAAGTGTTTATAAAAAGTGTTTTTACAAAAAGTCCTTATTTTTGTCTTATAAGCAAGTTTCAAAAAGAAAATTTGAAAAAAAAAAATGATTTGCAAAAAGGTGCAGGGGTGGGATTCGACCCCCTGACCTCTAGCTCACAAACTCAACACCACACCAATCACCAACTGCCCTAGGGACTTTGATCATTCATCTCTTGCAATACTTAATATTTAACTATTAGTTACAGTTTATACCTTATTAGCTTATTTGCTTATTAGGAGCTTATTTTGTTAAGTAGTATACACCTTTTTTATTTTTCTTAAAACCAGTAGGCTTCATAGTATTTTCTGTGAAAATTTCAGATTTTTCTAAAATCATTTAGTATTTTTTATAATTAAATTAGATTAAAATAGTATTTAATTCGTAATAATTAATTTAAAACTCAAAAAAATATTCCGCTTTTTCCTAAAATTTTCTTTTGTCATTTAGTACGTAAGAAAATTAGTTTTATACTCGTAGGCCTTTTATTTCTTAAAATTTACGTTTTATCTTGCGCTCCAGCGCTATTTTTGTAAATAACGCTCGTTTTAGTTTTAAATAACGTTTTTAGGTAATTTAAATTTATGTTTTAGTTAAAATAGTTTATTTAAGTTATTTTGTTTTATAATTCATAAACGTTCATCACTTTAAAAATAGTGATAGCGTTTATTTAATATCTTTTATCTTTTTAATTTTCTTAATTTGCATTTAAGTCGCTTTTGTTTATAACCTTTTTCAGTAGTGTAGTATCAAATCCTAATCCTTTGCAGATCACTATCCTTAGTGATCATTCTATCGTCTGAATCAGTGTTTAACACACCATTAAGTCTCCGTGGGACTTAACGACCCGGGAATTCCCTATATTCTCTGATCTTCATTTGCATTTGTGTCTGAGCTGTTTTAAGTCTTTTTGACTTGACTGTTCAGCAGAGATCAAATTTTGGATTTTTGAAAACTTTACAAAAAACTTTTTACAAAAGATGGGGTATGCACAAGAATGAGTCTGAAAATGGCTAAACACACGCTAAAGCCTCCCCGGCAGCGGCGCCAAAATTTACTCTAAATTCAGTTAATCCAATCTTTGATAGTGATGAGTCTGACACGGAGACTATAATGGACGAGGTGCATATTTATAGCCCACGAAGTACCGCACATGTCCCACCTCCGTATACTCTTCATGAGGAGTTCGCCGGTGAACTCACTCATATCATGACTCCTCCGGAGTATGATCGCTTGGATGGCAAAAATCATGATCGGGGGGAAAAGTTCTCAATCATGAGAGTTTGTATTTCTATGACAAATTTTCCAACCCTCCCCACCGAGATGCCTTCCAACCCAAAGAGCTCTACCAATAAAATCCAAACAAGTGCAACTGCACTTAATCCCGAGAAAGAAGATCTAGTCATGATTGTTATCATGATTCTCCTTCTTTTCTTCACCTACTCGGTGAATTCCTCTCTTCTTCACTCGTTCGGGAGTGAGGACACTATCTTTGACCCAGGCATTTTCATTTATCATCTGTGAGCCGGGTCTGTTTCTCTTTATCTCATCGGTGTGGAACTTTCACGTGCTTCAAATGTTTGTCCAAACATCTTGAATGAAAGTCCGATGGAGATTGTTTCTTCCACTTTGCTTCCCCATGAACCAATGAATTCGGGGTCGAGTCAAGCTAGCGACTCGGTAATCAAAAACAGTAGCTTCACATGGGTTTTCACCCATGTGTCCACCCTAAGTGTGGGGGAGTGCCCCACATGATATATATATATATATAAGTTCTCTAAAAAAAAAAAAAAAAAAAAAAAAAAAAAAAAAATCTTCTTAATAAATGGCCGTAATATTTCCCTTTTACGTTCTTTGTTTCGGCATAACCGCCGGTACTTTGAATATTGAGGGCAATATTCATTTCTAAGTGTGGGGGGGAATTCTCACGAATTTCATATATTATCTACCCAATTCCCCCGTTTTTGGCCAAAATTTTTTTTTTTTGGAGTAAGTGTTTTACACTTTCTCATTTGGTTATCAGTCCGCCATGTCTGTAAGACTAAAGGATTGGCTAATCCAGGAGCAAACGGCTCTTGGTAAAGATTTCTCAAATCCGTTTATATGGCTTGCAATTTGCCCAAAATTGTATGGTTCTCAGCTCACCATATCCTAAAAAGTGAAGAGTTGGCTAGCCCGCAAGATTATGGCTTGTGGTAAAGGCAGTGGAAAAACCATAATTGGTATTCAGCTCACCAAAGATAATTCTGATAATTTATCTAAGAGTTGGCTAGTCCAGAAGGGTACGGCTTCTGGTAAAGACAAACCAAATCCGTTGAAAGCTGGTGGTTTGCTCAAAATCACATGGTTATCGGTGTACCATGGTTCTTACTTGAACTGAAACATTTGGCTACTCCAGAAGTAATGGCTTTTGGTAAAGAGATTAAAATCCATTATGTTTTCTCAAATCATTGCTAGGGACTAGCAATATCTCAGTGTGGGGGATTGATAAGTGTCTAAATACTCATCATTTTTGTACAAAATAAACTGCAAATTCATCTGAAAACACTCAGAAACACATCTAAATGATCAAAATATCACAAATCAGTGTTTTATGTGTTTCAAATGCAAAAATATCAAAATCAGATGAAAAACATATCAAATTTGCAAAATTGGCAGTTTTAGTCCCCCAAGTTTCAAAAAGTGTCAAAAACAGTCCCTGGTAAATCAAAAACAAAGAGAAATGTCATTTTAGGTCCTTGGGATTCACAAGTTGTTCAAAATAATCCTTTGAAATGAAAAATTGCAAAATTGCAACTTTGGTCCCTCAAGTTTTAAAAATGTCATGTTTAGTCCTTGGAAATTTCAGAAAATGGCAAATATGGTCCTTTAACTATTTAAGTATGAAAAGTATGGTCCTTGTGATAACATTGGAAAAAGTTCATGATCAGTCCTTTATCATTGGCAGATTTACACTTATGGTCCTTATGATTATTACTTATACCAAATGGACCCTTGTATTACCCAAAGCCCAATCAAAAGCCCAAACCCAAATCCACTATCCATGACCCGGCCTTTTTGATTATTAATAACACCCTGGTCAGTCAACTCTCCCCACGTGGTCAAACACACCTTTTTGGCGCCTAAGTCTCCTTCCTCCCAACCACTTCCTGCAACTAGCTCAATCACCATTCCCCCAGCTCACCCTTATCACTCCTTGTCCCCCCACCTCATCACAACTCCAAAAACCAATTAATGATCCTTCAAACCCTTTACTCAACCTCCACCTGTCAAAAACTCCTTTCCCGCCAAAATACCATCCTATGGCCAATATTGCATCTAGTCATCCAATGGTCCAAGATTGAGGTGGGATTAACTGAGAAGCAAGTGGAGAGAAGTTTGGAGTATAAAAGAAGTGAAGAAAGAGAAGAATGGAGAGTAGTAGTTTTAGTTAGTTTTTAGTTAATGTCGTTTTAATCTTAAAAGTTGTAGTTAAATAGAATTTCTGTAATCTTTTGTTATTTTGTATCAAACTCAAGTAATCTTATCAGTTTTATCTAATTTTAAGCTCAAATTCAAATTTGTGTTCATTTCTAATTTTTCAAGCTTACTGTTGCAATTGTGCTTTTCAAAATCCTATGCTCAAAACTATAGCAGCTTATTTTTAAGCTTCTATAAGCTTATACAAACCTCTCTTAGCTTTTTATGAGTTTACCTTCAAGTTTTAAGCACTTTTGATCCAAAGTCAATAAAAGTCAAACATACAAGTCAAATCTGTTTAAGATGAATTTCTGATTGTAAGGTGTTAATGAATGTAGTTTTAAGTTTGTTTGATTCATTTGATTCTGTGTTAATCAGTTTTAATCAAGGTTCTTAGTTTTAATGCATGTTGAAATTGTTAAAGGGGTGTTTGGTTTAAGCTTAATTGTTGTCAAAAAACTGTTTTTTTACCCACTTTGACTCTCAAAGTCAAAGTGAGTTGAGGTTTTAGTAAGTTTCAAAAAGGTCTTAAACTGTTTTTACAAGAAGTGTACAAGTTTTGGTTTATAAAAAGTCACAAAATCATGTTCTGTCTCACTGTTCCAAACAGCAGCCTAGGCTGCTGTTTAACAGCTTTTTTTTGCTTATTTTTAAGCCAAAACTCTTTCCAAATTGCTTTTCTTGTATTTTCACATACCCATCTCAACATTTGCTTACTTTATTTGGCTCTTAGGATAGTTTAGGTTACCTAAAATTGCATCTCAAAGCTGTCCCAAACCCATCTGTTCCTGTTACAGCAGCCACTGCAGTCCCCCTTTCTCAGCTTATTTAGTGCTTTTTGGTTGTCCCCATTAGCTTATTTAGGTACCTCTAGCGCTTATTAGTCCCATAGGTTAGGATTAGATTGCTTATTAGTGCTTAGGTATGCTTAAATATCCATGTTTCTAGCTTAAGATTGCCCTAGTATAGCTTGTTACCAACTGCTTTTTTTTTTTTTTTTTTTTTTTTTTCATAACTCAACTGCTTATCACCCTTACCCTTTAGTTTATATCAGCTTGCTTCTGCTTATTTCTGTATTGAAAGGCTTATTTGCATGATTCCTACTGCTTATTCAAAGTTCTTTTAGTCTCAAAATTGGTAAAGAGGTGTTTGTTTTCTGCTTCTGTTAAACTGTTATGAATAAGCAGTTGAGAAACTGCTTATTCCAAGTGTTTATAAAATTTGTCTTCACAAAAAAGTTTAGTTTTGATCTTATTTACAAGTTGCAAAAAGAAAATTTGAAAAATAAAATTAACTTGCAAAAAGGACATGGGTGGGATTCGACCCCCTGACCTCTAGCTCACAAACTCAACACCACGCACTCAAACCAACTGCCCTAGGGTCTTTTCAAGTTTTACTTTGCACCACTTGTTATTTAAGTACCAGTTGCAGTTTCTAGATAGTAGCTTATATTAGCTTTTTATTAGCTTATTTTCAAAAGTAGTATACCTTTTTTTTAATTTTCTCAAAACCAGTTTGACTTAAAGTATTTTCTGAGAAATTTTCAGATTTTTATAAAATCATTTAGTATTTTTAATAATTAAATTAGATTAATTTAGTTTTTAATTCATAATAAAAAATATAAAAGTCTTAAAAATATATTTTCTGTTTTAAAATTAGTTTTATCATATTTTAGATTTTTCTAAGTCATAATTTTATTTTTCTAGCCTTATTTTGTATTTTCTTCTATTTTAAAGTATTTATTAAATAGTTAAAATAGTTTTTTTTAATTAATAATAATTACATAATTAGTTGTAAAAATAATTTTCTTTTTCTATAAATTTTCTTTTATCATTAGGTTTGTAAAAATGTATTTTTCATATTTTTAGGATTTATATTGTATAAGTTTCACTTTTTATTTTGTACGCTTACGTTATTTTTATTTAAACGTAAGTTTTTAGTTTTTAATTTTAAACGTTCATCACTTTAAAAATAGTGATAGCGTTTATTTAATATCTTTTATCTTTTTAATTTTCTTAATTTGCATTTAAGTCGCTTTTGTTTATAACCTTTTTCAGTAGTGTAGTATCAAATCCTAATCCTTTGCAGATCACTATCCTTAGTGATCATTCTATCGTCTGAATCAGTGTTTAACACACCATTAAGTCTCCGTGGGACTTAACGACCCGGGAATTCCCTATATTCTCTGATCTTCATTTGCATTTGTGTCTGAGCTGTTTTAAGTCTTTTTGACTTGACTGTTCAGCAGAGATCAGCGTCTCACGGATAGGAAGTTACATGACTAGCACAAAAAACCCTTTACCACCTAAATTCCACCCAAAATGTGAGGATCACCCTTAGATTAGTAGGAATTAAAGCATTCATTGATCTGGTCCGAACCGTCAAGTCTAACAGACTTAAAACAGCTTAAACACAAATGCAATTTAAGATCAGAGGAATATAGGGAATTCCTGGGTCGTTAAGTCCCACGGAGGATGAATTGGTGTTTAAACAACTCAGATGATAGAATGATCACTAATGATAGTGATCAGTAAGGATTTCGATGGACAATTACCTAAAGAAAAGATTTACAAATTACAGCGACTTAAATGCAAATTAAAAAGATTAAAAAGTTAAAATCTATTAAATAAACGCTATCACTATTTTTACAGATCGATGAACGTTTATGATTTTATAAAATAAAATTACTTAAATAAACTATATTAACCAAAACGTAAACTTAAATAAACTTAAAAACGTTATTTAAAACTAAAACGAGCGTTATTTACGAAATTGGCGCTGGAGCGCAAGCAAAAACGTAAAATTATTGAAATAAAAGGCCTACAAATGTAAAACTAATTTTATTACGAAATATATGATAAAAGAAAATTTTAGAAAAAAGATTTATATTTTTTAGACTTTTATATTTTTTATTATGATTTAATTACTATAAAACACTATTTAAATGTTTAAAAATACTAAAACTTATTGGAAAAATCTGAAACTTTTATATAAAATACTTTATACATATATAAAGACAAGAAAAATAAGAAACATGAAAAATCTGTTACAAATAAGCTACAAACAAGCAATTAGCTACGTATAAGCTTAAACTGCCAAACCTATATAAGACATTGGTTTTGCAAAGAAATAACGAAAGAAGTCCCAAGGGCAATTGGCATCCAGGTACCCACTATCACCCTTGTAAGGGAGAGGTCTCAGGTTCGACCCCTGCCTCTCCCTTTTTGAAAAACATTTTTATTTTTGGATTTTTATGTTACAAACTCTTTAAGTACTATGTAATAAGCATTTTTTATAACTAAAGCTTTTTATAAAAACAACTAATAAGCTCTGTAATAGCTTATTAATCTCAACAGTTGCTAGAACAATGAAATAAGCATAAGGATAAGCTAAAATGCTTATAAACTAATCATTAAGCACTAGGGAAATGGAACAAGCTAATAAATTATTAATAAGCTAAAAGTAATACTGAAAAAGCAATATTATTTAACGAATAAGCACTACATATGCTGCAAATAAGCTCTAGTATAAATGTATTTGCACAGGACACTGTTGGAAATCTAAGTACTTATAAGCTACTTTTTAAGCTCCTAAATAAGCTAGTTTGTGGAATCAAAGACTGGAAATAGCAAGTTCACTAGCTGAGCTTGCCAAAAAGCTAAATTACAAGGATTAGCTTACTCTAATAAGCTAATTGTGAGCTTATCAAAATGGACTGCACAATTGTGCACAAGACAGTTTTACAGAAGAGGTGTTCAAAAGAAGACATGAAAATAAGCACTAAATAAGTTAGAAAATGAAAATTAAGACTGTGAATAACTAGTTGACCAGTTCAGCTTTTCAAAAAGCTAAAGATTTTACTGTGGGGTCCACTATAGAGCTATTGAGAAGCTTGAGAAAAAACTGAGAATTAACTGATTAAGACTCATTTGTATGCTGAATAAAATGGGACAAAATAATAAGCACTAGCAGGCTTATATTTTAAGCTAGAAACTGAAAACATAAGTTTGGGACCTTAAGATGAAATGGTCAGCTTTCTAAAAAACTAAAAATCACAAGCTAAAGTTAACTAGAGAGCTTGTGACAAGCTTGTGAATTCGACTGTAAAATGTGCACAGAGCATTTCTTTTGATTTTTTTTATTAAACTAAAAGTTGACTTTTATGAATTTGCACTTGATTCTATGGACTGATTGTGACATTATAAGCTATATTAGGACTGAATTAAGCTACATTAACAACTAATGAACACAAAATCATGAGCTTAGAACATGAAATTCCAACAGTGACTGCACAGGATTTGATTAAAAAGATTTTTGACTTTTTGATTCACAAGGACTGACTTTAAGGACTTGAATGAGTTATATGATACTAAAATTACACAGAACAGTAATAAGCAAAAACTCTAACACTCTTTAAGACAGTTAAATAAGCTGATCCAAACAGTACCTTAGACAGAAAATGGAACTTACAACTGATTAAGCTCATGTGAAGCTTATCACAGAACCAAACCAACTTATCACTAAACCAAATCCAACCCAAACAAAAGCTCTGCATCAACTGTAGTCTTCATTTCCACTGATTTTTATTTTTTTTACTATTTATTTGGTAATTTTGGTATTTTTCCCTTTTTATAACTAGAACTGATTTCAAGGTGTATAAAAGCTCAAATGAGCTTTCTGAGGAGCTTATAATGGCTTATAAGTCCACAGCAATAGCTAGAAACAACATTGGAACATTCACATGAGATTTTTAAAATTTGAAAATTCACAAACTGAAATTGGGACTTGAATATTGAAATTGATTATTGAAAAGGTTTCAAAATACATTGAGAAAACTTGATAAAGTACTTGAAGGTTAAAAGATACACTGGAAATAAGAAATTAACTAAAACGACATTGCAAAATTAAAATTACACTACTTGTTTTCTACACTGCATCCTCTTCTTGTATTTATTGACTTAAAAGATCTTATCTAGACGTCTGAGCAATTCCCACTTGAGTTCTCTTCTTGAAACCATCTGAATCGTCCATGTGGATTTTGGCGGGAAAAAGTCATGGAGCAGGTATTTGCATTAATTGAGGTGATGAGTGTTTTGCAAGGTGTAAAGGGTGAGAGTGAGGTGATAGAGATGAGCTGGAAAGGTTGAAATGAGGTGGTGGTAGCAGGTGTTGGGGAATGGTTGGACACAGGTGGAGTTGGGAAGGAGGAGCTACAGTGGCGCGGGGCTTATCTGTTTTAAAATTTGGGCCGGGTCAATGGATTTGGGTTGGATTTGGGCTAAAGTAATAATAGGGTCCGTTTGTATTAGCTAATAATCACAAGGACCATGGTTGTAAATTGAGCAAAGTTAAGGGGCTGGAATTGTGATTCCCCCAAAGTGTTTTCAAGGACTGAACCTGCAATTAACCATTAGTACAAGGACCACAAGTATAAATTTCATTATTTTAAACCTTAGGGACCAAATCTGTCAATTTAGAAACTCCAGGGACCAAACTTGAAATTTCTTAAAACTTTTCTCATAAGGACCAATATTGTCAAATATGAATAGTACAAGGTTTATTTTGATTAATTTCCAATTTTAAAACCTTAGGGACTAATTTTGACACTTTTGAAAAGTTGAGGGACCAAAGTTGTAAATTTGTGATTTTTAACTTCAAAGGATTATTTTGAACAACTTGTGAATCCCAAGGACCTTTAATGACATTTTACAAGTTTTGAAATGACCAGGGACTAATTTTGACAACTTTTGTAACTTGGGGGACTAAAACCGCCAATTATGCAAACTTGATACGTTTTTCACCAGATTTTGATGTTTTTGCATTTAAAACATATAAAACACTTGTTTGTGATATTTTTATCATTTTGAAGCATTTCTGAGTGTTTTCAGATGTTTTTGGCATTCTAACAGTATAAAAATGATGAGTATTTAGACACTCATCAATCCCCCACACTAAGATATTGCTAGTCCCTAGCAATGATTTATGAAAAGTTAATGGATTTTATCTCTTTACCAAAAGCCATTACTTCTGGAGTAGCCAAATGTTTCAGTTCAAATAAGAACTATGGTACACCGATAACCATGTGATTTTGAGCAAACCACCAGCTTTCAACGGATTTGATTTGTCTTTACCAGAAGCCGTACCCTTCTGGACTAGCCAACTCTTAGATAAATTATCAATATTATCTTTGGTGAGCTGATTACCAATTATGGATTTTCCACTGCCTTTACCACAAGCCATAATCTTGCGGGCTAGCCAACTCTTCACTTTTTAGGATATGGTGAGTTGAACACCATACAATTTTAGGCAAATTGCAAGCCATAAACGGATTTGAGATATCTTTACCAAGAGCCGTTTGCTCCTGGATTAGCCAATCCTTATGTGGGTTAGACATGGTGGACTGATTACCATTTGTTGTGTTTAGTACATAGTACTTCCACTAAATAAAAAATTTTAAAATTTGGCCATTTTTTGGGGAAAAAGGGACTAAAAGGGTACATTTATGATCAAATTCGCCAGAATTTCCCCCCCACACTTAGAAATGAATATTGTCCTCAATATTCAAAGTACCGGCTGTTATGCCGAAACTTAAAACGTAAAAAGATAACATTTAAAACTAAGTGGGGTAACACAACAATTATTTTATTTTTTAATATTTACAATTTTCAAACATTTTTTAGGTCTCTATACAACAAGTGGAGTATCTCCCCCACACTAAGGTGGTACACACGGGTGAAAACCCATGTTAAGCTACTGTTTTTTGATTACCGAGTCGCTAGCTTGACTCGACCCCGAATTAAATTGGTTCATGGGGAAGTAAGTGGAAGAGATAATCTCCATCGGACTTTCGTTCAAGATGTTTGTATAAACATTGAAGTATGTGAAAGTTCCACACCGATGAGATATTGAGAACCGGCTCAAAAATGATTAATGAAAATGCCGGGGTCAAAGATAATGTCTTCATTCCCGAAAGAGTGAAGAACAGGAGAAGCCACGGGATAGGTGAAAAAGAGAAAGAAAGTCATGATAAAGATCATGATTAACTCATCATCACTCACAGGAGAATTCATGGTTTCATGAATTTCATTTTTTAAGCTCAATTGGTCTAGACATATCCCGGGTGTGTCTGGATCGAAGTAGAAATTATCATACTCTGGTGGAGATATGATATGAGTGAGTTCACAGGAGAACTCCTCAAAGGAAAATGATTCATATTCGGGATTGATTTGAGTGAGTTCACTGGAGAACTCCTCAAAAGTGAATGATTCATAATCGGGGAGAAAATTATGAGAATGAGAAGTGGTATTACCACTAATCTTCTCTCCCATATGATCAAAATGGAACGTTTGCAATTCGGGAATAGAATCATTGAAGAAAAGTTTACTATCCTCAAAGGGGATAGGATATGAAGTAGGCTTTTCATTAAAAGCCTCGATTCTAGAAATGAGAAGATTAACATTCAATACTGTAAGACGAAGAGCTTCGTCTTGGATTATTTCTTCATCATTCTCTTCTTCTAAGCTGACTAGCTCAGAAGGTAATTCCTCCATATAACTGATGTCTCCACAAGATAAAGAATAGTCCTCATCAGAATCAGAGAACATCTCAATATGATCATTTTGGAAGATAAGAGGAGGAGGGATATCACACACATGGTCGAGAATTCCCTGTGACTCTCTTGGAATTGGGACAAGGTCCTCAACACTAGACTTTATGAATTCGTCCGATTCCTTTTCAGGAACAGTGTCAAGAAGCTCATCCCCCATGTTCAGAGAGTGAGTGTGAACCTCGGGTGTGATAGCAGTAGACTGAGGGAGTTGAGAAGGACTAGCAGTTATGGATTCTACAAGTTCCATTATTTCTACTGCTAGTGATTCAGTCATATTTTTTTCTCCCTGTATTTCCACGGATGGAATCTCAACTGATGAACTTGATGAATAAAATTGTAGAATATCAAGGGTATCTTCATCATCATCGTCATCAGGAATGAAATGGAATTGAGAGCTAGATTTGAATGCTTTTTGTATTCTAATTGATTCCCTAATAGTGTTTTCAATGGAAATCTGGGAATCTAATTTAGCATCCCGCTCTTCAGCTAACAAAACTTCCATGGATTTTGGATTATTTTGGGACGACATAGCCGACTCCTCCTTAAGTTCTTTTAATAACTCAAGACTCTTCAGTAGAAGGTCTGTCGTAGTTTCATGAGGAGTTGCTTGAATCATTTGGTACTGTGGAGGTTGGTCTTGATACGAAGAGTCGTAATTGTTACAAGGAAATGGATTCCCTGTTTGACAATCCGAGCTAGAGTGAGGACCTCCACAATACTCACAACAGTAAAACTGATGTGGCTGTGAGTTATGTGTGTTGTTGTCATAATTGTTATCAGTAACTTGCTCATAGACAAGCACGTTTCCCGATTGACAATCAGAACTGTAGTGTGAACCACCACAGTACTCACAACAGTAAAACTGCTGAGTCTCACAGTGTGGTAGCTGATGGAATAAATCAGTTGTGTTATGGTAGGAATAGGGATCTTGGTTATAGACAGACCCGTTTCCTGATTCCACCATGCTACAACTGGGGCAATTACCACCATTATAAGGACCACCACACCATTGACATCCAAGAGGGTGAGGATAAGACATAGAAAGAATCAAAGGTTTACAGAGGGTAAGAAATGAAGAATCAAAGATGTGAGAGGGTAAAGATGGATATTTTTGGATTTTTGAATAAACATTTTGTAAAAACAAAGAATGAAAATATTTTTGGGTTTTGTGTTTGTTGAAAACTTGAATAAAAAATGTTTTTGGTGTTGTTAACACTTTAGGAAAAGTGTTAATGAACTTTTTGATTTTGAAAAACTTTTTACAAAAAGGTGGTATATGTGCAAGCACGGGTCTGGAAATGCTTAAAACACGCTTTCAGCCTCCCCGGCAGCGGCGCCAAAATTTGATCTGGTCCGAACCGTCAAGTCTAACAGACTTAAAACAGCTTAAACACAAATGCAATTTAAGATCAGAGGAATATAGGGAATTCCTGGGTCGTTAAGTCCCACGGAGGATGAATTGGTGTTTAAACAACTCAGATGATAGAATGATCACTAATGATAGTGATCAGTAAGGATTTCGATGGACAATTACCTAAAGAAAAGATTTACAAATTACAGCGACTTAAATGCAAATTAAAAAGATTAAAAAGTTAAAATCTATTAAATAAACGCTATCACTATTTTTACAGATCGATGAACGTTTATGATTTTATAAAATAAAATTACTTAAATAAACTATATTAACCAAAACGTAAACTTAAATAAACTTAAAAACGTTATTTAAAACTAAAACGAGCGTTATTTACGAAATTGGCGCTGGAGCGCAAGCAAAAACGTAAAATTATTGAAATAAAAGGCCTACAAATGTAAAACTAATTTTATTACGAAATATATGATAAAAGAAAATTTTAGAAAAAAGATTTATATTTTTTAGACTTTTATATTTTTTATTATGATTTAATTACTATAAAACACTATTTAAATGTTTAAAAATACTAAAACTTATTGGAAAAATCTGAAACTTTTATATAAAATACTTTATACATATATAAAGACAAGAAAAATAAGAAACATGAAAAATCTGTTACAAATAAGCTACAAACAAGCAATTAGCTACGTATAAGCTTAAACTGCCAAACCTATATAAGACATTGGTTTTGCAAAGAAATAACGAAAGAAGTCCCAAGGGCAATTGGCATCCAGGTACCCACTATCACCCTTGTAAGGGAGAGGTCTCAGGTTCGACCCCTGCCTCTCCCTTTTTGAAAAACATTTTTATTTTTGGATTTTTATGTTACAAACTCTTTAAGTACTATGTAATAAGCATTTTTTATAACTAAAGCTTTTTATAAAAACAACTAATAAGCTCTGTAATAGCTTATTAATCTCAACAGTTGCTAGAACAATGAAATAAGCATAAGGATAAGCTAAAATGCTTATAAACTAATCATTAAGCACTAGGGAAATGGAACAAGCTAATAAATTATTAATAAGCTAAAAGTAATACTGAAAAAGTAATATTATTTAACGAATAAGCACTACATATGCTGCAAATAAGCTCTAGTATAAATGTATTTGCACAGGACACTGTTGGAAATCTAAGTACTTATAAGCTACTTTTTAAGCTCCTAAATAAGCTAGTTTGTGGAATCAAAGACTGGAAATAGCAAGTTCACTAGCTGAGCTTGCCAAAAAGCTAAATTACAAGGATTAGCTTACTCTAATAAGCTAATTGTGAGCTTATCAAAATGGACTGCACAATTGTGCACAAGACAGTTTTACAGAAGAGGTGTTCAAAAGAAGACATGAAAATAAGCACTAAATAAGTTAGAAAATGAAAATTAAGACTGTGAATAACTAGTTGACCAGTTCAGCTTTTCAAAAAGCTAAAGATTTTACTGTGGGGTCCACTATAGAGCTATTGAGAAGCTTGAGAAAAAACTGAGAATTAACTGATTAAGACTCATTTGTATGCTGAATAAAATGGGACAAAATAATAAGCACTAGCAGGCTTATATTTTAAGCTAGAAACTGAAAACATAAGTTTGGGACCTTAAGATGAAATGGTCAGCTTTCTAAAAAACTAAAAATCACAAGCTAAAGTTAACTAGAGAGCTTGTGACAAGCTTGTGAATTCGACTGTAAAATGTGCACAGAGCATTTCTTTTGATTTTTTTTATTAAACTAAAAGTTGACTTTTATGAATTTGCACTTGATTCTATGGACTGATTGTGACATTATAAGCTATATTAGGACTGAATTAAGCTACATTAACAACTAATGAACACAAAATCATGAGCTTAGAACATGAAATTCCAACAGTGACTGCACAGGATTTGATTAAAAAGATTTTTGACTTTTTGATTCACAAGGACTGACTTTAAGGACTTGAATGAGTTATATGATACTAAAATTACACAGAACAGTAATAAGCAAAAACTCTAACACTCTTTAAGACAGTTAAATAAGCTGATCCAAACAGTACCTTAGACAGAAAATGGAACTTACAACTGATTAAGCTCATGTGCAGCTTATCACAGAACCAAACCAACTTATCACTAAACCAAATCCAACCCAAACAAAAGCTCTGCATCAACTGTAGTCTTCATTTCCACTGATTTTTATTTTTTTTACTATTTATTTGGTAATTTTGGTATTTTTCCCTTTTTATAACTAGAACTGATTTCAAGGTGTATAAAAGCTCAAATGAGCTTTCTGAGGAGCTTATAATGGCTTATAAGTCCACAGCAATAGCTAGAAACAACATTGGAACATTCACATGAGATTTTTAAAATTTGAAAATTCACAAACTGAAATTGGGACTTGAATATTGAAATTGATTATTGAAAAGGTTTCAAAATACATTGAGAAAACTTGATAAAGTACTTGAAGGTTAAAAGATACACTGGAAATAAGAAATTAACTAAAACGACATTGCAAAATTAAAATTACACTACTTGTTTTCTACACTGCATCCTCTTCTTGTATTTATTGACTTAAAAGATCTTATCTAGACGTCTGAGCAATTCCCACTTGAGTTCTCTTCTTGAAACCATCTGAATCGTCCATGTGGATTTTGGCGGGAAAAAGTCATGGAGCAGGTATTTGCATTAATTGAGGTGATGAGTGTTTTGCAAGGTGTAAAGGGTGAGAGTGAGGTGATAGAGATGAGCTGGAAAGGTTGAAATGAGGTGGTGGTAGCAGGTGTTGGGGAATGGTTGGACACAGGTGGAGTTGGGAAGGAGGAGCTACAGTGGCGCGGGGCTTATCTGTTTTAAAATTTGGGCCGGGTCAATGGATTTGGGTTGGATTTGGGCTAAAGTAATAATAGGGTCCGTTTGTATTAGCTAATAATCACAAGGACCATGGTTGTAAATTGAGCAAAGTTAAGGGGCTGGAATTGTGATTCCCCCAAAGTGTTTTCAAGGACTGAACCTGCAATTAACCATTAGTACAAGGACCACAAGTATAAATTTCATTATTTTAAACCTTAGGGACCAAATCTGTCAATTTAGAAACTCCAGGGACCAAACTTGAAATTTCTTAAAACTTTTCTCATAAGGACCAATATTGTCAAATATGAATAGTACAAGGTTTATTTTGATTAATTTCCAATTTTAAAACCTTAGGGACTAATTTTGACACTTTTGAAAAGTTGAGGGACCAAAGTTGTAAATTTGTGATTTTTAACTTCAAAGGATTATTTTGAACAACTTGTGAATCCCAAGGACCTTTAATGACATTTTACAAGTTTTGAAATGACCAGGGACTAATTTTGACAACTTTTGTAACTTGGGGGACTAAAACCGCCAATTATGCAAACTTGATACGTTTTTCACCAGATTTTGATGTTTTTGCATTTAAAACATATAAAACACTTGTTTGTGATATTTTTATCATTTTGAAGCATTTCTGAGTGTTTTCAGATGTTTTTGGCATTCTAACAGTATAAAAATGATGAGTATTTAGACACTCATCAATCCCCCACACTAAGATATTGCTAGTCCCTAGCAATGATTTATGAAAAGTTAATGGATTTTATCTCTTTACCAAAAGCCATTACTTCTGGAGTAGCCAAATGTTTCAGTTCAAATAAGAACTATGGTACACCGATAACCATGTGATTTTGAGCAAACCACCAGCTTTCAACGGATTTGATTTGTCTTTACCAGAAGCCGTACCCTTCTGGACTAGCCAACTCTTAGATAAATTATCAATATTATCTTTGGTGAGCTGATTACCAATTATGGATTTTCCACTGCCTTTACCACAAGCCATAATCTTGCGGGCTAGCCAACTCTTCACTTTTTAGGATATGGTGAGTTGAACACCATACAATTTTAGGCAAATTGCAAGCCATAAACGGATTTGAGATATCTTTACCAAGAGCCGTTTGCTCCTGGATTAGCCAATCCTTATGTGGGTTAGACATGGTGGACTGATTACCATTTGTTGTGTTTAGTACATAGTACTTCCACTAAATAAAAAATTTTAAAATTTGGCCATTTTTTGGGGAAAAAGGGACTAAAAGGGTACATTTATGATCAAATTCGCCAGAATTTCCCCCCCACACTTAGAAATGAATATTGTCCTCAATATTCAAAGTACCGGTTGTTATGCCGAAACTTAGAACGTAAAAAGATAACATTTAAAACTAAGTGGGGTAACACAACAATTATTTTATTTTTTAATATTTACAATTTTCAAACATTTTTTAGGTCTCTATACAACATGTGGAGTATCTCCCCCACACTAAGGTGGTACACACGGGTGAAAACCCATGTTAAGCTACTGTTTTTTGATTACCGAGTCGCTAGCTTGACTCGACCCCGAATTAAATTGGTTCATGGGGAAGTAAGTGGAAGAGATAATCTCCATCGGACTTTCGTTCAAGATGTTTGTATAAACATTGAAGTATGTGAAAGTTCCACACCGATGAGATATTGAGAACCGGCTCAAAAATGATTAATGAAAATGCCGGGGTCAAAGATAATGTCTTCATTCCCGAAAGAGTGAAGAACAGGAGAAGCCACGGGATAGGTGAAAAAGAGAAAGAAAGTCATGATAAAGATCATGATTAACTCATCATCACTCACAGGAGAATTCATGGTTTCATGAATTTCATTTTTTAAGCTCAATTGGTCTAGACATATCCCGGGTGTGTCTAGATCGAAGTAGAAATTATCATACTCTGGTGGAGATATGATATGAGTGAGTTCACAGGAGAACTCCTCAAAGGAAAATGATTCATATTCGGGATTGATTTGAGTGAGTTCACTGGAGATGTTTCGGTTTTTCCGGAATATCAATGAAGAGCATTGTTTACACCCCACCCCCAAATATACACCCAAATCGCCTTAGCCTACCCTGTATGCACTCACTTTTAGTGCATTATTGTTATCACCCTAAACCCTTAGTTCAATTATCTGGTTGCTTGCATGAGTTGCTAAGTTGAGTCATATCCTTTGTATACAGTTTTGGGACGATTGGGATTCATGGGAAAAGTTAAAGTTTATGAAATGACGGGAAGAGAACGTTAAATTCAAATTCCCTTTGTTTGCATAATAATGTACCCCAAGTGTTTTGATCTTTTCAATTCGGGTCAAATTAGTGTTAGAGTAATAAAAGCTCAAGTGTAGGGATGTGCCTATAAATCCCTATCATTTTGATGTTACCGTAGAGGATGGTAGAGTAAAAGTGTATGAAAAAAAAATCGAAAAAAAAGAGAGAAAAAGAGAAAAGAAAAAAAAATAGAGTGAAAAAAAAAAAAAAACATACGGGCTACCATCCTACATCTATCCTTTAAATTTATGTTTGTTTATTTCAGTTATCTAGAGTCTAGAGTGTCGAGTCTTGGCTTAGCAACGCCATTCTTCGTATGCATTTAACATAGAGATTTTTGACTTGCCACCACTATATAGCCTATCCCACCAAACCCTTTGTTTCCCTACCGTAAGCCTAACGTTATAACCCTTTAAAGACCTCTTTGATAGTCTTTCCTAGGTGCTTACGCCAAAGCGATGGAGGTTTGATCTATTCTCAAACCTATGTTCATCTATGTACTAGGACCGGTTAATGAGTGTTTATCTTCCATTTCCAATTTGTTATATTTCATATACACCCGAGAGAGATGTGAGTATCCAAACATCCCATGTGAGGTGCTAGTATGTAATTTCCGTGCTTGTTATGACTTTTGCGGGGCTTATATGTGTTGTGGACTGTTTTAAACCAATGCTTCATGACCCCTAACTTATAAATTAATTGGCTAAAAGCACATTTGCTTGAGGACAAGCAAATACCAAGTGTAGGGATATTTGATAAGGTTTTAAAAGGTACCTTTTTGAGGGGTCTTTTAAGCCCTTATTTGATCACTTTTGTATCCGTTATTGCTTAATATCGTTCCTTTTCACTTTTTAGGTCTCTTGAAGGCAAAATGCTGGAATGGCACTTATTTGGACGAAAAGGCGCGAATATACGAAGAAAATGGCCAAAGTCAGAATCGAGACACTCAAAGCTGCTGAAAACATAAGGTGACGGCGTCACAGCTTATACACGACGCCGTCGGAGGATTTTGTGACGGGACAGAAGCCAAAACTCCTATTTTCAAGTGACGACGTCAAGTTATAAAAGAGTAGGCCGTCGCAACTCAGACGGCCTAGATGTAATCCAGACGGCGTCAGAAGCTGAAGAGGACGGCGTCACAAGAATAAGGTGACGCCTTCGCAAGTCTAACGTGGCCAAGACGAAACCCTAATGACGGCGACACGACGACGTCACAAAACAAAAGGTGACGCCGTCGCAGATGTAATCTTATATATAGAATCCGAATTTTTCAGTATTTGTGTGTAGTCTTTTGGAGTAAAAACCTAAACCGAAACAAGGCTGTCTTGTACAGTATTTTAGGGTTCCAAACCCTATCTTACACCAAGATAAGTGTTTTACTTCATTAATACAATTATGTCTTTGATTATTTGTGTGTATGCTTGCATGTTCTCCATGTCCGGCTAATTTACTTGTGTGTTTGCTTAGGGAATATGAAACTTAATTATTGAATATTGATTGGTTGTCTCTTATCTTAGTTGATTAATGATCTAGTAATGCGATAGGTCATTCGTTGTGTACTTAATGCTTGATTAAATCTTTGTGAACCTTAGAATATAACTCCTTGAGTAGTTGTAAGCTAAACCATCCAAAGAGTGCCTTAGAGTAAGAGTTTATTATCCCTAGTGGGTTTTGTAGACGAGACCCTTTGGTAAGTTCAAAGAGTAGGGAGAAACGCATACCCTACAACCTTATACACATAACGCAACTAAGAATAAGGACGTGACAATTCAACCACCAATAGGAGATAATTAAGGAGTAGTAAAACCTAAGTAAACACATCTTTAAACTATCATACGAGCACATAATAATTAGACATAGACTACATACACCTTAGATTAAATAATTAGATAAGTAGAGTAATCGGTAGAAATACCAACCCCCCAAATCTAAACCTCGAGATTCGTACCTTTCCTTTCCTTAAAAAATTATAAAAAGATAAAAAAATAATCTTCCTCAACCCCAACCTTAGCGTAGTAACTTCTCACTAGCATTCCTATTCCCCTAGAGAACGATATCAATACCCGTGGCTTACCCTAATACTACACTACAACGATTAGGTTCACTGGCTAGGGTGTTGAAAAACTTGCTCGACGAAAAGGAAGTTCCTTTGACCCCTAATGACGCGTGTAGCGTTATCAATGGGTGAGTTAAATTTCTTTCTAGGACTTCGAATTAAACAACTAGAAGATGACATATTTTTTAACCTATCTAAATATATAAAAGACATGCTTAAGAAATTTGGTCTTGAAGATTCCAAACCAACTAAAACACCCATGTCCTCGGACACCAAACTCACCAAGGACGAAGAAGGTGAATCCGTAGATAACACTAAATATAGAGGAATGATTGGTAGCCTACTCTATCTTACGGCTAGTAGACCCGACATTATGTTTAGTGTTTGTCTATGTGCTCGCTTTCAAGAAAACCCAAAGGCATCACACTTAGAAGCCTTAAAAAGGATCTTTAGATACATTAAGGGAATAACGTGTTTAGGATTATGGTATCCCAAAGGAACGGGTGTAGAAACCATAGTGTATGCTGACTCGGATCATGCCGGTGATTATGTCGATAGAAAAAGTACAAGTGGTATTTGCACTTTTGTTGGACATTGTCTCACCTCATGGTTTGCAAAGAAGCAAACGGCCTTAGTTATCTCAACTACTGAAGCCGAGTACGTCTCAGCCGGAAAAGCATGTCAACAAGCTCTTTGGATGAAGCAAGCTCTCGTAGATTACGGAATTCATCTCAACGATATTGTGATACTTTGAAACAACAAAGGAGCCATCGATCTCAGCAAGAATCCCGTTCAACATGCTCGTACAAAGCATATTGAAATCCGTCATCACTTTCTTCGCGACAATGTTCAAAAAGGAAACATCTCAATCGAGAAAGTATCCTCCGAAGACAACATTGCCGACATCTTAACTAAGCCTCTTAAACGAGAACCTTTTAATCTTCTTAGACTTGGTTTAGGGTTAATGGAACCAAACATGTAGGATAAACATAGCCCAAAACATTAGAATAGTCAAAAACAAAACAATTTTGTCTTGTATATGCTACTGTAGCCACGACACCAAACGATAACACGGACGGAACCAATATTTTGGTACCGTCTGGTCCGTGGTGTCTACAGAAGCAAAACTGCTACCTACAAAACATCTTCTTCCTCAAAACCCACTTTACCAAAACGTGTAAACATTAAACCAAGCTCATTATTGACATCTTCCCACTCACTAATCACTGAAGATAACATCATTGTAAGTATCCTAACTACATTTTATCTCTTAATTCTGAGTCTAGGATTCTTATTTATGCACAAAACTATCACAAATCATTACATGGGGTTTTATGTATGCTTTTATACCAAATATGAATTCAATTGGCAAAATGCATAACTAGTCATTGAAATTAGGTACTACATTATCATATTGCATAAACAAATCATGTTTCCCACTAATCAAAAGATAATGAATATAAGGCCTTATTCAAATAACCAAACACCCCATGTCAAAAATTTTGAAAAGCTTCTCACTTGTAGGAAAACAATTCTTTTTCATTGTTAATACAAATAGAAACGTTAGATTTTCATCACTTGCATGCTCTTGAATACTAAAGGTATTGCATAACTAATATGCATTCCCGGGTATATTCAAATGAAGCCACATTGAATTAGGAGCATTTGGGTTATCTCATGGTATTTGCCAAACACCCCACTAAAACCATTTTTGTGCATAAAATGAGTCGAGATAACCGCAACTCCAAATTGTTTTCCTATAGGCACACACTAGAACCAAAACGTTAAAATTTATTCTCATTTTTAACATATTAATTCTTGTCCTTAGGAATAACCATGGTAGCCGCAAGATTCTATGATCACAAAGACACCCTTAACTACATTCCCAAACACCACAAAACCAAAGGACTTACCAAGGAACAAGTAGAAATATTTAAGGGTCTAGAATCAAGGTATTTCCATGAGGGTAGAACCATTCACTCATCCTTCCTTGAAAATACCAATCTCCGTGAAGAACTAGCCGCCATTCAATTCGATTGTCTCCTTGACATCGATGAACCAATTTGTCCTAGGTTTGTGTTAGAATTCTATGCTAGTGTGACCGGCTTTAGTGATGAAGACGATGATGAATTTTGTCTTAGGTTTAGAATCAATCAAAACGACTACACCATCACATTAGCCAACTTTGCTCGAGTGCTAGGAATTCCCAACCGAGGGACTTGTGTCTACTCGGATAAATGGTCACTCACCGTTCTTGATGCAATCAATGACCGCACTCTTCCCTACCAAACCCGTTTGGCCGATAAGGATGTTATCCATGAACACCTATTTAACCCAAAGGGTGATACAACCCGTGTTACCCGAAAGGGAAAAGAGGTAAACCGAGATCCATATGGAATGGAGCTAAATGAACTTAAGCCCGAATTTAAGAAATGGGAGGAGCTACTTAGAGCCAACGTCATTAGCACCATAGGAAATAGGGATCACATAAACGCTTGCCTTTGTCACATGCTCTACAATTTGTCCACCCGACAACCATTCAATTTGGCCTACTACATCGCTAGGAGAATGATTGATATTCCAACTCAAGGATCGGTTGCTCTTCCATACGGGATGCTCCTCACCCGTCTCTATAGAAACTTCGCATCAATTCCACCAACCCCAAAAGGGATGCACCTTCACTATGAACTCATCCCTCACATCTTTGTACCTTTGAGTGATGAACGAGTTGCTAAGACAAAAGGCAAGAGAGCAAAACCTCCAACTCCATCATCATCATCATCATCAAATAGCTCCGAGGATGGTCTTCCAAGCTCTCATCTTCCACCTCATGAGTATTATGCATCTCTTCCCGAGATCGAGAATGAATCAGCAGAATTCAAGCAAACTAAGGGAATGTTCAAGTGCCTTGGTAGGATGATGAACAAGATTTACAAGAAGTTGGACAAATGAGGGTACTTTAAGGAGTGTTTGGAACAATACATTTTCTCTAATGTTTGATACTACTTTGTTGTTTTTATCTTGTAGGATGATAATATAACTTCTAAAACTGATGTATGCTAACAATCTTATGCAGAGGGATAGCACAAGTATGCTATCAAATTTTACCCATTTTCACTATAATGTGAAAATCAATAAGCCTTGCTCAAAATCTATGCTCCACTATGTTTATACATGTGTTATTTACTTTTCCTAACTAGAAATGTTTAGTATAACACCTTTTGAGAAAAATTTCAGGTTTCGGAAAAGTACCCGACACCTAAAAACATACTCTGTCCACTTTTCTGCACTACACGGATCAGACGGCACCAATGATTTGGTACCGTCTGTTATGTGAATTGGTACCACCGTACCTGTACAGGCGGACCAAACGACACCCTTTTTAGGGTTCCGGCCGTGTACATTTTTGGTGCCGTGGATCCTCCAGGTAAATTTCTGAATTTCGACTCTTTCGTGATTCCAAATTATCATCCATCACTTATAAATCAATCTTAACTAGTTTATACTCTTATTAGAAATAGTATAATTCACTTAGGTATATAAGAAATCCATTTCCCACCAAAATTCAAAAATTTGAAAAATCCACCCAAGGAGCCCTTTTGGCATAAAGGAAGGAACCAAATTTTTGGTACCTTCAAATCCGTGGGTAATCTGATTGTTAGGCAATTCCACTCATTAGAACACATTTATTGCAAATCTTTTCTTCTTCACTCCATCTCTATTGTATGGATTGACTTGGATGATATGACTAGCATTCAACCCACTTCCAAATCATTAGGAACCTCATCTCTTCAATGGTTTAACATCAAATCAAACACATTTCTCCATAATTTTTCACTTCTATAAATTGAGAGGTTTTACCATGATCATCCTCACACCTTCTTCATTCTTACCATTATCTAGCAAAGAAAAACCCAAGTCAAAAATGACAAAATCATCTCCTAAACCTTGCAAGAAAACCGCTAGAATTAGTGTGAGGCCTTGTTGCTTCGTTAACCTTAGCTCCTCATCCGAGTCTTCTCCACTCACTATCTCATCTCCTATCCAAGATGATACAAGCCTTACCTTGGCTACACCTACTCAATCACATATTGTGATCACCACTCCACCACCTACAAAAACACCAACTTCACCTCCACCGGCACCCATCCAAACATCCAAAACACCCTCACCACCTTCACCACCAAGGTCTCCAACTCTCATTCCTATGGAGTTATTTTCAACTCCACCAACTTCACCAAATCCTTTCTTGGAGGACTTGGATGACTTGCCTCCTAGGCCAAATCATCCACCACCATTGCCATCCTTTGGCACAATTGAGCAAATAGCTCATGAATCACCAAGGTCATATTTTAACCTAAACGCCCCACTAGGGCCAAAACCTCTTCTCTTCCACCCCATTCACAAAGACATTCATGGTCCTTTGTATGGGGACCATCCACTCCCAACATCAATGTCCCCTCATCTTGAGGACATTGAGGAGTGCATGTGGGATGCCAATCCCACTAGAGAGGAGATTCAAGCGGAACTCCACAACCTCCACCAATTCAAAGGCATGGTGGATTCTCACTTAAGTGAGACTATGCAAATGCAAAATGCTTTGCTTGCCTCCATCATGACCACCCCAAACATCCCCAACAACACCAACACATCTACCATTCCACCACCACAACCTTCCCAAACATTCTACCCTCCTAGGCATGGTTGCTCAACTTGTGAGCAAACGGCCCAAACTGTGGAAAGGACCCGGGTTATGGTCCATGACTTCCAAGAGGAAATGAGGTTCATCCTCAATCATATCCTTGAGCGCCTCAACGCTCTTTCTCATCCACCATCTAATTAGGATGGTCATAGATTAGCATTTCTAGTTCTTCTTAGGATTATTTTCTTTTTCTTGTACTAAAACACATCATTGTGTTCTCCTTTCATGATCTTTATTCATGAAAATTTTAACTAATGAATGGTGTTTTTATTATAGTGTTGGTAATTTTACATAGTGTTTGGAAATGCTTGTGAATGATCATTATTACTAACATTTTTTTTGTAGCTTTATTTTCACAAATCCATGTATCTTCCCATTAAGCACCCAATTTAGGGGGAGCTTTGATCAAGGGGGAGATAATGGCTCGGGCTCATTACATTCTGCATCGCCTCTTCTTTTTGTTGAGACAAAAAGGGGGAGAAAATATAGAACTTGGTTATATTTGACTTTTCTGAAAAAGTCAAACTGCATACATTGACTTTATGAAAAAGTCAAACATGGTACTTCATTGGTAATACTTGACTTTTCTTAAAAAGTCAACTGCATACTTTGACTTTCTGAAAAAGTCAACATCATGCATCAACTAGTGAATACTTTGACTTTCTGAAAAAGTCAAACATTATACACTTGCATTATCATTTCCTTTTCAAGTTCTAAAACTAATATTTGTATAACTCTTGCACAAACTTTGTATCTTTTATAAAAATAAAATTTATATTTTGTCCTCAACAAAAAGGGGGAGATTGTTAATACAAATATCGTCATTAAATGTTATTTATATTTTCGATCTTTACCTAAGTTTTGTTAACGACAAAAGTAAATTTAATTTGTATAAAAGCTTAAAGCTTGTCAAGTTTAATAGATATTAAAACAAGCTTTTTTAAACAATATATTCATCATTCAAGCATTTACATTTATGATTAGTAACATCTTGATATGATTTTAATCATTATGTATGATAGTAGTTTTTAGAATGTGTTAGGTTCTTAAAACCAAACACTACTTAAGTACTTGCATATTTCTAAAAAGAGAAATACAACATATGACATCATGTGATGCATCATGGAAATCATTGAAAGATTTCATTAGATATTTTGTGTGGATTTGTACTCTTCATATATTGCACAATCTTACTTAGATATAGTTGACTTTAGCAAAGATTTTGATATCTTGGCTGTCAGACCTGGCGGTACCAAAACGGTACGCGGGCAGAACCCTTTTAAGGGTTCCGTGGTCCGTGGACGCTCCTGTTCATTTTGGCTATAAATAGCAATGCCAAACCAAGTAGTTTTTTATCCCTTTTCTATCATACTCTCATACATATCTTCTCTCTAACCTTTCTAACTCAGTTTCATATCATAATAGTGATCTCTTTTGTAGCAAAGAAGATCAAGTCACATTCAAGCTTCAAACGAGAAGTTGGAAGTCTTGTTTGTTTAGTGTTGTATGATCTAGTGTTGATTCATACTTCATTGTTGTATTAAACCATCATAATCTTGTGAGTGTGAGTGGTTAGTATTTTAGTCCTCAAAATACATTGTGTGTGGGAGTAGTTGTACCCTTGGAAAGAACTCGACATCTAGCTTAGTGTCGAAAATAGTGTAAGCGAAGTGTAAAGGTTTTCTCCGCCGGTGAAAGGAGCTTGTTGACTAGTGAAGTTAAACTCTCGAGTGTGAGACTCGGGGAGTGGAGTAGGGCAAGGAAAAAGAGTCCTTGTATACCAAACCACTATAAACAACTTGTTGTGGTTTGATAATTTCTTTCCTTATTTACTCTTTACATATTGCTTGCATATTTCATTAACATATCTAAGATCAATATCAATTGATCTTTTCAATAAGTTTCAAAACAAAGTTTTTAATCGGTAAACTATTCAACCCCCCTTCTAGTTTTCTACAGTCACCAAAGTCAATTAGGACATTTATTGCTGATGTGGATGCAACAAAGAAAAAGACAGCTCTTGCTATTGTTCCATATTGCTCAAACAAATTGTTCTTATAAAATTTTGTTAATAAATTTGTGGTAGAGGATATATGTCAGGTTACACATCAACCTTTGGAAGTCAATACTTTGGTACAATCTAGTCAGATGCCAGAAACAGAACCATTGTTTCCATCTGTAGAGGTCTGTCAGAATGAAGATGTTGTAGGTGATGTCAACCAGCATATAGATAAACATGTTGAGCATATCCAAATAGATAGTCCTGAAGAGGTATATCAAAATGATCAAGAGTTAGGTCATCATGAGGAGGAAATTTGTAATCCTGTGGAGCATATCCAAAAAGCTAAATCTGTACAGGTAAGTGAAATCGACAAAGCTTTAAGTGATGACAATGTGAGTGAGACAGACAGTTATATGAGTGATGATGATGATATTGAGAACAATCGTGATGGAAACACAATTGTCGATGAGGCTAATACTTTTGAGGAGTCTGATTTTATTGTTAATCTGTTCAAAGTGACTGAGACTACAGAGTTACCATCTATAGGTACCACCAGCCAGCTACCACATGATTTTTTTAAGAAAAGTGAATTGGATCTGTTAGATGATAATGATTTTGCAAGTGGTTCTGAGAATGAGGATGAGTATGTTATTAGGAGGAACAAATTGAGGGCATACAAGAAATAAAAGTTAAGTGAGGCAGCACAAACAGATGACGAAATATATTTTTTCTATGGTCAAAGTTTTGTAACTGCAAAAGAAGTGAAATATAGGATCTACCTGCTTTCAATAAAGACTAGGAGGAACTTGCAACTCATTAAGAATGACAAACAGAGAATTAGGGTTAGGTGTCTTGGAAAAATACCTGTTTGTGGACTAACCGAAGGATCAGGGCTGGGAAAAGCCCCAAAGAGGAAAACTGGTCCGATAACTAGAGGCCTTGGAAGGGATGTATATTTGCGAACATGCAAGGAGCAAGCAACAGATTGCCCATGGTTGTTGTATGTAGCCAAAAATACAACTAAAGATGTATGGATTGTTCGAACTTTCAGGGATGAACACAAATGTTTGCAATCAAGAGAGATTAAAGCTTGTGACTACAAGTTTCTTTCGAAGCAAATAGTTGACCAAGTTCAAGTCAATCTAGATATTCCAATCAAGGTTGTTCAAGATCAGCTCAGTAAACAGTTTGAAGTTCAGGTGTCTATGCAAAAGGCATTATGGGCAAAAAACAAGGCAGATAATGAGATTAGGGGTGATCATAAGCAGCAATACACCCTTTTAAGATACTGTGTTGAAGAGTTGCAGAAAACAAACCCAGATACAACAGTTAGGATAAGTGTACAAACTGCAACAGATGCAACAAGTCCAATCAGAGTTTTCAAGAGAATGTATGTATGCTTAGGTGCTTTGAAGGAAGGATATAAAGCTTGTCAAAGAGAGTTGGTGGGGTTAGATGGTGCTTTTATTAGGGGTCCTTTTCCTGGCCAGCTTCTTACAGCAGTCGGTATAGACAACAACAATGGAATATACCCTTTAGCCTACTCGGTTGCAGAAGCTGAAAGCAAAGACTCATGGATTTGGTTTCTTGAATGTCTAAGAGATGATCTTGACTTGCAACCAAACTCAAACTACACTTTTATCAGCGACAGGCAAAAGGTGATGTTACCATTTAGTTGATTAGATTCACTTGTATTTTCGTTAAATGCAAGTTTTATTAGTAATGAATTGATGTTTATTTGTGTAGGGTATCATTCAAGCATTAGCATAAGTATTCCATATTGCTGAACACAGATATTGTTTGAAGCACATCCATGATAATATGAAATTGCAATGGAATGCTAAAGCATACAAGGAACATTTGTGAAGATGTGCAGCAGCAACAACCGTCCAACAATTTGTGGCAACCATGCTGGCATTCAAGAAGTTTAGCGAACTTGCCCATGCTTGGTTAAGTAAGATACCACCAACCCATTGGGCAAGGTCGCATTTTTCAGGTACCTAACCAAATCTATTTCTACCTATACATCTTTTGTTCTACGACATTTTTCAGGTACCTAACCAAACATGTTGTAGGGAGGGCTCATTCTGATGTGTTACTTAATAACATGTGTGAGGTGTTCAATGGGAAACTATTGGGAGGTAGGCACCAACCCATCATTTATGCTTTGGAATACATTAGAGAATATTGTATGAAAAGAATAGTGAACGTTGTGAATGTGATTCACAAGTGTGTCGGACCATTAACACCAAAGGCAACACTCATGTTAGATGTAATCAAGAAAGAGGCTTATAAGTACACCGTTTTACGGGTTGAAGGAGAAAAGTATGAGGTCGTGGATGGGGAAATAAGTATTTTGTGAATGTCGAAGCTAGGGCTTGTACATGTAGAAGATAGTAGCTTACATGTATGCCATGTAAACATGTTGTTGCTACCCACCGGTGTATAAGGTTCAATGGAATGCAAGTAGGATCTGTTGAATCATGGGTTCATCCATGTTACTTGCTTAAGACTTGGGAAGAAACTTACAAACACCACATCCAGCCAATAAATGGTTATGAGCATTGGTATAAGTCACAAGTGCCTACAACCATTCTTCCACCTAAACATCATAAACCATTAGGTAGGTTACAAAAGAAAAGAACCAGGGCTTTTACTGAAAATGATAATAGTGACAAAACTAGTAACTTGTCACAGTCTAGTAAGAGTGTGGTTTGTGGTATTTGTGGCAATGCTGGACACAACAAGAAAACATGTCTTGGGCAAGGAGGTGTAACAGGAAGTCAAGGCAGTACACAACAGTCTCAAAAAATAGGTTCATCCCAGCCAAAAGTTACAGCAAAGAAGAAGGCAAAGGTTACAGGTCACAACTTTGAAGGTAATGATCAACCAAGTGTGGTCCAGTCTCAATCTGGAAGTCAAGTTGATGCAGCTTCTGGTGGGTCTCCAAAACAATTTTGGACTAAGACCAAGATTATAGCAGCAAAGCTTTCTTCACCACAAAAAAATGCTAGTTAAGCATACGAAAGCCAATGTTTTCCATCAAATATGTATTCCCCTAAACATTATTTGCTGTGTTTAAACAATGTATATTTCTGAACTTTGTAGACTACAAAATTTTATGCATTTGGAAATATATCCATTTGCGTTATGTATGAAATCATGTCATGTTAGTCTATGGGTTAAAATGTGTTTTTATTTTATTGATTTGCCACTTTACCATGTATTTCTACGTATTGTTACTAGTTCAGATGCATAGTAACTGTTGACTTTTACAAAGTCATTTACTGTTCACCCATCCTTGAGTTGGATACTGTTATTCTATTATCACAAACAGTAATGAAGGATAAAAGATGGATGAACAACACCATATCAAGTTTATGTTGATACTCAGAAATAGTGTCGGTTCACCCATCCTTGAGACTTCATACGTCTATGAATCTTGGATCTGTTGAACTTGGATATGTGTTTTGAGTTGGATACTGTTATTCTATTATCAAAAACAGGAATGAAGGATCAAAGATGGATGAACAACACCATATCAAGTTTATGTTGATACTCAAAAGTGGTGTCTGGTCATCCATCTTTGAGACTTCATATGTCTATGATTCTTGGATCTGTTGAACTTGGATCTGTGCTTTGAGTTTGGTTACTGTTATTCTATTATCACAAAAATGAATGAAGGATCAAAGATGGATGAACAACACGATATCAAGTTTATGTTGATACTCAAAAGTGGTGCCGTACATCCATCTTTGAGACTTCATATGTCTATGAATCTTGGATCTGTTCAACTTGGATCTGTGTTTTGAGTTTGGTTTTTGTTATTCTATTATCACAAACTTGAATGAAGGATCAAAGATGGATGAACAACACCATATCAAGTTTATGTTGATACTCGAAAGTGGTGTCTGTTCATCCATCTCAGATCATTCATCCATCTTTGATACTTGTATCTGTGTTATGAGTTTGATCATTTGTGTGGCAAGTGATATATAAATTTTTGGGGCAAAGGACCTATTAGTAAAGGCAGCACAATATAAGGACCAAAGCATAAAAGAAATATATTACCACTGTACAAGGACCAAACATTATACACCAAAAGACTATTCTTAGTCAACGTACACTAAAACTTCTTAAACACAGCTAAACCATCTACCACCGATTCAAAACACAAAAACCAGTACCTATCTAAACCCTATAGAAGAACCATAGAAAAACCAAGAAGATGACCATCCAAGACAACACACAAAAGTTCCTGAGACGGCAAACTTTCTCCTTCTCAACAAGGAGATCGGCTAAGGCTGCTTGGTGAGCAGCCTCAACCTCGTTTGCACGGTCACCAGCATTGACCGCTTCCATAGTCTCAGAAATGAGGGCGGCTTCGCATTCTTGTAATTCCGTCTCGTTTCTGTAGATAGTCCTCTGCAAGTAGATGATAACATCCCTTGCTCTCCTTTGCATGGGTGGATCATACCACCCAATGAACGGATAGTAGCCTATAATTGATAATCAAAATGTTAGCATCTGTTTGCCGCATAAACACCAACTAAACCCACTTGTATAAAATCACAATTATAATAAAACAAATATATTACTATAATCAACACATTTTAAGGTAAACCAATACATGCCAACTTTAAAATGAAATAAAATTAAGTGTCCCAACCTGTCTTGGACAGGCATAGAACCTCCTTCCTGGGTTCGTATTGTTCCATCAGGTTCTAATGACGGCCCTTCTGTTGCATGAACACACCACCATTTTTCAGATTTTACCGTCGGTGAAGAAGATAAGATTTTAGTTGTTAGGAAAGATAAAGGATGAGTGGTGATAAAATTTCCCTTTTATTAGCGAGGTTTTATTGTAGCGCCTCTCGGTAAACAAGTGGGCTGACACGGTAATTAATGGACAGTGGTAAAATGATAAATGTGCCCTTGGACTAAAGACAAATCTAACGCCATCTGACGTTCTTGACTAACGTCAATATGGTCAAAGGACCAGTAACGAGTAAGAAACTTGAAATAGGGACCCCCGATGATGAAAAAGCCCAAGTTTGTCCCAACACAAAGCGGATTGACAAGTTTAAGATGAGGCGTGTATTTTAGTCTTATATATATTTCCAAAATAAGAGTACAACAATACAACTATCAAACTTCAAAAAACACCCCTTTATACGGTTTTCCTTTCATCTTCAACTTCAACACATAACTCATCCTTCTCATTTCTCAAAGGTATTATTCAATTCATAGTCAATCACATAAATTATACTATTCACTTCCTAGGGTTTATATAAAACTTAGTATATAAAATCTTATAATTTATTACCATTTTTATGAGCTGTTAATAGTTAGAATTTTTATAAAATCTTATATGGACAGGTTGACTAGGAAAGCTAGGGTTTGGTGATGTCGAGATCGGTTCTATTAGTTTCGTTGTTGTTGTTTCTAGTATTTACTTCCCAGTTTGAGTGGAATCAACCTATTGTCAATGAGGTTGAGGCGAGGCCGTTGGATGTGAGTCGAAATCGAAAGAAGGAGTATGCGTTGGAGAGGGAAGAGTCGGTTAAAGAGAAGGTCAGTCGTTGAATTATTTTTTGTATAATAATTGTTTTCGTATTCATAGGTTTATAAAACATGTAAATGGACAAGGTTTTCCGTGTTCAGGTTACCAATGGAGGATGAGTGTTTGACTTAGATAGGATTAGGCGCGTGCCTCCTCAGCGAAAAAAATCGTAGTGGAAATTTTCTAAAATATCTGGCCATTTTTGTAATTTGCCCCCATAACGAACCAATTTTTAGTGTAGTTTCTAAAAATTATCAAAGTGTGCCCCCTTGACTATAACTTTCTGGCTCTGCCCCTTTTCATGTCCTACCTGAGTACGTAAATTAAATAGTGTTCCATTTATTTTTACGAACTTTTTGAGTTTTGTTCTATGCACATCTTGGTTTAAAAAATCTCGCCTGAGGCGAGGCGAGGCGACCTGAGGCGAGGAGGCGAGGGCTAGGCGCCTCCAAGGCAGCGAGGCGAGCTACTTGCAAGAGGCGAGGGTGAGGCGACGCCTCATGTGAGGCGATGTGCGTGTGCGAGGCGACGCCTCCTGTCAATGAGGCGTTTTAAGGGTTTTAGACCACCAGATTTTTTTTAAGCCCAATTAATTCCAAAGGCCCATTCTCTTTATTGAATGAAAAAAAAGCCCATTCTCTATTTCTAAACAAACCCTAAAAAGAAGCAGCTTTTTATTACCAAAATAACAACAGTTCTTGTTTGCTTCTGTTCTTTCACTGCTGCTGCTGCTACACGATTCTTTTTCCTCCATCATCAAGGTTTGTTCTTTCTTTCCTACTTCCTTTCTTATTTCAATTTTTTTTCTTCTTTGTTCTTTCTTTCTTATTTCCTTTCTTATTTCCTGTTCATACTTCATATTTCTTCTTTCTTCTTTCTTTCTTTCTGATTCATACTTCTTTCTTCTTTCTTTCTTTCTGATTCAGACTATGATGATGATGAGGAGGAGGATGCAGATTGTGTAGTCACATCTGCTCCCTCAAATGGTGGAGGAAGTAGGAGAGGCGAATGTAATTCAAGTGGTGACCGATAATGCTTCCAACTACGTGAAGGCGGGGTCGTTGTTAGAAGCCACAAGACCACATCTATATTGGACTCCATGTGCTGCCCATTGCATTGATCTTATGTTGGAGGATCTCGGAAAGATAAAGAAGATTCGAGAATGTTTGGAAATGGCCATGTTTGTAAATGGTTATATTTATAATCATGTTGGTCTTGTGAACATGATGAGAAGGTTCACAAATCAACACAATTTGCATAGGCCCGCGGTCACTCGATTTGCTACATCGTTTATCACCTTATCACAAATGCACAAGCAAAAGAACAACTTGCAAATGATGGTTACCTCTAAAGATTGGAATACTAGCAAGTGGTCAACAGAAGTCATGGGGAAGAAAATGGCAACCATCATTTTAAATGAGAATTTTTGGAGAAAGATTGTGTATGCTCTTAAGTTAACCGGGCCTCTTGTTAAAGTTCTTAGAATTGTTGATGGGGATAAAAAGCCGGCTATGGGATACATCTATGAGTCGATGGATAGGGCTAAGGAGACTATTGCTGCTAGTTTCTCACATAAGGAGGATCAATACAAGAAAGCTCATGAGATTATTGATAGAAGGTGGGATTGTCAGCTTCATAGACCGTTGCATGCAGCCGGGTTTTTCTTAAACCCGGAAATGTACTATGCTGATCCAGAAAATGTATCTTGTGAAGAAGTTATGAAAGGGTTGTATGATTGCATTAAAAGATTGGTCCCGGATGAGGATATTCAAGATAAAATTGTGGGAGATCAGTTGGAACGTTATAAGAATGCGGAGGGTCTTTTTGGTGAGCAAATTGCTATAAGACAAAGGAACAAGAAAGCTCCTGCCGATTGGTGGAGTTCATATGGAGCCTCGTCTCCGGACTTGCAAAGATTTGCTATTCGAGTTCTTAGCCTCACTTGTAGTGCTACTGGTTGTGAGAGGAACTGGGCAGTGTTTCAACATCTTCATACTAAGAGAAGGAATAGGTTATCTCAAAGTCGATTAAATGACATGGTGTATGTGAAATATAATCGTGCTTTGAAACGACGATCCCAAAGGACGGATGTGTATGATCCTATTCTTTTACAAGAAATCGATGAAAGTAATGAATGGTTGATGGGGCGAATGGACAAAGACATTGATAATAATGACGTAACTGATATTGTTCATGATGATCTAACATGGGGTGATGTTAATAGGTATTCGGGGGCATCTGAGCCTGTTTATGCCACTAGAGCATCTAGACCAGGTTCATCAAGAACCGATAAAGGTAAGGCCCCTACCTCTAGTTCTAGAGTACCATCTCGTGGGTGTGGACTTAGGTTGATTGATGAAGAGATGGAGGAAGATATTGGAGTGACTGATGGGCATGCTGATGAAGATGTTGACGATCTGCTAGTTGGGATTGATACTGGTGATTACGAGGGTGATGAAGATGATTTCTAGTTTAGCCTTTGAGACGCATACTTTATGTCCATTTCATCATATGTTTTGTGTTGTTTTATGTGTTTGAACTTCTGATTTGGTTTCAAGTACTTTTTAGTGTCTACTTTTGTTGTCGGGTTTATGTTGATTATACATTTGGTAATGTAGAATCACAAACTAGTATGATTTAGTGTCTATTGTGTTATAAAATGTTATTTTCTATTACATGTACAATATATTAATGTATTTGCAGAATTGGTCGCCTCGATACGTGAGGCGGTCGCCTCTCTCGCCTCGCCTCTCGCCTCGGTTTTAAGGACCTTGTCGCCTCGGGACGCCTCTCGCTATTTTAAACCAAGATGCACATTTAAACTATTTCTATCCGAAAGAAGTTGTAATTTACCTATTTACCGTCTATTTATGGCCTAAACCGATTCAGATATACACAGCCTAATCTGGGTATCCCGGTGACTATTGCTGACCCCAAGTGTACCTAGTGAGGTTTGAACCTGAGACCTTTTGTGAGGATATCAGGATGCCTGACCATCAGGCAACCTTGGTTGTGTTTATTGATAGGTTTATACATATTGAAAAACATTTTAAAGCGGTTAGTGTTTGATTTCATGACATGTGTTACATTGTTATGTTGTGGTTAAGAATTAGCGTTGATTCCTAATTAGTGTAGATTTAGCAGCTAGCGGTAACGTCTTTTAAAAGGTGTTTGAGCTTATAGTAAGTATTAGATGTGATGTGCACTAGAGTTTGTATGAAGAAATGAGTGTATGCGGATTAAAGAATTTCGGAATATCTTTTGCGGGCATGATGGTCAAATTGTTGGTCTTTTTGATCATCATGGTTAGCAGTGACGGGCTATAGGAAATAACAAGTTGTAAGTTTTATTTTTTATAATTGACTTGCAGTATCTGAAATTATCAACTTATGATCTAACTTAGGTGTATCCCGACTTCTTTGTTGTGAGTTCAAGTCCTGTTTGGGACAAAGCTATAGATAGGTTGGTTTGACAGGTGTATGTGCTGAGAGAACAGGTGTATGTTTTTTTTTTTTTTTTTTTTTTTTGGTTTTTTGTCATACAAAAATAATTAGATTTAAGCTCGCCATGCTGACGAGGATTAACTGACAAGACCGGCTTAATCACACATTGTTCACAAAACAAATGAGTAATGTTATGCTCTAAATTGACACAATCAATGAGATATACATCCTTGTGATATTTGATTTCACATAATTCTTGTCTTGACCACATCCTGCTTTATCATTGTTAAGTTTTGCTCCTTGTCTCGGCCATAATACACGACATCAGTTTCCATACTTGTGTCGTGTAGTGCGTAGGAGCACATTTTGTGCTGAGGCGTCTGGGTTCTGTTTGTGGTGGATAAGAGGGATTTAGATTTGGCACCATTTGTTTTTCCCTAAAATGGATACAAGATTGTCTTTTTCAGTTACCCTTTTTGTGAATGACTTATATAAAAGTAGAACTTTCCATCACTGCGCTTTAGAAAATCTCGTCTGTGCATTCGTTCTGTCATGGTTAGAGATTATCTTTGTAACGTTAATTTCTAGCTTTTGGTTGTTTTAAGGCTGTCAAGATACTAGTAGCGATATATGAAAGTGTTGTAGTTGATTACCAGAGTTAAATGTGATGTGTTTGGCTCCTTAGTCTCCTACCCCAGGATTTAACATGTGTATGAAAATAATGAGGTCCAAGTTGCATTTTATACTTCTCCGTATTAGTTTGCAGTAGATGCTGAAACTCTGGTTAGATTTAAGTGCTCCTTGGATAATGATGATTAGCTGGAGCGATACTTGAGTCATTACATGATTGTAAGAGGTAGATGTGGGACTATTTTCGGCAATATTGTTAACTGACTGTTCAGAAGTTCTCACTGTGAGAATGTATTATCGTTCTCGGAGTAGCTGCTTAAAGTTCTTAATAGCAATTGCTACTGGTTGTGCATCCAGATATAGGTCTTCCTCATGATAGATGTTGCTTATGAGTGGGACAAAATAGTTGCCATTTTTCAAGTTAACCACTATACGGCTTAATAATGTGGATGAAAGATTACACTGAAAGCCGTAGGGACTAAAAAAGTAAACACATGTCTAGCCAAGCCACAATTATGAATATTACCTGTTAGAACTTGCACAACTCATGAGATGTATAGCCTTTTAAATTTCTGTTAGAATGTGCACTTGGTTGCTCCTGAAATTTAGCACCTTGTCTCAGTCAGAAGACATGCACGAGTCACCGTACTTCCCTGGTGTAGTGTGCATGAGCACTTCTTGTGCTGAGGAGAACACAGATCTAGCTTAGGCACTATGTTCTTATCTATTTTTTCGTTCCCCCTGTATTGATTGTAAAAGAGGTCAAAAGGAGGAGAGCCAAGGTTTTTGATTTATTGTTCTCTATGTTTGCAAAGTTCCATTGAGCATGGTTTGAAATTCTCATGTTCTCAGATTTTTTGGGTAAAAGGCCTACCGCCCGGTAAAATTAATGCTCTCAGATTTTTGCTGTCTGCGAGTGATAATGATTTTGCACTTGTATATGAGGACAAATCAGTCTTGGTGTTACTCATTTTAAGAGTTTATTGGAAAAGGTACATGACCTCGTTCAAATCTACAACTTTTAGGAGTAGACCAGTAGATCCACCTATTCCTTCCTTAAGGTTTGTAAAAAACTAAATGCTATAGGAAGCCTGTTGTAAAGCTTATCTATCGGATTGTTACACACAGCTGATTCTCTTAATGAGTGAAATCAGCCAGTTGTCTACTCCTACACTTTGTTAATTGGTCATCGGGTTGCCGTCGTGCTTATCTTATCTTTCATAAGGGAACGCGGAGAGAGGTACCATGGATTCAAAAAGGGAGGTTGTTGAGTACACTTACTGAGGATGTGTCATATAGATAGTGTGTTTTAGATGCTGACCAGGTGGCTGTCCTATTATATAGGGATTATGTTAGGTTACTTTAAGAATGTTTTTTATGTTGATTCTTGAATTGGTGTAGATATAGGTTTTCACATTTCAGTAGCTACGGTAACATATTTTAATATGTGTTGCTGCTGATGGTGAGTATTCGATGTGACATGCACTTTGGTTCAATAGTGTCACTACTCCAAGATACATGTGTGTGTATAAAAATAGGGAGTCCAAGTTGTATTTTATAATTAGCTTGCACTGGCTGAACCAGTATTTGGATTTAAGTGTGCCGTGGATGATAATGATTAGATGGAGTAGTACATGAGCCTTGACATGGTTGTAAAGGTAGACACAGGATTATTTTTGGCAATCTTGTTAACTGAGAGTTAATAATTTTCTCACTGTAAGAATGCATTCGAGCTGCTTGGCGTATTAAATAGCAATTAGCAAGTGCTGCTGTTCTTCTACCACAGGTGTAGATCTTCCACCTGTATTATTAAGACTATATAGGTAATTATAAAAATGTTGCAGCTGCTTAACTGTGATAGAGGTTGCTTTTGAGATTGTCAAACTAGTTGCTCTTTTTCATAGTAACCGTATATGGCCGAATAATGTGAATGGAAGATTCCACCTAAACCTTGGGACCAAAAGAATGTTTGGGCAAGAAACAGGTTCCTAGCCAAACTATAAAAATAGATGAAGTGTTACGAAAATTGCACATCCAGTGAGATGAATAGCCTTTTAATATTTCATGTCACATAATTCCTCATTTTCTCGGTCATATCCTGTTCAGTAGGAGCGCACTCTGTGCTGAGGAGAACACGGATCAAGATCAGACGCTATATTCTCCATCGATCTCCTTCCCTTCCCCTGTATCGACCTGACTTTCCTGCTTCTTAATTGGCCACTGGCCTCTTCATAAGTTGGACACATGGATGTCCTTCTCAAGTGAGCTTGTAACAGACTCCAAAAAGAAAAGAGCCAAGGTGTTTGTTTTGCTGTTCTCTATGGTTGAAACATTCCCCTTATGTTTTGACCATTTTTCTTAGGTCCTCAACTTTTTGGTGTGTCTGTGAGCTAATGCGGATGCATCATTCCTGGGGTGAACCTGATTTGAAGAGCTTATTGGAAACAGTTCTTGACCTCGTTCAAATCTATTACTCTCTAGGAGCAGAGCTATAGACTCGCCTGTCCGTAAGTCTGGTAAATAACTAAATGATAGAGGATAAATATAAACAAGTTTAAAGCTTGTCTACCTGCTTGTTACGCACCCCAACTTGCTTACTTAGTGAAATCAGCCTTTTGTCTACTCTTACAGTTTTGCGTTTCTTAAAGGAGTGTCGGTGAGAACTTTTAAACCAGGAACATTGTAGAGTATGAACATTAATTGAGGAGGTTTTATAAGATTAATGGCGTTTTAGATGCTGTAGGTACTTCATAGGAGGAATCTTAGATGAGACTTGTATAAAGAGGATACTAGGAGAGGTGGAGATAGACTTAGATTGACATGCTGTGAAGTAGTGAAGCTAGACTTAAAGTGAATAGTGTACTGGATGGATCAACCTTTGATAGGACTGTGAAGCACGATATTCGTGTTCCGGAACCATACAGCTCTTTGCTGTTTATGATGGTTTCATTTCTGTTTTAGCCTTACTGGTTCAGGATATAATGCTTTCTGTTCCATGTCTGTAAATGCTGTATATAGTTTGATATATATCAGCTGCTTATAGTCTTATACGTTATCTTGTCGTTGCAGATAATCCTGTCTCAAGAGAAGGAAATTCAGAAGCTTAAAACCCTTGTACAGAGTCTTGAAGAACAGTTGCTGGTCTGCAGGGGCAAAGACGAGTTTATGAATGACAAAACTGCAGGATCTTTAACAGAACTAATAAATGAACTGAATCATCAACAAATTATGGAGTAATCAAGATTGCTTTCTTTGTGTAAGTAATATTGACTCTTTAAGTTCAACTTAACTTCAATCAAATGAATTGTTTGATTTGTGAGTTTTATCTTTATTTAACACTATGTAAATGGAGCATCTCATAATAGCAGTCATGTGAGTTTTACATCGTGTCAAAATGATCAACAACACCTAAACGTAGTGTGTTTCGTTTTTGTAACTTTCTTAGATGTAGTGGTTCTGATGCATATTGGCGAGTTGATATCCTTTGTTGTCTTGAATGGTTGAGGGTAAGGGATGGTCTATGACTTTATATGCAGTGAAAAAAAAAGCAGAATGACATTTAGAGAGTCTTTGAGCAGATTATTAACATTTAAAACAGATTTATTGCGTAATCCGTTGTAGAGAGACCTATATCTTGATAGTTTTAAATATAGAACACGCCAAGATGGATAATGGTTGCTTCAGTTATTACGACCCAACTCTATAAAAGTGAGGTGAACCGGAATTAAAACCTGATCATGTATGTGATACAGAATGAGAACCTCTGACGATAAAGAACTAAGGCTTAAGGCTTTAAGATTCGAGGAAACTTAGAAATACAAGGGAAAATAAGTATCTACTAACGAAAGCTAATACAAAAGGAAATCGGGTATTGTGATCTGTGGCAATTTCTGTAAACTCATTGCCATATCAAAGAGAACTAATAACTTTGAAAATTCTATAAATTGATCAATGAAATAGAAAATGAATGTCATGCCATAATAATCACTCCTTTCTTTTTTGTCTGACGTGGATCTAAAAAATTATTGAAGGGTCCGTTTAGCATCTTACAATTGGCTTTTGTAATCGGTCCACAATGTTTTGAAGTGGATATCTTGAATAAGGAAGAACCCGGGCTTTTACAGTTTTGGACTCCTTGGCATTTTATGGTGTCACTTGCAATTCCTTGGACCTTGTATTTTTTATCTGCTTATCGATCATGGGTTGTGTCTACTACATGTCAAATTGAACTTTGAACGCTTTTCTGAAGTAATTGAACTCTGTAAAAAAATTCTTTATCATGAGTTGCTATACTCTTGAGAGTCTTGACCTATGAAACCATAACTTTGTGTGTAATTATTAAATATCAAGGCATAGGCCATTGTTGGATGTCAGTTGGTTTTGTTTGAGAAGGCAAGTCATGTTAAGTTTACAACAAACTGTTGCTGGTAGACAGGTATTGTAATTGAATATAGATAAACATCATATCTCAAGTCGTTTAAGTCTATGTCTTAAGTTATCATATCCACTCGAGAGTCGCAGTGTTTACTGTTCTTCCGCCTTCCATTAACTATTGTTTCAACCCCCTCCTTAGGAGTAGGATACAGTTGCGTTCTATTAACATAACCTTATTACTAAAAAAACTTATATGGAATATGATGATAATTATGTGGATAATGCAAAAGACAAAAACACCCTACCAACCCCAAATCAATGAGCTTAATATTCAATCTCAGTTTAAAATATTAACTTATTTCAAGTGAATGAAACATACCAAATCCTATAACATCACATGGTTTATTCTTGGTGCATTCTGCATTTTTATATGCTGTGATACTTTTTCATATTCTGCTTTTACATCACATATCGCCAGGTGATTATTTATAATCTAACATTTTGGCTTTTCTGTCTAGACAGGTGTTAATGAAGGCAGCTGTTTCACCGTTATATAAACATTTAAAGGATGATACAGTTTCTTGGTTACCCTGAGTGTACCTCTAAAACAGGTTAGTCATCAAGACCATAGTGACCCTTAACTACATCAACCACATAATGGCTGGTTGTGCTCATAAATTGTAACCTTAACACGACATTAATATAAATAGTTGTCAGTCTGCGTCTATTTAAGAGTTTGAAATTACATGTGCATATAACACTCTTATGTTACTATCTATCTTTGTAATGGATATAAAAGTTCCTATAAAAAAAAGGTGCAAGTTTTGCAAGTTAGATGTATAAAATATGTTTTTCTAGTCGTTCTAATCACGGCTGGTAACACGTTACCATCATTATTTATTTGCCATTGTATCTATATTGCACACTAATTAAGGATCATTTAATGAATATCTCTAACTTCTTGTTCTTGTGTACTTCATAATTAAAGACCACACTTTCACATAAAGCAAAATCAACCAACAGTTCTTTGACATTACACGTATTTTATGATTATAAGCACCAATCTTCAGAATTTAAAGTGAGATAAGATTGGTTCTTTGTAAGGTCAAAATCACATGTAACCATCATTATAATGAAGAAATTAGTGATGCACACCACCTAACTTGTGGATGTCTAGTTTTATAAGATAGGCATATGTTCATCACGTAAGTGAAGAAATATCTCTCCTGTCATGATCCACTAAGATTTATGCCCGCATATGAAAAACTATTATTACAATTAAGATTAATCCTTGCATTCTAATTACTACCTGATATCAAACAAATAGAAGAAAACAATCAAAGGATACACGACATAAAATAGAAGTTGATGAACATTGATGATGTTTTAGTACTTTTCCTAGTCTAGTAGGCAAAGCCTATTTTTGTTGTGTGTTTGGATGAAGGAGAGTATCAGTGTAAGTATATGTATTGTCAGTTATAAAGAGATCTGAGATGTGTTCAGGTAAGGTCAGGTTGGCATCCTTTAATCTTCTGTTTTTGCTTTAACTTCATACCATAGGCTGAAGGTTGAAGAGGCCAGTTTCTGGTAGGGCTTTTACTTCCACATTAAGGCCTACATTACCTTAAGGATAACATAACCGGTTAAAACAATGGAACGTTGGTACCAACAGTCGATTGAAAGTTTGGTTTTGAAGATATACAATAGGTTTGACATTTGGTTATTTACGTTTTTTGTATTCCTATTAGCTTGTTCTAGTACACGGTTAAAAAGATCAAGTATTTTGTCTTGCTTTATATATTAAAAAGCTTTGCGGTTTTTGCCATTAGTTGCAGGCTTTTTAAGAAACAGCAAATATGTTCTATCTTAACGGTAACCATATACTAGAAAGTTGCATGAATAAGAAGTAAAATTATTTTGTAATCAGTAGTGTGCTGATTGGGTACGTCCATCACGACAGCCTCTGATTGGTTAGTGTAATTTTTTTTCTTCTTCTTCTCCTTACGCAAAGTTGAGCAATTTGATTGACCACGGGTTACTCAAATTTGCATCTATCATGACGAAGAGTCATTTTTTTGGTATAAAAAGTCCCGTAAAAATGTAGCTTTTGGTTCACGCTTGTTAGAGAATATGCTCGCACCTAATACAAAGGAAAAAACTAATCCAATTTTTTGTTGTCATCAATTAATAATGTACAAAGACAGTGATGTTGACTGAAATGAGTATACGTTTCTTAAATTCACCATCTTATGATACACATTTGTATTTCGTCCCACATGCATCAGGTGGTGTAGGGTGGTTCGTCGTTGAACCAAAACAAAAATACAAACCTAATATAAGGTTAACTACATAATGTTTCAGTTTTGACTTTTGACAACTGATAGAATTTGATTCTGTTGTTATCGAAATTAAGGTTAACCAAAAGTCAAATCACTTGTATATGTAAGAAGGAAAAGATATATTTTTATTGTATGATAATTACAATTACAATAAGCAGATAAATAGGCATGATCGGTACATTCTAGACTAGAGTTGTATGGGCTTGAGCCGGATACATCAATGTTACATAATTTGGGTTAACACTCACCTGCAGTCTGAATGGCGAAATCGTGAAAGCTCGGATTAAAAATTAAAAGCTTATAAAACAGCAAATTAAAGCAAATAAATAATTGTTGATGAAGACATTCGACTGCAAGCGGAAGCATATCTTCAGCAGCAACAAACCGGATAAACCAAAGTATCTGTACCAAACAGGATAAACCAAAGTATCCTGACCAAATGGATAAACCAATGTATCGATAAACCAAAGTATCCTAACCAAACGAGATAACCCAAAGTATACCTTACAACTAAAACACGATAACCCAAAGTATCCCCTACAACTAAAACAAAAAAATTACAAATAAAACTCATGCACTAACATCAAAGAAAAGATGAGAAAACGAAAGTTGGTTCTCAAACTTCAACCCCCAAAGAACCTTCCGAACAATCAGGACGTGTTTTTTCCTAGAAAAACATAAAGATCCACCATCTTTTTTACCGTCAAACAACAACAGCCACTAAAACAAAAGCCCTTTATTATTATTATTATTATTATTATTATTATTATTATTATTATTATTATTATTATTATTATTATTATTATTATTATAATAATTATTATTATAATAACATCACTTTATTAGAAAATTATAGGATTTACAAGAAATTAGTAGGGAGCCGAGATACTAACTAGGCCCCTACTCCTCTAGCTATAGCGAAGCTAATCCTATTAAAAATATGAGCAGCAACACGTGCTCCAATGTCTTGAGTCACCGAGAATCTTCGGATACGCTTTAGTAAGGTCACCACATTCTTCTTAAGTTCCCCAAAAGAAGAGAATGAAAATGAGAGAAACCCATATCCAATATCTGCGCATTTAGCCTCGTACTTGACGCGTTTACGTTGTGTGGCTTCAGTCACCGCACGACCGGGCACAAAATCAACCATACCAGTTTGCGTCAAGGGCGAAGACCCCGTCAGATCAACACATACGTCAAGCCCACCATCCCACGAGTAAAGTAAAATATCAGCTGGACGTAATGGTATGTCCCTTTCCCCACTAAGTCCAATATCAACCTCCTTACGAGCTGAAACCCCTGACAGAGAACATATGTCAACAAGAACATCACGCACCACGTTATGCCGATGTTTAATACCAATAATACCCGCGCACGATACAACATGGTCCCCATAAATATCCCCAGTAAAGACCCTGGAACAAGCTGAGCACGACGTCGACATCTGAACAGAAAATAGACCTAGCCGATAACACAACACACATCGGTAAGTCCTAGCGTTCATAGTCTACCCCAACCCAGATATTGGAACCACCCTAAGCCAATCTGAAGTGTAGTCCTCCTTTTGTGAACTCCATAGCGCCATCTGTCAAGTAAGAAGTTAGTGGGGAACCGCGAAACTATCTGAGCTCCCACACCTTTAGCAATAACAAAACTAATCCTACTGAAGATATGAGTAGCCGCACGCGCCCCAATATCTTGAGTTATAGAGAACTTTCGGATCCGCTTAAGTAAGGTCACCGCATCTGCCTCAAGTTCCCCAAAGAGGAGAATGAGAAAGGGATTAGAAACCAAAAGGAATTACAAGAAATTGGAAACCAAAAGGATTTTTTTAAACATCCCTTCATTAGAAACCAAAAGGATTACAAGAAATTGGTGGGAAGCCGAGACACTAGTTGGGCTCCTACTCCTTTCTAGATACAGAAATTTAGTCTATGAAAAATAAAGGCACCACTCTTGACATTATTTGAGTGGCTAATAGCAATATTCCTGATGCGTGCAAGTGTATCCAAAACCTCTACGTTAAGCTCCCCAAACGTTGAAAAAGCAAATGAGATGAACTTGTAACCGTTGTCTTCACATTTGGACACAAATTTTTTTTCTTCTTCTCCACAACATTATGTAAGGCTACCCCTGGAGCCCACGATGTCGCATCAATACCAGCAAAAGGAGAGATTCCAGTCACATCCAAACACGCATCCTTGCCCTGAATCCAATTGAATAGTAACAAGTCTGCAGGTCGTAACTCTTTCCTCGCCCTTGAAAGAAACCCCATGGGGGCTTCCTTTCGCACCATGATCCCCACCTTGGAACCAATAGACTGAATATATTAATATTAAAAGGAATAATGCACCCTTCTTTTCTTCTTCTCTTTCGTGCATCCTAATTGCAGCCACCAAAAGATTTTTAAACCTTCTGTTTTTTTATTCGTGTGATGTATTACGATGGGAGATATTGGAGAGTGCGAATAATCGTTAGCATGGAGATGAAGTGTACGAAGGAGATAAAGATATAAGTGCTCCGGACCGTCGGCCGAAGGCGATGGCCGAAAAAATTAGAAGGGCGGCTATTTTAGGGTTTTAGAGGATCTTTACCCTCTGATACCATGTAAGTATATAGAATATTGTTTAAACGTGAATGATGATTTGATTGATTAATTGATTTACATGGTACAAATATATAGAGACATATAGAAAGATCTAGACTCGGGCTTGAGCCCGTTACACATACGGGCTAACTGTTGTTCCCGTTTCACAATCGTATAAAACAGTTTTAAAGTATTAAGTAAACTGATTGTGAGTAATGACTGAAAATAATGCAAGTAAACACACACTGAATAATTTTCAACTTAATATTCTTTATTAGAAACAAATAAAAAAGAATACATTACCCAAGTACTTGCGGAATAGTACTTGAGATTGAAATGACAAAGTATGCTAACTCCTCACTAAGCTCAGGCTAAGTCTGAGCACAACTTCAATGGAAACACTGAGCTATCTCAGGGACAAAGTTCTATTTGGAGGAGTGAAAGATGGCTTTTGTGTGTGTGTTTTACAATTATCAAAAGCTTAAAACCTTCCACTCCATCTCTTATGCTATTTATACAAGTATGGATTTTAACTCTATCCTAAGGGACAAACTGACAGGTTACAGAAGATAAAATACTGATGTATTTTGTCTCTGTTTACAAAGGCTATATTGGGTAAGCGACAAAGTTTTTTTCTTCTAGTCAATGATGACACTGAGCCTGATAGTTAGCCATTCAGGGAAAGTTGACTTTGTTTGATAAGGACTTCGTCTTATCTGTTCAAACTTATCCCGCCTTGTCCCGCTCATTCTTCAGTCTTTATTGCCTTCAGTCTTCAACTTCAGTTTGTCTTCAGTGTAAGTAGTTGGTGAGAAGTTTCGGGATTCAATGAGTTATTGTCATCACTCACTGAATCCACCATCTTCTTCTTGACTCAGTCTTCACCCCTTAAGTTCCGCCTTACTGAGTGGAGAGACTTCTTCTTTGCCTCTTACTGAGTATCCCGAAGATAGCTCACTGAGAGATTATGCGCTCAGTGACTTGTTAGTGTTTAAGGGACAACACTTACGGTATTTTCTATTCAAATCCTAGACTCAAGGGGTTTGGGTATTTACTGAACCCAACAGTCTCCCCCTATTTGGATATACAAATAGCCTAAGTGGTTGATCAGTGTAAGTGAGCAAATGGCTTCTTCTTACACTGAATGTACTAATGAACATAATAAGGAACACTGAATATTTAACAAAACATACATCGTTTATTGATCAAATTACATAGTCCCTATCACTAGTACAAAAGATGAAACACAAAAAATGTCACTCAATATGGATTCCCAGTGCTTCAAGCTTTGGTTTCTTCTTGAGGAGTGTTTCTTTATCAGGGTGCTCTCTTATCTTAGCATTCAGGTCATTGCAGAACTTGACGTTTGCCGGGGTTTGGATCTGAGAGGCCACTGGTAGATAACTTGCCATTGTAGACACTCCTGCAAGGTCAATGTCACCCCACCTCTGGAATGCTGGGTTTTCATAGACATCTATAAAGAAGAGTCCTCTTTCAGGCTCTTCAATGCAAAGACAGTTTACAAACTTTACTCCCTCTGGTAACTCCCTGTTGCAGTCCAGGCCAGGGACTTTGATTTCAGGCTCAGATTCAACCCTTTTTCTTTTGCCTTAGGCTGGCTGAGACTGAGATCCTTGTGGTGCAGTTAGAGATGGCTGAATTTCAAGCTGTGCTGGTGCTTCCCTCAGTCTTTCATACCTTTTGCTCAGGGATTTCATCAGCTCCTTGACCACTGCATTCTGCTTCTTAGAAATGATTGGACCAAGCTCAACGAGTTCAGTGATCCCAAAGTCAGTGAATTTCATGGGATCATGAACCTCGAAGTGTCTTTTATCATCCCCCCTGTAGACATTCATTGCTAGTGGTTTGGACTTGGGGACGATTTTTACATCTGTGATCTTCTCAGGCAGCCTTCTGCTTGTCATTGACCAATTGTAGTGGTCAAATATTTCCTGCCTGATGGCTGCAACTTTCCTGTTCTTTTCATCAAGCTTTTCCCTCATTGCAGTCATTTGAGCAGCCTGAGCATCCTTGAACTTTTGTCCAGCCCTTTTGAAGCTTCTTGGGATCAATTCCAATATTCTCAGCTTCCTCAGCAACAACTTGTACCAGTGCTTCTTTGCTCTTCCTTTCTTCCTCAGCTAGTTTCTTTCTCCTTTCTTCCTTTGCAAGGTAGGCACTTAGCTGTTGTGGAGTAAGCAGATACTAAGTGTTGCCGATGACATAGGGAATCTTCTCAGGCTCAGGTGTTTGCATTATGGCTTTTCCTTTATCCTGGCCTGATGAAGAGGATGCTACAAAGGAGGTGTTGTTGTCATGATGGGTGTTGCAACTGTCATTGTCATTATTGTTGTTGGTGGGACTGATGATATGGGTGTTGCTGAAACTGGTTGTGCTGGCTCCCCCTCAGTGTGAGAGGGAGTCTCTTCAGTGGCTTTCTCCCCCTCAACTGTTGCTGCAACATCAGTGAGAGCAAGAGTTGCCTCAGATACTGAGGGAGTTAGAGTTGCTTGACCTTTGAAGGCTTGGTATATCTCCGTGACCATAGCCTTGATGTCAACAATATCCTATTGAAGACTGGTGACCTTTTCTGCCAGATTAGCCTGAGATAATTCCAAAGCAGTCATTCTAGGCCCAAGATTCCAGGCCATAGAAGACGATGCCTTATCCAAAGTAGTCACTTGAGCATCCAAAGAACCCAGTGTTGTCTGAAGAGACTGAACAGAAGATTGAAGACCCTGAACATTGGCAGATTTGAGCATGTCGATTAGTTCAGTGACGCTGGAGGAATTCTTCAAGTAAGCCTCAGTAGCCTCCAGCACTTTGGAGTTGAGTGCTGGGTCTTCTTTGACAGAATCCCTGATTTCATCTATCTTTGTGCCACAACCCTGAAGGTGCTTGAGAAATTTAACCAGGTTTTCATCCAGTCTATGGAGATGTTGATACATTAGCTCCCTGTGCTCATCAGTGTTGCCGTTGAAAGTAAGCACTTCAGATTTTAATTCAGCGTAACTTGAAGCTGCTTCAACGTGCTGATCCCAGAGTATATCAGTAACTCCTGAGTATAATTTCCTGGAAGCCTTTGTGATCCACATTACTAGCTGTCTTTCAGTCAGTGGAAGAACATTATCATACTTCTTGAACTCTTCAGTACATGATGAAGTAGAGGAGTCAGAGTCAGTTTCTTTAGCAGGTGACTCTTCAGTCTCTTGAGGATCAGGCTGATGCTCTTGTTCTTGAATTTGAACATCATCGTCCATTTCTTCTCCTGCTGAAAGTATGTCATCTTCACTGTCAGCCAGTTCTTCATTAGAGAATAAGATTTCATTAACTTCAGCAATTGTTAATAAACCAGTGGTGGTGATGGGTTCCATATCAGCGGGTGGTATATGTCCCTCTAAGTCTTTGTCCCCCGTTGCTCCTTCAAGCACTGGTGGGTGATTCCCAGTGTTATCCCTAGAAGCAGTGGCAGTGATATCCCTATCAGCGGGTTATTCATTTCACTGTGAGTCTTTGTGATCATTCAGTTGGCCCTCGGGCATAAGCTGTGATTTGCGAGTGTCATCCTCGGGCAATGTGGAAGGCGCTCCCCTACCAGCGGGTTGTATGTTTCCCTCTGGATCTTGGGGAGTAGTAGTTGGGACCAAGGGCACTGACTGTGATGTATCAGTGTCCTTCGTTGTCACCGGGGTGGATGATGTTTGGTCTCTTTTAGGTGGCTGATCAGTCTGGGGCTTTCTTTGCCTTTTAGGCTGTGCTGCAGAAGCCTCAGGGCCCTGAGACTTGGGTTTGGTTGATGAGTGTGTAAATACTCATCATTTTTGTACCATTTAAATTGCAAAATCATCTGAAAACACTCAGAAACACATCAAAATAATAAAAATATCACAAATCAGTGTTTTATGTGTTTTAAAAAACAAAAATATTAAAATCAGATGAAAAACATATCAAATTTGCAAAAATTGCAGTTTTAGCCCCCCAAGTTTCAAAAATTGTCAAAAATAGTCCCTGAGTCAAAATTTCAAAAGAAAAATCATCAAAGGTCCTTTTTAAATCATAACTTGTCAAATTTGGTCCTTTGGTGAAAAATGTAAAAAGTTTTGAGAAATTACAATTTGGTCCTTCAAGTTTGCAAATTGACAGAATTGGCCCCCGGAAAAATTGAAAAAAGGCAATTTTGGTCCTTGTAATGTTAACACTTGCCAAATTCAGTCCCTAAAACACTTTTGCAAAATTACATAATTGGTCCCTTGTTTTGTGGAAATTGCAAATAAGGTCCTTGTGTGTTAACTCTTCCCAAACGGACCCTTTTACACCTTTGGCCCAAACCAAATGCTCCAGCCCAAACAAATTACCCGTTTTAAACCCGAATCCAACCCGCCCTTATTATTAAACACCGGTCAAACAAGTTTGACCCTCCCACCTTTTTCCCTCCCTCTTCACGTGAATACCACCATCATCACCCTTCCTGCATACCACCTGATCACACTCCACCATTTCCATCATCACCTCTACAACCCCCCCCTCCAAACACAAAGAGCCAAGAGAAGCATTTAATGCTCCCCATACCTACCCTGCCCACCTTAGCTGTTAAATCCGAAATTGGCGCCAAAAAAAGCAATTGAATGGCCAAGATTGGTTTGAGTGATCCAAGGGTCATTTTTGTGCTGGGAACTTTTCAGAAAGGAGAGAGAAGGAGACTTGGGTGTATAAAAGGCCAAGACAAGGAAGGAGAAAGAAGTTAGTTTTTAGTTATTTTAAAATGTATGTCGAAATTTTAATTACCATGTCTTAAATAGTTTAAATTTGTATTTCTAAGTTTATGTGTATCCTATAACAGTTTCTAAGTGTAATTCAACTTGTTTTAAACATCCATTTCAGTTCAAGGCTAATCCCATTATGATGTGTTAACTGTTGTAGTTTTAAAGTTTCAATCTCATGTGTCAAAGCTTTTAACAGCTCAAGTCAATCTCATATAAGCTTATTTAAGCTTATAATAGCTTCTTGTGAGCTCACATTGCAATTTCACTTATTTTTGCACCTTGGTCAACAAAAGTCAATACGGGTACAAAAATGATGCAGCATGGATTTTGGTTGATTCAGACAATAGAATGGGTTGCTTTGGAGTGATTTGGGATGGTTTATTAGGTAGTGGTCCCTTGTTTCACATTTGGCTAGCCATAGTGGCTTGGACATGTTGTAAGTGTTATTCAAGTTTTTATGCATAATTTGTATTTGTAGCCTAAATCTGTCTAAACCTGTTCTATCAGTAGTAAATCAATGATAATAAGTTAATGTGATCACAAAATAAGTTGGTTCTGTGTTGGATTTATCTTAAGTTGCAAAATCAAGTCATAAAGGGGTGTTTGGCTTGACTGTTTTTTCTGTCATATTGGTTAATTCAGTAGTTAAGATTTAGTGTTTCATGTTTAATAAGTGTATTTGAGCCTAGTTGAGTCAAAGATTTGGTGTTTGCATGGCCAAAAGTCAATCACTTAAATCATTCTCCACTGTTAACTGTTATGAATGTGGGATAGCAGACCATTACTGTGTGTTTAGAAAGCCATAATTTTGTTTGCTACAAGTTTATTACAACAGATTACATCAACATCACTAATAAAATTGGATCCAAAGTCCAGTTTAGTCAACATTCTCAATTTCTTCAAAAAGTCAAAATAGCTAAAAAGTGGTTTTAGGCTCAGATAGATGGATTTTTCTTGAGTTCATTTTTGGGACTCACTCAATGAATCTTGGTATTTTAGAAAGCTCAACAGGTCCTCTTTCTTATAGGCATTTTTGTAGAATTTTGTGATTTCTTTAAAAGCTCCAAATAAGCTGTTCATTTGGGGCCAAAATCCCCTGCACCACTGAGTCAGTGAACACTGACTTTTTCTCAGTTTTTGTAACTTGTGTACAGAGCTCATAAGAGTTCGCCATGGTCTAATTTTTGGTTTAAATGATCTCAACCAGGTCTTCTTTGGATCCCAATTGGTAGTTTTCCATTTGAGCTTGTTTTCAAGCTTGTGCATGTGCTTAAACTTGCCACTCAGTCACTGTTTTAGCTTGTAATACTCATAGATATTAAAATTGTTGAGCTTGTGATTCTGTGGTTGTAGCTTGTCATTCCTAATTGCATTTCAGTATTTTTAGCATAATTAGGCTTCTGTAATCATTTGGTGGTTTATTTGTCTCATTTGGCTTATTTAAGTGCTTAATAATAAGCACTTTCCAAAGCAGTTTCATATTTCTCCAAACAAGTGGTAGTTTTTCCAATTTTCTCAGATTCCTAGCATCATTTTAGAGTTTTTCTGAAAATTTCAGATTTTTCCAAGTTGTTTAGCTATTTTTCCTAATTTAAATTAGTTTTTAATCATTTTTAATTAGCCTTTAATAGAAAAAATTCAGAAAAGGTTCCAAAAAATAATTTTTCAATTTTGTTAAGTTTAGATAAATATAAGAAGTGAAAAAAGTAATTTTCCAGATTTTTCATAGTTTATTTGGTAATTTTTAGTAATTTAAATAGTTTTTAATATTTTAAAATTCATAAAAAATAGAAAAATAATCAGAAAAATATAAAAATAGTTTTTAAAATTCTAGTTTGATATTTTAGACTTTTCCATTTCATAATTTTATTTTTCTAGCTTTGTTTCCTAATTTCTTGCATTTTGGTTAATTATTAAATAGTTAAAACTAGTTTTTAATTAATAATAATTAGATAATTAGTGATAAAAATAGTTTTCTTTTTCTAATAAGTTTCTTTTATCATTAGGATTGTAAAAATATCATTTTCATATTTTTAGGGTTTATATTGCTTAAGTTTCACTTTTTAATTTGTACGTCACGTAGATTTTAATTTCAGATTTGTAAAAACATAAAAACAAAAACATCATTTTAATTTTAGTGATAGCGTTTATTTAATAGATTTTATCTTTTTAATTTCCTCTCATTTGCATTTAAGCCATTGTAATTTGTTGGCTTTTCCGTAGTTATAATCATAACCAAATCCTTTTTCCGTTCGAACTCCTCGATCACTGTACGTTTGATAAATCATCGCATAGCTCGCTGGGACATAACGACCCGGGGAAACATTGTACTCCTCAGATCTTCATTGATTTCGTGCCTAAGCAGTTTTAAGTTTTCTTACGCTTGCGTGAGAGAGCTTGACTGTTTGGCGCGCATCAAATTTCTGGCGCCGCTGCCGGGGAGCTGTGCTGATCTACCTTCCGTGTAGCAGATTAGTTGTTTGAATCCTCACTCATTTGTTTATATCATCCATCTTTGTATATATATATATCCATATTTTCTTCTAAAAAATCCAAAAACCCCAAAAAACAGCCAAAAACGTATAAAACACAAAAATATTTTTCTTTTGTTTCTATATATGTATCAAATAATAAAAATACAAAAAGAATCGTCGTTTTCTTTAATAAAAACAACTTAAAAGATTACCACCGAAAACCAAGGCAGTGCACTACCTAACTGGGGGTGCGACCATAATAAGTTCCCGAACTAAAGATATAAAACTTGCCTTTGTGTCCATTGTGATTGGTGTACCTTTTTCAAAGAAGCCATTCATCTTGGATTATTGGTTAAGTTCACTGTTGTTTTGCCTCGATTTTGTGTTAATTGATTTTGTTGTGATATCGACGTTTCAGAACCAGAAAACCCATAAAGATTCTTCTCACCCAGTTTTACAAAAACATCTTCATAATTCTCATTCTCATCTGAAATATCTTCATAATTCCATTTCTCTCCTTAACTCTGAGAGTCCTTAGAGTTAACTCTAGTGCATGCGCACTCGTTCTTCTAGATCATTGAGTCCTTTGCGTGATCTAGCAGAAATTCCTAGGAGACGTTCTCGTAGGCGTACTGCCCAAATAGTCGAACCCGAGATTCGTACTATTTCTAACAACACCATGGCAGACGAACGTACCATGGCGGAAATGCTCCAGGCACCCACCGAGGGTTATGGAGATGCCATCGTCTTACCGGTAATCAATTCTGATCACTTCGAATTGAAGACACATTTAATCCAACTTGTGTCTACGAATCAATTCCGCGGGTCTGATCGAGAAGACCCGTATGCACACATCCGTTGGTTCAACCATTTGACATCAACTCTCAATTACAAAGATGTGCCACAACAGGTGATCAAATTGATGCTATTTCCGTTCTCACTTGCGGGGGCAGCCAGGATTTGGCTGGAAAAAGAACCCCCTCGATCCATCGAAACTTGGGAGGATCTTGTTCAAAAGTTTGTGAATTACTTCTTTCCTCCATCAAAGACGACTAATCTTAAAAATGAAATATCTGGATTTCGTCAAAATTTCGATGAAAACTTTGGAGAGGCATGGGAGAGATTCAAAGATCTCCTCAGGAAATGCCCCCATCATGAATTCACGGAGCTTCAACAAGTTAATATCTTTTACAATGGGTTGAACGGTAATGATCAAGATTCTTTGAACGCATCCGCGGGTGGCAATATCTTGAATCGTAAACCTAAAGATGTGCTTGAAATTTGCGAGAGTAAATCAAAAGTTCCTTTTTCTCGCAACAAAGTCAATGTTCCGAACACTCCTGCCTCTTCTTCATCCGGTAACTCTTCCGAGTTAGCCGCTCCGTTAGCCGCTCTAACGGACATCATCCATTGTATGATAAAAGAGGTAAAGGAAATCAAAAGCGAAATTCATAAGCCCGAACCAGTCAAAGCCGTAAACAAGGTGTGTGAAACTTGTAGTGGTCCACACGCGTATTATGATTGTCAAGCAACCGATGCTTCCTTTTACCAAGCTCCCGTAGCTTCGGTAAACCACAATCAATACCGACCACAGGCGGATCCTCACTACCGTGCACCTAGCGGTATGACACCACCTGGTTTTCCTCCCGTGCAAAACCATGGCAATCAAAATCGCTTTGTTCCAAATCAAGGACAAAATTTCAATCAAAACCGGAACAATTTCAACCAACCTCAACCATATCAAGCTCCAAATCATCAAAGTTATCAACCACCTCCTCAAGCTCCCATGCCAAATGACTTCATGAAAATGACTGAGGCAAACATGCGATCAATGCAAACTCAGATCAATAACATGAGAGGTGAGCTAAAAAGGGAAATTGATACTACATTATCTCGGAAGACAAATGAGTTAAAGAATATGATGAGCAGTTTCATGAACATGAATATGAACAAAGCTTCACCATCTTCTGGAGGACTCCCTAGCAATACCATTCCTAATCCCAATGCCGAGTTGAAAGCCGTCACCACTCGTAGTGGTAAGACGCACAATGGACCTACGACTCCAATGCCCCCTCCTCCTGTGGCATTTAGTCAAGTTACCAAAGAGACAACGGACAAGGTGCATTATTCAAGCCCACGAAGTACCGCACACGTCCCACCTTCGGTAGTCCAAGCTTTAAGTCCGGAACCCGATGTTCCGAGGAAAAATCTTGAGCCAGAAATCACTTCCATCCCGGCTCAAAAGACTAGTCAGCTTCCTTACCCATCAAGAATGAATGATGAGAAGCTCAAAGACAAAAACAAAGAGCAAATGGAAAAATTTTTCCAAATCTTCAATGAGCTTCACTTTGATATAAGCTTCGTTGATGCTCTCGTTCTAATGCCTAAATTTGCATCCACGCTTAAAGGCTTACACACCAACAAAGACAAGCTATCAGAGATGGCGAAAACCCCTCTCAATGAGCAATGCTCAGCGGCCATTCTTAATAAGATTCCCGAAAAGCTTGAAGACCCTGGCCGGTTCTTAATCCCGTGTGATTTCTTGGGGATGTTTCAATGCTCCGCCTTGGCCGATCTTGGCGCTAGCATTAACCTCATGCCTCTCTCAGTATGGAAGAAACTGTCTCTTCCTGAACTTTCATCCACTCGTATGACACTCGAGCTAGCGGACCGTACCGTAACTCGTCCTCTTGGGATAGCCGAGGATGTCGTGATGAAAGTGGGAAAGTTTCACTTTCATGCTGACTTTGTTGTAGTAGACTTCGATGCAGATCCTAGAGTTCCCCTTATCTTAGGGAGAGCTTTCTTAAGAACGAGTCGTGCTCTGATCGATGTGTTTGCTGAAGAGTTGACCATACGGGTTGACAACGAGGAGCTCACGTTAAATATCAACCAGAACTCTAAACCTTTGTACAAACAGAGTGTTGCCACAATTGATCAAAAATCTGAAAGAATCAATGCAACACTCTCAAATTTCAGGGTTAAGAGTGTTTACCAAAAACGTGCTGAGCTCAAAGCTTTGAAAATTACCCCTGGTTCAAGCAAATGGTTTGAAAGCTGTACCAGGGAAGTCAAGAGTGTTCTTGATGATGATGACGATGATCTAGATTCGGAGACTTCATCGGAAGTGGTGGAAACTGCTAGCTCTAAGAGCACACCACTTGTCCCACCTCCGGCATCAGTTTGTCGCATCGAGTTTGTTAACTCTGTGGATGAAACTAATCTCTCTTCAGTTTCATCTCAGTTGGATGATGATGTTTGTGATCCAATGGGAGACATTCTTCCCATTGATGAATTGCTCAAAAATGATCCATCATCTTCTAGTCTTATTCCCGACTCTTCCATCCCTTCTCTCATTCTTGATGAGGAGGATGACAACTTTTGGAATGAAGTCGATGCATTTCTAAGTGATGAATCAATTCCAACGGGAATTGATAACACTTACCTTGATCCGGAGGGAGACATCCTTTTTCTGGATAGTCTGTTGATTGAAGAACCATTTCCCACCCTCCCTCCCGGACATCTTCTTGACAATCACCATCTAAGCTTCAAGTTTAAGCTTAAAGATGTCAAAACTGGTGATTTGCTTCTCTCTGCTGAGGAATGGACATGCATTCTCATGTACGTCTTTCTTCCATTCTTCACAGATGGTGTGGTTGCTCTTTCCCTTTTCTCTTTCGGGAATGAGGACACCATCTTTGACCCCGGTATCATCCTTTATAGTTTCTACTATTAACAATACCGCGGTTATATCTCATCGGAGTGGAACTTTCTGATATTCATATGTTCATTAACATTGTGAACGAAAGTCCGATTGAGATTGGTTTTCCACGTTACTTTCCCCATGAACAAATGAATTCGGGGTCGAGTCAAGCTAGCGACTCGAAAATCAAAAACAGTAGCACGCACTATATGGGTTTTCACCCATATTTCTGTCTTCTCACCTCTTTCTACCACCCTAGTGTTGGGGGGGGGGGGGTTGCCCACATGTTATTAAAAAAAAAAAAAAAAAAAAAAAAAATCTTCTTTCTAAATAAAGGCCGTAATATTTCCTTTTTACGTTCTTTGTTTCGGCATAACCGCCGGTACTTTGAATATTGAGGGCAATATTCATTTCTAAGTGTGGGGGGAATTCTCACGAATTTCATGTATTATCTACCCAATTCCCCCGTTTTTGGCCAAAATTTTTTTTGGAGTAAGTGTTTTACACTTTCTCATTTGGTTATCAGTCCGCCATGTCTGTAAGACAAAAGGATTGGCTAATCCAGGAGCAAACGGCTCTTGGTAAAGATTTCTCAAATCCGTTTATATGGCTTGCAATTTGCCCAAAATTGTATGGTTCTCAACTCACCATATCCTAAAAAGTGAAGAGTTGGCTAGCCCGCAAGATTATGGCTTGTGGTAAAGGCAGTGGAAAAACCATAATTGGTAATCAGCTCACCAAAGATAATTCTGATAATTTATCTAAGAGTTGGCTAGTCCAGAAGGGTACGGCTTCTGGTAAAGACAAATCAAATCCGTTGGAAGCTGGTGGTTTGCTCAAAATCACATGGTTATCGGTGTACCATGGTTCTTACTTGAACTGAAACATTTGGCTACTCCAGAAGTAATGGCTTTTGGTAAAGAGATTAAAATTCATTATGTTTTCTCAAATCATTGCTAGGGACTAGCAATATCTCAGTGTGGGGGATTGATGAGTGTGTAAATACTCATCATTTTTGTACCATTTAAACTGCAAAATCATCTGAAAACACTCAGAAACACATCAAAATAATAAAAATATCACAAATCAGTGTTTTATGTGTTTTAAAAAACAAAAATATTAAAATCAGATGAAAAACATATCAAATTTGCAAAAATTGCAGTTTTAGCCCCCCAAGTTTCAAAAATTGTCAAAAATAGTCCCTGAGTCAAAATTTCAAAAGAAAAATCATCAAAGGTCCTTTTTAAATCATAACTTGTCAAATTTGGTCCTTTGGTGAAAAATGTAAAAAGTTTTGAGAAATTACAATTTGGTCCTTCAAGTTTGCAAATTGACAGAATTGGCCCCCGGAAAAATTGAAAAAAGGCAATTTTGGTCCTTGTAATGTTAACACTTGCCAAATTCAGTCCCTAAAACACTTTTGCAAAATTACATAATTGGTCCCTTGTTTTGTGGAAATTGCAAATAAGGTCCTTGTGTGTTAACTCTTCCCAAACGGACCCTTTTACACCTTTGGCCCAAACCAAATGCTCCAGCCCAAACAAATTACCCGTTTTAAACCCGAATCCAACCCGCCCTTATTATTAAACACCGGTCAAACAAGTTTGACCCTCCCACCTTTTTCCCTCCCTCTTCACGTGAATACCACCATCATCACCCTTCCTGCATACCACCTGATCACACTCCACCATTTCCATCATCACCTCTACAACCCCCCCCTCCAAACACAAAGAGCCAAGAGAAGCATTTAATGCTCCCCATACCTACCCTGCCCACCTTAGCTGTTAAATCCAAAATTGGCGCCAAAAAAAGCAATTGAATGGCCAAGATTGGTTTGAGTGATCCAAGGGTCATTTTTGTGCTGGGAACTTTTCAGAAAGGAGAGAGAAGGAGACTTGGGTGTATAAAAGGCCAAGACAAGGAAGGAGAAAGAAGTTAGTTTTTAGTTATTTTAAAATGTATGTCGAAATTTTAATTACCATGTCTTAAATAGTTTAAATTTGTATTTCTAAGTTTATGTGTATCCTATAACAGTTTCTAAGTGTAATTCAACTTGTTTTAAACATCCATTTCAGTTCAAGGCTAATCCCATTATGATGTGTTAACTGTTGTAGTTTTAAAGTTTCAATCTCATGTGTCAAAGCTTTTAACAGCTCAAGTCAATCTCATATAAGCTTATTTAAGCTTATAATAGCTTCTTGTGAGCTCACATTGCAATTTCACTTATTTTTGCACCTTGGTCAACAAAAGTCAATACGGGTACAAAAATGATGCAGCATGGATTTTGGTTGATTCAGACAATAGAATGGGTTGCTTTGGAGTGATTTGGGGTGGTTTATTAGGTAGTGGTCCCTTGTTTCACATTTGGCTAGCCATAGTGGCTTGGACATGTTGTAAGTGTTATTCAAGTTTTTATGCATAATTTGTATTTGTAGCCTAAATCTGTCTAAACCTGTTCTATCAGTAGTAAATCAGTGATAATAAGTTAATGTGATCACAAAATAAGTTGGTTCTGTGTTGGATTTATCTTAAGTTGCAAAATCAAGTCATAAAGGGGTGTTTGGCTTGACTGTTTTTTCTGTCATATTGGTTAATTCAGTAGTTAAGATTTAGTGTTTCATGTTTAATAAGTGTATTTGAGCCTAGTTGAGTCAAAGATTTGGTGTTTGCATGGCCAAAAGTCAATACATCACTTAAATCATTCTCCACTGTTAACTGTTATGAATGTGGGATAGCAGACCATTACTGTGTGTTTAGAAAGCCATAATTTTGTTTGCTACAAGTTTATTACAACAGATTACATCAACATCACTAATAAAATTGGATCCAAAGTCCAGTTTAGTCAACATTCTCAATTTCTTCAAAAAGTCAAAATAGCTAAAAAGTGGTTTTAGGCTCAGATAGATGGATTTTTCTTGAGTTCATTTTTGGGACTCACTCAATGAATCTTGGTATTTTAGAAAGCTCAACAGGTCCTCTTTCTTATAGGCATTTTTGTAGAATTTTGTGATTTCTTTAAAAGCTCCAAATAAGCTGTTCATTTGGGGCCAAAATCCCCTGCACCACTGAGTCAGTGAACACTGACTTTTTCTCAGTTTTTGTAACTTGTGTACAGAGCTCATAAGAGTTCGCCATGGTCTAATTTTTGGTTTAAATGATCTCAACCAGGTCTTCTTTGGATCCCAATTGGTAGTTTTCCATTTGAGCTTGTTTTCAAGCTTGTGCATGTGCTTAAACTTGCCACTCAGTCACTGTTTTAGCTTGTAATACTCATAGATATTAAAATTGTTGAGCTTGTGATTCTGTGGTTGTAGCTTGTCATTCCTAATTGCATTTCAGTATTTTTAGCATAATTAGGCTTCTGTAATCATTTGGTGGTTTATTTGTCTCATTTGGCTTATTTAAGTGCTTAATAATAAGCACTTTCCAAAGCAGTTTCATATTTCTCCAAACAAGTGGTAGTTTTTCCAATTTTCTCAGATTCCTAGCATCATTTTAGAGTTTTTCTGAAAATTTCAGATTTTTCCAAGTTGTTTAGCTATTTTTCCTAATTTAAATTAGTTTTTAATCATTTTTAATTAGCCTTTAATAGAAAAAATTCAGAAAAGGTTCCAAAAAATAATTTTTCAATTTTGTTAAGTTTAGATAAATATAAGAAGTGAAAAAAGTAATTTTCCAGATTTTTCATAGTTTATTTGGTAATTTTTAGTAATTTAAATAGTTTTTAATAGTTTAAAATTCATAAAAAATAGAAAAATAATCAGAAAAATATAAAAATAGTTTTTAAAATTCTAGTTTGATATTTTAGACTTTTCCATTTCATAATTTTATTTTTCTAGCTTTGTTTCCTAATTTCTTGCATTTTGGTTAATTATTAAATAGTTAAAACTAGTTTTTAATTAATAATAATTAGATAATTAGTGATAAAAATAGTTTTCTTTTTCTAATAAGTTTCTTTTATCATTAGGATTGTAAAAATATCATTTTCATATTTTTAGGGTTTATATTGCTTAAGTTTCACTTTTTAATTTGTACGTCACGTAGATTTTAATTTCAGATTTGTAAAAACATAAAAACAAAAACATCATTTTAATTTTAGTGATAGCGTTTATTTAATAGATTTTATCTTTTTAATTTCCTCTCATTTGCATTTAAGCCATTGTAATTTGTTGGCTTTTCCGTAGTTATAATCATAACCAAATCCTTTTTCCGTTCGAACTCCTCGATCACTGTACGTTTGATAAATCATCGCATAGCTCGCTGGGACATAACGACCCGGGGAAACATTGTACTCCTCAGATCTTCATTGATTTCGTGCCTAAGCAGTTTTAAGTTTTCTTACGCTTGCGTGAGAGAGCTTGACTGTTTGGCGCGCATCATTGGTCTTAGTCTCAGTCTGAGACTTCCCCTTTCTCTTTTTAGGAGCAGGGTTTGGAGACACTGAGTCCCTCTGGTTGTTTACAACAACCATATGGGCCGTCAATTCAATTTCAGTGACTTGGGATGGGTCTTTTTGAAAATTTGATTGACTCAGGATACTAGGTAAAGTAGTGTATTTGTATTCCTGAGCGTAATTGCAACCCAGTAACACTTGTAAAGCACATGAGACAAACCTAGGGTACGAAACGTATTTCATCCTAGTTTTGCTCAGTAGCTTGGTTACGAGATCACTGTAAATGATCTCCCCTATGTCGACAGTGACCCCTATCATCAAGCAGTATGCTACCATCAACTGAATAGAATTAAATTGTTCAGTGGATGAGTGGTTCCCGCCGAGAACCTGAATCACAAATGTGAACAGGATCTTCCAAGCCGCATGAAATGAGTTCTTGGTGACAGGGGTGCTGTCCAAAAATTTTGGATCCACAACGATTTGTTTTAAACCATCCTTAACTGTGGAGGGTTCAGGATGGGCAACATAGTTGCCAGAATTTTAGTCTAACCCTGTTGATGTACAAAAAGTTTTATAGTCCAGGGTGACTGACTTTTCCCCATTAAACAGACTGAATTTGATGAGATACTCCCTGAGGGGTCTAAGGTCAGTCTCATCAGTAGAGGGTGTCGGGTCATAGGCCACAGCTGTAGCCCAAAACTCCCTGAGGAGATTTTGGTACAGAATAGAGGCCTGTTTAAGTGGGCAGTTGAACAAAAACTTCATGATTCCCTTATAGGCTGGGACATCAGGGGGTATTCAAAAGTGCCTATAACATTGTTTGTTTTAAATTCAACATTATTAAGATCTTCTACCCACTGAGGTGCAAACTGAAGAGATTGTGTTCTTGCTATTTCCATTAAAAGTTTTAGGTTTTGAAAAAAATTCTTGACAAGAACAATCAAAGGGTTTTGAATCTCTTAAGTTTAGTGATGAAAAACCTTTTGTAAATTGTTTACAGAGAAGATTTTACTGAAAAAAACTGTTTTGAGGATTAAAGAACACAAAGATTTCTGGGTTTGAGAAGTGATTTTGACAGAGTTTAGATGCAGAAATTCTTTGTGTATGTTTTTAGTGTTTTTGAGAGGGGTATTTATAGAGTGGTGAGAAGGGTAATTTTTGCATAAATGAGGATTTGTAAAGTCAGTTTTTGAAAACGTTTTATTTACCTCATTTAATGCCACCACTCCACTACCCGCAATAATTTCTCGATTTTCAAGGGAACAGTTGCAGTGCATAGTAAAAGTGCATTCTACAGTAATAAAATATCCTTAAGATATTTTAATGTGAGAGGAGGCATTTAATGCCAAGTGGGATGAGGTAAGGTTTTGAGGGACCCTTGACTTGGATGACAGTAAGACAAAGAGACATATATTCCTATATTAAATTGGTATGTTTACCAACCTAGGACATTTAAGTAACTGATACTTGGTGCATTTAGTTACTCATTCAGTGCTCAATATCTAAAGTCAGGGTCCCTGAATGAGTCTTACTCATTCAGTGAGAAGGTTGTTTAGGGTTTTGTTCAGGGAGCATGGACCATTTCAGAGAGAACTTATTGAGATTGGGATTGATTTTCATGTTGCTGAATTTCAATGTCAAGCATTCCCAATTCAGCTTTCAGTCTCCTGAAGGTAGGTTCATCTAAGGGTTTGGTGAAGATATCAGCAAGTTGATATTCAGTGGGGATGAAATGAAGTTCTATGTCTCATTTCATTATGTGGTCTCTGATGAAATGATATCTGATATCAATGTGTTTGGTTCTTTGGTGAAGGACAGGGTTGTTGGAGATTGCTATAGCACTGGTGTTATCACAGAAGATGGGTACCATTTTGTAATGGATGTCATAGTCACTGAGTTGACTTTTCATCAATAATACATTGGCACAACATCCTGCAGCAGCCACATACTCAGCTTCAGCAGAAGACATAGCCACTGATTGCTGCTTTTTAGCACTCCAACAAACTAGCTTTCCTCCAAGAAACTGACAGGACCCTGAGGTACTTTTTTTTGTCCATGTTGCAGCCTGCATAATCAGAGTCAGAATACCCTTTGAGGTCAAACCCTGAGCACTTTGGATAGTAAAGTCCAAGGCTTGGAGTTCCCTTCAGGTATCTGAGGATTCTTTTGGCTGCAGTGAGATGGGATTCTTTGGGATTGGACTGATATCTTGCTATTAGACAGACTGAGAATTGTATGTCTGGTCTGGAAGCAGTTAGATACATCAGTGAACCTACAATCCCCCTGAAATGAGTTTGATTGACTGATTTTCCAGTGAGATCAGGTTCAAGGTTGTTGGGAGGGACCATAGGTGTCTTCACTGAGGCACAATCAGATATATCATATTTCTTCAAGAGATTTCTGGTGTACTTCTCTTGACTGATGGAGATTCCTTTATCAGTTTGCCTGATTTGTAGTCCAAGGAAGTATGTGAGTTCACCCATCATGCTCATTTCAAACTTCTTTGTCATCAGTTTTTCAAACTGCTTGCAAAGAGTATAATTTGTTGAGCCAAAGATGATGTCATCAACATATACTTGGACCAGTATCACATCTTGCTTTTTCCTGTAGATAAACAAGGTGTTGTATATCTTTCCTCTGACAAACTTGTTTTGAATCAAGAAGGCTGAGAGAGTTTCATACCGTGCTCTGGGAGCTTGTTTAAGTCCATAAAAGGGCTTTGTCAAGCTTGCAGACATAGTCAGGGAATTCACTACTCTCAAAGCCAGGAGGTTGCTGAACATACATATCTTCCTTGAGTTCACCATTCAGGAATGCACTTTTTACATCCATTTGGTAAACTTTGAAGTTCATGTAGGTAGCAAATGCAAGGAAGATCCTGATGGCTTCCATTCTTGCAACAGGAGCAAATGTCTCATCATAGTCAATGCCTTCTTGTTGACTATAACCTTTGGCTACAAGTCTGGCTTTGTTTTTAATGACAGTTCCATTTTCATCAGTTTTGTTTATGAAAACCCACTTCATTCCTATGACAACTACATCCTGAGGACATTTGATCAAGGTCATGACCTTGTTTTTATCAAACTGTTGAAGTTCTTCTTGCATAGCCTGAACCCAGCTTGGATGTTTTAGAGCCTCAGTGACACTTTTGGGTTCTATTTCTGATAGAAAATCAGCATATAGACATTCATTGGCTGAAGCTGCAGTTAACTTAGCAGCCATGCTTCTAGTGAGCATGCCCTCAGAGGGTTCACCAATGATGTTTACAAGCTCAATGTCCTGAGATTTTGTCCACTTACTTTGTGGTCTAGGATCTGAGCTTGAAGAGGTCACTGGAAACTCAGGAGTGAGTTCAGGTGTAGGGGCCACAGAATCATTGAGATCATCTGTTGAGATGCTTTGTTCAGGTTGGGGTATTTGAATCACAGGTTCCTGAACATTTGGTTCAGTATTACCTATCCTAGTAGGGACTGATTGATTATCAATGATTTCACTGATGGTTGGTTGAGGAAGGTTGTGGGGCAAGACATAGTATGAGATGTTAGCATCAGCTTGATAGGAGGAATTGATTTCAGTGTTGAACTCATCAGGAGGATATCTTGTTGAGTCATCAATTCCTATTTCTTCTACTGAGGTATTGGTGAATCTGATGCTTTCTGAACTTTCATCAAAGGTGACATGAAAGGTTTCCTCAACTTGTTGTCTTCTGGTGTTAAACACCCTGAAGGCTTTAGAGATCATTGAGTGACCTAGGAAGTATCCATCATCAGCTTTTGCATCAAACTTGCTTAGGTGATCCTTGTGATTGTGAATGAACACAGGACATCCAAACACATGAAAGTAGCTGATATCAGGAAGTCTACCTTTAAATATCTCATATGGGGTTTTGTTATGTCTTTTGACAATGATTGACCTGTTTTGAGTATAACAGGCTGTTTTGACTGCTTCAGTCCAGAAATGCTTTGAGAGTGCTGAGCCATTTAACATAGTTCTGGCAGCCTCAATGAGAGTTCTGTTTTTCCTTTCAGCTACCTCATTTTGTTCTGGGGTGTAAGGGGATGAAAAGTTTTGGGTGATTCCCTTTTCATCACAGAAATTCTCAAGCTCTTCATTTCTGAACTCAGTGCCATTGTCAGTTCTGATTTGTTTAACAGTAACGTCATTCTGGTTTTTAATTTTTCTGATGAATGACATTATTGTATCAGCTGCCTAACTCTTTTTGGAAAGAAATTATACCTAAGTGTATTTTGAGAACTCATCAACAATGAAAAGTGTATACTTCTCATGCTGGATTGATCTAGTACTGACTGGTCCAAAGAGATCCATGTGCAGGAGGTGAAGGCAGCTTTTGATGGAGAAGTTTTGTTTTGTTTTGAAAGATGCTCTGTGGTGTTTGCCCTTTTCACAGGCTGAACATGGTTTGTCTTTTGCAAAGACCAGTGATGGTAAGCCAAGGACTTTATTTTGTTTTGCCAAGTTGTTGATGTTTTTGAAGTTTAAGTGAGAAAGTCTCTTGTGCCATAGCCAGTTGACAGTTTCAGTGGCTTTGGCAAAGAGACAAGTTCCATCTTGAGAGAGTGTTGACATGTCTAATACATAAACATCATCTCTTCTCGGAGCTATCAAAACAACTTCTTTGTTGGCATTGAAAATGGTGCCTTGTTTGTCATTGAATTGCACAATGTACTTAGCATCACATAGTTGACTGACACTGATGAGATTGTATTTTAGACCATTGACATAAGCTATTCTAGAGAAAACTATTCCATTGCAGTATACTGAACCATAACCTTCAGTAGGACATGATGAGTTATCACCAAATACTACCTTGGGTCCTGGTTCCTTTACATACTTGTGCAGATACTCCTTAACACCAGTCATGCTTCTTGAGCATCCACTATCTAGATGCCAAATAGGCTCCCTGGCGTGTCTTTGCACAAATAGTAAACTGGATTAGTTTCTCTTGCTGACCTACATACTAGTGGGCTTGGGTCCAAAGGTCTTCTTGAATTTGGCAATTGACTCATGGTCAGTGGTTGAGTGCATTGTGCTACCACAGGTTTTGCATTTGATGACTGAGGATGACTCAGTGATTCGGGGTTGCTTTGAACTTCTCCTTGCTTGGATGACACTGTCATGCTGGGATGTCTCATGAGCTGGATTTCCGCAAATATCACAGCATGTGTTCATGAGACAATCATCAGGGTGATGATCATTGAAGCCACAGTGTGGGCAAGGAGGAAAAGGTTTTGCTCTATTCTTGTGAGCAGGTTTGGAGGTTGAAGCATATTGATGACCAACTTTGGTATATTTTGCTTCACTGAATGAACTTATATACTGTAAGTGATCAGAAGTTCTGTGATCATACTTTTTGCAGATCATACAAAAAAGGATTCTGTAGCAATTGTCAGTGGTATGACTGGTATAATGGCATAGATCACACTTTTGCCTGGGTTTGTTGGTGGATTTTGACCTTGATGAACTAGAGGAGACTGAATTAGTTTCCTTGATTGAATCAGGAGCTTTTTTGATGGATTCCATCTTGTCAGTCAGCTTCCTCACAAGTTCAGTCAGTTGCTGAATTTGGTCTGCTTCAGTAGGAACTGAAGATGTGGAAGTCTCAGTGGGAGTAGACTCTTGTTGGATTGGTTTTGTTGGTCTTTTCAGGATGGTTCTACCAAGTCCAGACCTTTCTCTTGGTGAATTCGGATTGAATTGTAATGGAGTAAGCTCAGAGCTTGGTGCAGCACCCTGAAGAGGTTTCAGGGGTGGAAGCGGTGCTTGAGATTCTGCTTCAGACTCAGAGATGTGTTCAGTATTACTGGGCACATCAGGAAGTCCAAGCATGCTCTTTAGAGCTTGGCTTTCAGGCTCTAGTATTCTTCCAGAATCGAAATTTGGAAGCTTACTCTCAGGGTTAACCGTTCAATCCAATCACTGGGCTTGGGAATTGTCAACATATTGGTAATCATGCCACCAGACACAAATGGCTTTGGACTCTGGTCTTTGTTGTGAGATTCAGGGAGATGGTCTTCACTTATGACTCTTTTTTTGATACTAGGGGCACCCACAATATCAAAGACCCTTGGATTCTTAACAGTCCAACTTTCAATGATATCTTTTTCTTTTTTAAGTTCCTCTTGAAGAGCCTGCTTTCTTTTGACTAGTTCAGTGTTTTGAATTTGCAAAGTGACAGCCTCCAGCTTAGCTTGTTTTAAAAGAAGCAGTTCATCCCTACACTTGTTTAGTTCAAAACTTAACTTGTTATATTTTGAAAAAAGATTTAATCGTTGCTCTTCTACAAACTTAAGGTCAACATTGATATATTTCATATAAGACTGCTAATCTAAGTCATCATCCATAGAAAGTAAAATATTTACCTTCTTCATTGTGATGTTGACCCATTCTCCATTCCTGGCATGATTTTTCCCAACAGCTAGCTTGTCCTCTTCTGAGGTAGCCATCAGTGCACTGACTTGCACCATTTCATCGTCTGAGGAGACTGGGATGAAGACTTCAGCAACTAGGCCCTTATTTTTACCCTGCACAGATTTAACAGTGTTTGTTGTTTCTGAGGGAGTGGCCTCAAGTAGTGCTAGCTTGGCTTTGACTTTTCTGTACTTAGCTTCAAAATCTACAGTTTTGTTTTGATCAGATTTGTTTTAAAATTTTGATGAGACTGATAAATTTTTGGTTGAAATTTGCTAAAGCTTGAGGACTGATTAGACCCTGATGGTTTATAAGAGGGTTCAGAAATTGTTTTTGAAAAACAGTCTTTGGTAAAATGACCTCTTTTGTGACACTTAAAGCACCCAGTGTCCTCATTAGCTTTAGCATTGGAAAAACATTTGTTTCTTTTTATAAACCTCCGAGAGTTTTCAAAGAGTGCCCTTTCCAGAAATTCGATGTTCAGGTCGTTTAGGTACTCCTCACATGATCTTTCATTAGGCTCATCATCCGAATTTTTTTGAAAATCTTGAACCACACTGTTAGAATAAAAAGCAGTAGAAATTGGTGTTGAAGAGGTGGTCAGGGACTTCTTGACTTCCAGATAGTTCTTTAAGTCAGGGTATCGTCTGTTGATGAGGTTTTCCTCATAGACAAATTTCCCATATATTTCAGGAAGTTCAAGATTCTGGATATGGTTAGCATTCCTGAGTCCCTGAGAGAAGTTCAACCATTTCTCAGGGAGACTATTGACAAAACCAACATTGATCTCATGTTTAGACAACTTTACACCATCATTAGACAGTTCATTTAAGAGAGTTTTGTATCGGGTGTAAGTTTGAGACAGAGTTTCTGAGTCCTTAGCCCTGAAGGTGTTACACTCAAGTTTCATGTCCATTATCTTGTTTTCCTTGGTATCAGATGGACCTTTATGACTATGAACTAGGTCATCCCAGGTTTGTTTAGCTGTACTACAACTTATGACTGACTCCATAATATCATCAGGAAGACAAGATATGATGATACTTTGGAGCCTTTGGTCCTGGTTGACCACTTTTCTCTCATCCTGAGTCCACTGAGTCTCAGGTTTAGGCAAACCTTCAGCAGTCTTTGGGACAAATGGACCTTCATTAATACACTTTATGTAGTAAGGTTCCACTCCAGTTAAATAGCAAAGCATTCGCCTTTTCCATTTGTTAAATTTACCAACTTCTAGTCGACGGGCAACAACTGAATAAGCTCCACCCTTTTTGTCGACAAATTGGGGCACATCAATTTCAGCCATTAGGATCCTGATTTAAAAACGTTTTTAAGCGGCTTAAAAAGGGTTTTATAATCAGCCTGCTCTGATACCACTTGTTGTTCCCGTTTCACAATCGTATAAAACAGTTTTAAAGTATTAAGTAAACTGATTGTGAGTAATGACTGAAAATAATGCAAGTAAACACACACTCAATAATTTTTAACTTAATATTCTTTATTAGAAACAAATCAAAAAGAATACATTACCCAAGTACTTGCGGAATAGTACTTGGGATTGAAATGACAAAGTATGCTAACTCCTCACTAAGCTCAGGCTAAGTCTGAGCACAACTACAATGGAAACACTGAGCTATCTCAGGGACAAAGTTCTATTTGGAGGAGTGAAAGATGGCTTTTGTGTGTGTGTTTTACAATTATCAAAAGCTTAAAACCTTCCACTCCATCTCTTATGCTATTTATACAAGTATGGATTTTAACTCTATCCTAAGGGACAAACTGACAGGTTACAGAAGATAAAATACTGATGTATTTTGTCTCTGTTTACAAAGGCTATATTGGGTAAGCGACAAAGTTTTTTTCTTCTAGTCAATGATGACACTGAGCCTGATAGTTAGCCATTCAGGGAAAGTTGACTTTGTTTGATAAGGACTTCGTCTTATCTGTTCAAACTTATCCCGCCTTGTCCCGCTCATTCTTCAGTCTTTATTGCCTTCAGTCTTCAGCTTCAGTTTGTCTTCAGTGTAAGTAGTTGGTGAGGAGTTTCGGGATTCAGTGAGTTATTGTCATCACTCACTGAATCCACCATCTTCTTCTTGACTCAGTCTTCACCCCTTAAGTTCTGCCTTACTGAGTGGAGAGACTTCTTCTTTGCCTCTTACTGAGTATCCCGAAGATAGCTCACTGAGAGACTATGCGCTCAGTGACTTGTTAGTGTTTAAGGGACAACACTTAGGGTATTTTCAATTCAAATCCTAGACTCAAGGGGTTTGGGTATTTACTGAACCCAACACTAACACACCTCAGTAGTCCGAGAGGCAAAATCGCAAAAGCTTGGACTGAAGATTAAAAGCTAATAAACAATAAAGTAAAACCAATAGCTAATTGTTGAAGAAGACATTCGAAAGAAAGCGGAAGCACATCTTCAACAGCAGGCATGGTATCGGAGCGGGTTTGATTCTCATACCTAGGTGGCTAAGTTGAGCCGCCTCTACTAAGCCACTCGTCAAACGCTAGCCATCATTATTTATCTCTTTTAGTTTAAACCAAAATTTTGTCGACATGTGTTGTGCTTGTTGGTTTGTCAATCGGTACTTGATCGCTTCAATTATTGATTTTCTTTTTCTTTTTCAAAAATTGTGTTGGCAGAACCCACATCTATATTGGCATATTCATATTGTTTGCTCGTCTCACATCTATATTTGTTCAATTAGTTTATAATTCATAAACCAATTTATTTGATGCTTTTGAGAACAATACGTGAACATATGCTCTCAACGATTCACATTCAAATAATTCAACAAAAGGAAACCAAAGGTTTGCAGCGTTGAAGAAAAAGAAAAGTGGATATTCGAGTAGTTGACTAAGGCAGCGAAAGAGAAAAGACAAATACTTAGGATTTATGTTTTATTATGTTAATGTTTTATTGTTTATTTGTTAGTCGATTGTTCGCACGGCTTCGTTACCAGTCGACTAAAGTTGACCGTTGGTACCAGTCCCTAAAGTCGACCGTTGATACGGTTTTGTTACCAGTCGACTTAGACGACCGTTGGTACCAGTCTACTAAAGTCAACCGTTGGTACGGTTGTGTTACGAGTCGACTGAAGTTATGTTTTTATTATGTTAATGTTTTTTTTCTTGTCTAGTTTACTACTCCAGTCCGAGCTTTCGCGATTTTGCCGCTCGGATTGCGGGGGAGTATTAGAGAATCAATAGGCCCAAGCCCGATTTGTGGGTTGAGGCCATCTAGGGTTTTACCATTATAAATAATGGTTAATAATATAGTTATACCTACGGGGTTTTAATGTTCTAACAATATAGTGGGTTTATGACTTATGAGGTATATCAAATTTTGTGGCTTATTTAAAATTAAAGGGAGGTTTGCTTAGGTAATAGGTGTTAAAACAAAAGACCCTTAGAGCACCATGTACGGTAAGATGCCATAACCATGTTTTTTAGTCCATCTCAATGCCACTTCAACATTTTTTCTTTTAACACTCACAAATAAAAATACCCCCTCTCATGACTCAAGCCAAAACACTCCTTTTGGGACCCATTATACTCAATTAAAATACAAACTCAAAAACCAATTAGAAAAAAATAAATAAATAAAAATAAAAATAAAAAAACTTTGACGCAAGCTAGTGAACTAACGTGGATTTTGGCGCGGGGATGCCGTGTTGTAACTTGGCTTTGGCTCAAGCCAAAACCATGCCACATGTGAATGACGCTAGGGTAGCGTTACGATACCTAGGGCTCTTATGCCATCATCGTATGACAATTACATTTTTGATTTTTATGTACCTTTCTTTCATTATAACTCTAACTTTTATCAGTTAACTCAAAACCTAGGTATGACCTTAGGAGCTACTTATTTATGAGTGGCAAGTGATGGCTACTTATAAAATACTAAGCAAGTACTTGCGCATAGTGGCGAGGTTTTATAGTGGCATATAATTATTGTTGCGATATTTTAACTAAGTGAACCAACATTATCAACATTAGTTGAAACATTTATCTTTTTCTACGAGTATAATATATTTCTTAAATCCCTTTTCCACAAATGGTTGCATTATATATATAGTTGAAGATATTCTTTATATGTAGTATTTAATTAAATGTGATTGGAGGAGTTTTTAATAAAATCATGTATAGTTCCAGCAACATAAGACGAGTAACATAATACTACTTTTTTTAATTGTGTATGGTCTAGTAACATAATGCCAGCAACATAAAGCTACTCTTAATGGTCATACCACTTTATCTTCTACCTCAGTGTTATACCAACTTTTTCTCTCCATTTACCGCCCCTACTCCCTCTCACTTTTCACCCTCATTGGTCACACCACCTCACATTTCAACCTATTTTTTTTATTAAATACTAAAAACTTTTATTCATTAAACTAAAAACATTACATTAAAAATAGAAATAAAAAACGTCATAAATATTGGAAACTGAAATTAAACATTACGAGAAAATGTTCGACCAGGTCGGCACAAAGGTTTTGATGCACTTGTGATAATTTGATATATCTGATAACTTTATGCCTTTATTCTTGGGATCATATGAGGTCGTCCGGTTGATGTGCTTCAACCGGATGCCAATCGAGAGATATTGCCTCCCTTTGGTCTTTTATAATCATATTATATGATGTATATATACATCATATTCCTTATTTTTTTTTATCATGATACGATCGTGCGTATTGACTAATACAACCCATTTCTTCTTTAGAACACCAAATGACCGTTCTACATCTTTCTTTGCCGCTTTTTGCATTCGCTTGTGTTCATCGACGCCTGGTTCTCCTATCGTCTGAATCAAAGTTGACCATTCCGGATATATCCCGCAAACAAGATAGTATCCCCTTGGGTAAATTACGTCGTTAGCCACAAACGGAATCTCTAGTGCTATTCTGTCTTTGAGATCGTTGAACAAAGGGGATTGATGTATAATATTGATGTCATTGTTCATCCCAGAAACCCCAAAGAAAGCATGCCATATCCATAAGTCTTGTGACGCAACAACTTTCAGCAAAATGAATAGAGTCGAACCATGTTCGTGTCTACAATATTGGCCTTTATATGCATTCGAACAACCAAACCACGAGCAATCTGTACAATCAATGCTTTCTAACATTCCTGGAAACCCGTGCTTTTGTTAGAGAAACGCGTATAGCTGTTCAACATCGGTGATAGTAGGTTTTCGCAAATACTCTGCTCCAAAAAGTTCCATAACAGACATACAAATTTTTTCAAGAGAGAGACGAGAAGTTTCCCGGCCCATTTTCAAATATTCATCAAGGGTGTCAGGAATGGTGTCGTATTCTAGTTGACGAATTGCGGAGGTGCACTTCATCAACGAGGAAATGCCTTGTCTTCCGGTAAGTCAGTATTATCACGAAAAATGCAAAATGAAGACTTACTTCTTCAACTATCCATGTGAATAGCCTTCGACTCATGAACCTCTTCTCGAAAGTTTCTTTCGGAAACATCAGATTCACACTAAAATAGGCTTGGACTAAATGAGAATGAGCACCCTAACGATCTCGACTTATGATGCTTCTCCTTGGTTTATTTGCTTGTCATCCATTCATAATAAACGACAACACTTTGCTAAAAAACCTCATGTCCCGATTAATAACTTCTTTTTCTTCCGATGAGTTTGCGAACATTATTGTTTCAGAATTTATATCCATACTAAGTTTTGTTTGATTTGTGTGAGATTAAGTTTGAAGTTGTGTAAAGACAGATAAGTTAGGAGGGTATTTATTGGTAAAAATTGGTAAAGTTTAATATTTCTTTTATAAAATAACTATCCGTATTTAAATGGGGGCCACATTTGCACACAAACCTATTCGGTGAGAGCCTCGTTCGTCCTCTTGTTTATTGCACCTCACGCGTGAGAAGCCACCCCTAATGGGGTGGCGCGTGACTAATGTTGCTCATCGGCTCTCCCATTGAGAACAACTTAAGACAATTTTTTTTTAAATGTAAGCCAACCATTTCATGTAGGAAATTAAATAAAAATTTAAAATTTAAAACCATTAAAATCAACACATTAAGATTAAAAGGGTATTTTTGAGATAACACATTACACACTTATATATAGTTTTAATTTTAAGAAAAGAAACATATTCTCTCTATTATATGTAGTTATTCTGATAAATCTCAACCTAAAACTTAAGATTAGACAAACATCTCGTATTTTTTTGCTTGAATACACACTATTTTTTTTTGATATGTCAAAAGTCCCACCGATTCTGTTGTAATATGTGTTTTGATAGTTTACTTAGAAATGAATTTCGATCTATTTAGATCTAATTTTTGGTTTAACCACTTGTAAGTGAATATAATGCCAATTTGAAACACCTGGCACTTTTAATTTTTTCAAATAAATGACTGATATGTCTCATGGAGAAACCTTATGCGCCGTATGGAGAGAAACCCATACGCCGTATCGGCTGCAGGACAAATCTACACAATTTTGGCACTTTCTCTTTTGACCCATTTCCGCCACTCTAAACTGATCCATACTAAACATAATAACTTATAAAACATGTTTGCAAACTAAATATATTTATATAATGCGCTGAAGCGTAAGTTTTACATATAAACGGGCTTACTCCAAACGCCCCTTCAAAATACTAAACTTTGCAAAAAACATAACAAAGACCGTTGGTGCAAATGATGGCTAAGATCTTCTTTATATTTTATTGATGATAAATATATATTATGAGATAGTTAAAATCGTTCACGATAGCTTAAAACTGGAAACACACAGAACACTAGACATGGCACGCCACGCTGGCGTGATGACGTGCCACAGCCAGAGCCCCAAGTATTGTCCCATGCGCGTTTGATTTTTCAAAATAGGCTTTCCTCTTACCCGAAAAAGTTTGATCTTTCAATACAAGTTCTTACATGATATTTAAGATGTTATATAAACTCGTAACAAGATTCAAACTTAAAAAGATGACCAAAATACCTCCTCCCGTTAATAAAATGCCAACTCAAAAACCTTCTATAAAACCCCAACACAAAGCCATTAGCCAACTCTAAATGTTTTATCGAAACAAGGAGATTCATGTTTTCGCAAAACCGTCAAATGAAAACATACAAATGGCTCTTATCTTTACGTATGTCATAGCTAATCACGTAACGGGTTTATTTCCTTATTGGTCAAACAAGTTAAGGTTACTTTGTGTAAATGCACTTTTCTCTTTTGGGTTATTGTTTTACTAAACATGCAAGGCACTTAACTTAGTTTCATCTAGGTCATTAGTTAACATGACTAATTGTGGCTTAACAAAGATTACAACATTTGGATTTTGAATTTTAAATTTGAAATTTGAGTTTGAATTAAGAACCTCCTTTGTACTCTTTTCTTTCTTAACACTCAAAGTGATTTACACTCCTTCTTTATTCAAACCTTGTTCCCACTCAAAGAACACACACTCCTCCACCTATGCCTTGTCCCCACTCAATGAACATAGGATCCTCTTTTATTTCTTGTCCCCACTCAATGAACATAGGGTCCTCTTCCATGACTCGTTCCCCACTCCATGAACATACACTCCTTTATATATGCCTTGCCCCCACTTTATGAAAACTTCCTTAATTTACTCATCTTTCTCCCCACTCCAAATGTTTTCCCTCTCATACACTCATATTCTGTTGAATCAAGCCACATTCATTCTACAACAACTAGAATTTGAATTTAAAATTGTGGAAACTTCAATTTGAATTTTGAATTGGGAGACAAGGCATTGTACAATACTTGGGCACCACTAAAACATAAACCCTTGTCCATCATTCTCTTCCCCTCTCTAAAATGGACAAAAGCACTAAACACTCTACAACACTTTTCTAAACCTACTAAACCGTAACTTAACCATGGTTAATGAGTTGGTTTGGCCTAACCCTACTTGAGAATTTGAAATGAACTTGGGAAGGTCAAAAATAAAATGAACATGGGGGTTCAACATGAGCCAACGTCTAGTTATGGACAAGAGGTCACTCAGACTCTGGCCCGCCAGGCTGACGCGTCAGCACGCTAGAGCTTGAGTGGTTGGCTTGTCTATAAATAGTCTACCCTATTGTCATTTGGACTTCACCTCTTCCCAAAAATTTCCTCCCTCTATTTTCTTCTCTCTAATATCTCTACGTCTTTCAATTTTCTTGTGTCCAAACATCTTAGTATCATATTGAAAGCAAACTATTTCGCAAGAGAAGAACCACAAGAACCTAATACACTCAAGTGTGTTGTGTCTAGAGTCTTCTTCTACACTATTCTTTAGGTTGTGTAGTAACAAATACTTATAACTCTCATTCATTTGTAAAGTCTTATCCGGTTGTGGATAAGCAATGGGTGTAAAAGTCTTGTACCATGGTGGCCAAGCCTTGATCGGTTGAAGGTCAAGTTGGGGTTTATTGCTTTCTTGGTGGAAGTCTTTGTGGTCTTAGTGGTAGGAAGAATCGTGAGGTCTTTGTGGGTAATTCCGAGGGTGGAACTCCATTAGGTACTAGCTCTTTCTTAGTGAGTACCGATCTAAGTGCATATCGGTGGAGCGAAGGTTGTACGGTTTATCCACCACAAGGATAGTGTACTAGTAAATAGTATAGTTGTCACGGATTCTCAAATGGACGTACGGGTGATCTAAACCCCTCATCATGAACCAATTTATATCATTGTGTTTGTCTCTCTTCCCTCAAGTCTTTACATACGTCTTATATTGGTTGTTTGCTCACACATTTATATGCGAACTTGAGACTTAACTTACTTAAACCTAAAATAAGTTGAAAATAACGTATTCACTCCCCTCTACGATTCTACAATGATAATTTAAACTTGGTACATAAATTGCTTTTTGACTTAGGGGCATTCCAAACTGATAACAAATGATGAAAGTGAAAAGCTCGTTACCTAGCCCACGAGCTACACCATTTAACCCATTACTCCTCATATCAACATATACGTGGTCGCATCTTGCATACCAACAAAAACATGAACTAACAATGGTAAGTCTATAAGACTTAGTGTGATAACAATACATACATTACACATTTATTCATTCATCAGTTCACCTCCTTGCACGGATGCAATCTAGGTTTCATCATCATTTGCGTTCATTCATCATTATCATTCATCAGTTCTTTCATTAATCATTAGTGCATTGAGCACGGTCTCCACACAAGTCGTTTATGCCTATATGACTTTCTCCACATGGGATGCTTGTGCATTTGAGCATGGTATCCACACAGGATATTTCATCGTTTTATTTATTCATTCGTTCATTCATTCATTCATCATTCATTCGTTTATTCATTTGTTCATTCATTCATCATTTCATACCTGGTAGTCACCTGGTGCCATCATTATCATTATGCATCATTCTCATCATTTAACATTGACATCATTCATTTTCGTTTCTCTCATCATGCATCATTTTCATCATTTATCATTATTGAACATGTACATCCTACCTGTTACTTACCTTGAACATGAAAACAAGCTATCACGCCACACACATGCTTTGAGCACCTAAACGCACGACATATGCATATACTTCTTAATAACACATAAACGGCTAATGAAAATAACACATACTATCCGCCTAAGACATAACGATGTTGCAAACTGAATCCAAGCTAGTTATCTCATATACCATAACAAGTCCCCACTACTTATATTATTAATTTCGTCAATAGTGGGACTTTCCTATTATTTTTCTATAATAGTTGATGTAACTAATAGCAAATTAGATAATTCCACTATTATGTCCTGTAAAAATTGGGTAAAAAACCTCTATCAAGAGAGAGGCTTTTGTCTTTTGGAAAAGGCGAAAATATTAGTAAGCGACAATAAGAACCGAGGAGGAACAAAAAAGATGCACGATGAAGCCCAAAAGAAGACTTCAGTAATACAGCTATATAGCATACTACAACAAAAAAAGTCAAAAGGAGAGGTTGAAATATCTCAAAAAGATAGGTTATGTACGTTATATGAGAGGTAATCTTTTTTAGTGGAACACAAAAGGATCGGGATACAGACAATTATTCGAGGTTCTTAGGTATTAATTGGTCTATTTATCATGCCATTTAGATCGGCCACATCCTCACATACAGAATGACTCGTAACCAATCTTTTTAAGGTATTGAAAGGATTAGTGTGTAAAGAAAAAATCTTTCACAATTGGTACTCATAGAAATGTCGATGGATCACACATGTGCGTACTAAACAGAACAGACAAGTTGATAATGATAAAAAAGTTATGAAATGAAGTGGAATTGATGAGGAAATGATAATATAATAATATTCTCATAAAAAGGTAAATGATAATTATCCGGTGTGTATATATTTATCATGGATACATATATTTAAGTATAAAAGGCAAAACCATAAACCCTTTTAGGGTTGTATGGTGAGCCGAACACCCTTAGGGGTGAGTTTGACATCTTGTCAAACTTGTATACTTAAGGGGTAATTACATAAAATTATAGTTGTATTAAGAAGTTCTATGATACCCTATGTATACCAAGACTTCCTAACTAGGTTCATACTATTTCTCTAACCCTAAAATCTCCCTCTCTCATCTCCTAAATCGGTCGACCAAATACCCAAAGGTCGAAACCCTTAAGTCCAACACAAGTCGACTTCGTACCATCCAATGTGCATAGGTTCTTAGCCCGAGTTCTACCTGTGCAGTACTGGTAGATACTTGACAAAATAAATGTGGCGATTCTCCTCAAGAAACCCAATTGGATCGACCGAAGATCAAGAAACAAGAAGAAAGAGATTTCATGCACCCTTTGAAGATCTAACATCTTATGTTATTGTGGGATCAAGTAATTCTTCTATAAACACCCATTATACGTGTTTAGGTTTTGGTTTAGGTTATATCCCTGATTAAGAGTTCTGTAATCAGGGGTTTGTTTTGCAAGAGCATTATATGTTTATTTCCGTTGTGCATGTTTGATATGTCATGCGGGTGACCACAAATACCCTACAGATATCTCAATCTCTTTTTTTTGCGTTTTGAAACATTGGTAAGGTATTTTATATATAACATTTACGAAACTAAACGTTATATAAATGAATAGTAAATTGCTTTGATAAATGCCAAAAACACCCCAATCAACATTACACAAACTATAAAGTGACCCTTATAAAGTTTTTATTATTTAACATACGTTTTTAACTTGTTTAATATGACGCTTTAACCCATAAAACCATTAGACTTTATATTTTATCATCCTTTTAAGTTTACCGATATATTAAAATTAACCCTAAACCTAAACTCAATATTTTCAACATCCATAAACTCGTTAAGCTTTATATTTTTACTTATTGTTTTACTATTGCCTTAGTTTCCACATTTCTTTAAGATTACAAGTATAAAAAGTCAACCTTTAAATTAATTAAACTTTATATTTTCACTCCTTTACATCATCTTTTTTTCTTTTTCTTTTGTTTTTTTAAAAAAAAGTTAAACACCTTTAAGCGAATAAATATATTATTGATAAAACTATTTTCTGTAGTTACAAAATAATGTTTTTACTCTCGCTTTAGCGAGCAGGTATAACTATCTTGTTTATATTATTTTCAAATTTGTACCTGCATTGATTGTTTTTGTGAAATATTAATGATATTAAATTATAAACCACCCATATTATATGCAACAAAGACTCATCGTGACATTAAAAAATCTATGTAGGATGGTTGCTTGGTATTAAAGACCACATGTCTAAGTTTATTTATTGATCTTTTAATCAACCATGAATTATTATCTACTAGCAGGATATCCGCGCTTGCAGCAGTGGATATCCTGTGATCAAAGTTTTTTTAAACAATATTATTTAATTATATATTTTTTGTGATAATAATTTTACGCATGAAAAGAATTTTAGGGTAAATTTATCGCACACTATATCATATAAATATGGTAGAGTACCCGTTCATCGCGATACAATGGCTATACGAAAACCGTTGTTAGTACTATTACGAAATTGTGACGATTGACGGCGAAAGATACTTGATAGTCAAAAATGTTGTGTAATATTAGTCATAATATTATATAACGTGTAAACATAATGTAGTATACATCAGTTCGTGCAAATATATGATTAGTAAATCTATATATGACATTACTTAACAAAATATGAATTAAGGTATTAAAAGCTACACATTTTTCATACCTTATAAGCACCTGACGTTTTTCGTAATTTGACATGTTTGATTCCTTTCAATCGTTTTAAGTGCATGGGTTATGATGACCACATTAGTAGCTATTTTGGTTTGTACCTTATAGTATATTAATTGTATTTTTGAATGAGAGAGTATTTTAAGGCTAACATTAATTATAGATGTTGTACATTTAGCTTTATTATTTGTATTTTTTAATATATGAAATTATCCCTTGTATTTAAATGGTTTATACAATATGCTTTATTAATTGTAGTGTTTAATTTAAGTTTAAAAATGTTTTAGTGACATTTAATGGAGAAAAAAGGTTCATCTATTATCTTACTATTTAATAAAGCATGAAGGCTTATAAATAGCAATACTTAAAATTTAGCATTACTTAAAATAGCAATACAAATTAAAACACATTTTCTAACATTAATTTCTTTACTACATAACTTACAAAACTTAAAGCTTAATGTAAAAATATAAAACACTATTAATGTAGTCAATTAATTAACTGGTGAATAAATACAATTAATGCAATTATTAAAAAACCCCTTACATAAAAAATCTAAATTATCAAGCATTTGTACAATCAACTTAAACACAATTCATGCATTAAATGTCACTAATACAAATAATAAAGCACATTATATATATATTCAACCTCGGACGGGACACGGGCCAAACGGGCTCGAGCCCGAACGGGCACACAGGCCAACGGGCATGGGCTAAAAAAACATAATAAACAAAAATACATGATTTATCGGAAAATTTTATTTTAGGATATCCGCTGTCGTAACACACGGATACCTTGCTAGTATTAACACTGTTTACAACAAAAATATGTTAGAAAAATGTCTAGGACCACATGAGGTATATGGTAATTATCGTATATCAATGTACATATGTAGAGAATTAAAAACTTTAGTACCCTGTGTATTACTTGAAAGTTAGATTCTAAATACTATCAAGGAAATGTGTTTCCAGTGTAGATGTTATCATATAAGATACCTCAAATATTTATATACATTCTGTTTGAGTTATGCAAATTGATACATTGACGAGCATGCCCAATTGGATTCATTATAATGATTCAAACCTATTTACAACATGACAATAGAATCTACAAAAAACATTCTTTTTACAAAAATTCGCCATAGTATATCACCTCTGAAATACATATAGAAGTATTTGTGTGTGTTTGTATCCTTTTATTAATGATCATACTGAGGGCCTAAGTTCAAGTTCCGCGGGTATATTTGCTCAACAAAGTCCCAGTAGTATTTCTTAGATGCGTGATATTCGCTCCAACTAGAAGTTGGAAAGATGAGTTAGTTGTGCCGCTTGTGCAGGTTGTGCAATTGGTTCGAGTCAATTGGTTCAGGTCACATGTGCGAGATTCGCTTCAAGTTTAATTTTCTGTTCATATTCAAATCTATAACTAATCCATGGATCAAATACTACCCTTACGGCTATGTTTAGCAAAACCTCTTTTTTATAAACTTAATTTTGAGGTTTTACAACATATTAAGCAAGTTTCAACCCATTCGGCCACTTGAGAGTCCATCAGGATGCAAGTAATAGAACTTTTACATGTTTAAGATATAGCTTAACTCAAATTAACCCTTTATGAACATATCAAAGCTTTCATATTCTTGATTTACTCACTTTCTGATCTTACAATAAATTTAATAAAGAAGGTAGTACATGACAGAGAAATGAGGAGAGGCACTTGAATGAGTTCATAATAGCAAAGCCAGAGAAGGATTGAATTCCTGAGAAGGTCCTTTTTGGTGGAGTTTGGTTGGCACTTAAAAATGGATCCCTTAATGAGTGCTTAAATGCATTTGAATCTTCAATTCAATGTGGGGAGGTTGAGAGATTAATTTAAGTTTCATGAATGAAGTCACATATGAATTCATGGCATTTCACCCTCCTTAATTCTTTGTATAAGAATGGTTCTTTCTACCTTGTCCTACCAATTTCTACCCTTGACCATTTTAGTTCCAGAGTTTATTAGACAGACTTGAAAAAAAATATGTAAAAAAGATGAAAATTTTAAGTGTCTGCTTATTGACACATTCTTAGTGCAGTGTTCATATATTTTGCTCATGAGTGTCGGGTTTCGAATCACTAAACCTTATATCTAGACTATATTGACTGTATGTTTTAAGCAAGATAATAGAAGAAGCTTTTATGTTTGTTTTACACTTTATAGCAAACAACTTGTTACGAAATTGTTTTATACAACAAATGCTTAACATGCATGCAGCAAACATAAGTTTGGAACATGAAAGCTAACGTTTTTCACTATGAGATCGAGATAGTGATAGATATGGTGCGTTTAGTTAAAAGGAAACACTTTTGTTTTCAACAAAATATTTTGTATAAAACAAATAAAATAGAGATTTCGTTCAGATCAAAATTTTCCATCAAAATTCTCTACTCAATATAAAATTTGCATTTCCTACTTTAACAAGGAAAACTACAAAACATTTTTTTTCCTTGTTTTCCTTTATTCCCGAGAATAGAAAACAATATCATATGAACACGTTTCTATGTTTTGTGAAAAATTAACCCCCTCCTCTGAAAATAGAAAATCAAGAAGTTTTTTCTCAACTAAACGCACTATTATATGTCTTAAGAAACATACTTTTCTTTCATATAAATGTCTTTATTTTCTTCCAAATATGTATGCCAAGATGTCTATCTACCTAAATAATGTCGCTATAATTTCCCTTGAATATTTTCATCTTTAATCGTATTTATGTTGTTTGGGTGTACAACATACATGGTCAATTATGGAGTTCTTTAATTTCTTTAATCAAAGTTCTTTAGCTGCAATGAATTTTCCAAATGGTTAGGAGTTAAACCTCTGATTAATTGAGAGAAGAAAAAGTTACACATTTGAATATTTTGATTTTTCTTTTGAACTATAACTTTTATACTCTTATACCACCTATTACCTTACAATAAATTGTCTCTAACAAAACTAGAATCCACAGCATATAAGTTGATGGTCCACCCACATATCACTAGACCAAAAGCTTTGGGTATCATTTGAATAGTTGACTCATTAGTCAAAAAAGTGGACTCCAGAAGGACGATATGTGTGTTTAGTAGCACATAATAACTTTGAAAATATATGTGTCGTTATATGTAGTTTCTCATGTATTTATTTTTATCTCACAGTAAAATGTGAGGTCGTGCATTCATTTTAATTTCTATATTCTTGTCAATAAATTTAAGCCGATTTTTAAACATGTGCGTGGATTAAACTTATAAAAAGTAATCGCATGAGTCGTTCGTATATGTATAATATCGTATATTTATTTTTATGTCACAGTAACTCGTGTTGTTCTTTTTATATTTATAATTTCGTGCAAATATATAACAAATCGCATTTTCACGTCATTATTTAATCAATTACTTTTACTTATTATTTTAATTTCGCGAAAATTAACTTTTACAAGTAATCGGGTATGTTCACTCACGTACGTTGTTACACGTACATTTAATTTAAACCGACACTAGACTATGCTTAGACTACATATGTTATGTATCTTGGTTTCCTTACATTCATATTTTATATGTTTTATTTTTACCTTTTCATTTTTATGTAAACTTTTCACATTTTACGTTTCGTGTTTTAAAGCTTTACATTTTTTCAATTATCGGGATCAAAACACATTATACCCGTTTTACCCTCACCATTCCTAGCTAACTAAGTGACACTTAGCTAAACTAAATAGCCAACACCTCATACTTACATATTTTACATCACATACACTTGTTAAACTTAGATACACTTGTCCTAATATCCTAACACATATATAAAACCCACAACACAATTTCATCATTTATTTTTCACACACAAAAGTTTTTAAACACTCTGAATTCTCTATTTATTTGGATGTGCAACATCAAGATCACCACAAGAACACCACATGAAATCATAGAAACTTGAAACAAAAATCATCTCTACAAACCCCTAAGTATCTTCTATCATTTTCACCAACAAGAAATCACCAATGAAGCCTTATCAAGAACTTATTTCACCTCAACCCACACATCAAAATCATCATTTCATACAAGTTTTTAAAGGTTTTGAAAGGGTTGGTAAAAAGATTTGGAAGCTTTTGGTGAATTGTTAGTGATTTTGGTGTTGATGTTCTTTGTTCTTGTCTTTTTCAACACAAAACTCTTAAGGAAACCAATTATTTTTCATGTTCACTCATGTATTTTATGTATCTCATAAGTAATATTCATTACTATGACATGGTTATACATTGTACATGGCTAACAGTATTTGAAAAACATATTTTGGACTTGATTTGTTGAGACAGTTTTGAACAAGGACTAAAATGTAATTACGGATAAACATCCGCAGGTCTAAAGACTTGGACAAAAATATAGGGTTATAGATCTATGTCTTAGCTTTGTTTCGCCAGGTGGCTCATTCCGCAACTCCACCCGATGATTTAATTCAAAAATAAACGGTAAAACCATGACAGATTTGGTAACCAGATTTCAATGGGCAAAAACACTTAAAATTTGTAAAGAACCTCCTATTGGTGTTCAAATAAGAAATGTAGTAGACCCTTTAACTTAAACGTGGCCGATTGAACGGAATCAAATGGATTTTTAATTTGTAAAGTAAAGCCATTTTCGTAGGATTGAAATGTGCAACCAAAAATCAGTTTTGATACACAAGGGTAGTTTGGTAATTTAACATTGATTTTGTAATTTTTAAGACAGTGAGACCCACAAATTTGATAAAAAATCTCAAATACCTTTCTGAAGACGTAAAAATCAAGTTGTAACTCTTTATGGTTTGATAGAAATGGACTTTACAAAATCAGGTAACTATTTTTAAACTAAACCGCACTTAACAACGGGTTTACTAAACTTATCAAACTTGTCATAAAAATTGTCCCAAATGTTTTATAAAACTTATAAACGCTATGCACAATGGTATAATCAATGTAAAACCTTATAAAACTCACTTGCATATTTATGTTATCATTCATGAAACCTAAGACGCAACATATTATTTTTAGGTTGCTCCTAGAATAATTCTCGACTTCTAGTTGCATTGGCTCGTTGTATTTATCTCGTTGTTTTACGTTGAGTTCATGGCTCCCACTTTTACTTGTTTTGAACTACTTTTGGGGTGAGAATGCATGCTCTTTTTACTTAAATATTTACGTATCGCCTAAGTGCTGGAAAATTTAGTACACTTGTGGGATTAGGTCACCCCTGGTAATGGGTCAGGAGGTATGGAGTGTACACCCATAAGGTCCCTGAACACCCTGACTCTTATAGTGGTCAAGTAGTTACTACTTCTAGCAGTAATACTGCCAGTGCACAGTTAGTACTGCTGGGAACAGTTAGTACTGCTGGACATAAGTTAGTAATGCTGGGCAAAAGTTAGTACTGCTGGGCAGTTATAATCTTGTAATTAAGACCACTTTAACTTAGTTTTGTAACCACTATGGCTATAATGGAGGAACATTATGAGGAGATTAATTGGCTGATTAAATCTCATAATTCCATTGACTAAAGAGTAACTCTATCCTATAAGTAGGACTAACATCTGCATAAAAGAGAGATAAAACATAAACACTTAGATTCGCAAGGTTATTGATTTGTGCCTAAATCACTAACACACATTTGGTCTTATCCCAAGTAGATATTCGCGATACCCTGGAATTAGGGTCAATTATTTTACTTTGGAAAGTGATAACACGATTTCAAGTGATAGGTAACCTGTATTGGTATTTGGTTTGCTATAGATTATCTTCACCTTACTTTGGGCAATTACCCCCAACAATCAAAGTAAACTATTTTGTGATAATCAATGGCTATTGCTATGAAGCATATGGCTGCTAACTTCTCCAAACTGGATAAGTTTGAAGGGGTGGATTTCAGAAGATGGCAAAAGAAGATGCATTTCCTGTTGTCTAGCATGAGTGTGGTGTATGTTCTGAGCACACCATTTCCAGATGATGGGGATGATGCTACTGTGGAACAGATCAGGAAGAGGAGCAAATGGGAGAATGATGATTACATTTACAGAGGTTTAATCCTCAATGGTATGTCTGATTCTCTCTTTGATATTTATCAGAATTTTGAATCTTCCAAAGAACAATGGGATTCCTTGGATGCCAAATATATGGCTGAGGATGCATCAAGTAAGAAGTTCCTTGTAAGTAATTTCACAAATTACAAAATGACTAATTCAATACCAATTATGGAACAATACAATGAACTTCTTGGTATACTTGGAAGGTTTACACAACACAAAATGAACATGGATGAGGCTATTTTAGTCTCTTGTATCATTGACAAACTCTCTCCTTCTTGGAAAGATTTCAAGCATACCTTGAAACATAAGAAGGAGGAGTTAACTCTTGTTGAGTTGGGTAGTCATCTGCGTATTGAGGAATCTCTCAAGGTGCAGGATAATGACAAGCCAAAGAGTAGCAATGCTACTGGTGCATCTGTTGTCAATATGGTGGAGCATAACAACTCTACCAGGTACAATGACAACAAGGGTAAATGTAAACATCAGGATAACACAAGGACATACCCTAACAAGAAGGCAACACCTACTTGTTGGAAATGTGGCAAATCTGGTCACATTAAAAGAGATTGCAAATGTGTTAAGAATGGTGGTAAAACCAATGGATTATGCACTAGTGGATCAAGGAATGGTGCCGTTCCTCTGAAAGGTCAGAATATGTTTAATAAATCTCTTCAGGTTTATTATGTTACATATGTATCTGAATCTAACTATGTGCAAGATGATCATGTTGCGTGGTGGGTTGACTTTGGAGCAACTGTTCATGTGTGCAAAGATAGAAGCTGGTTCAAGACTTATGAGTCACTGAATGATGGTTCTATTCTTCACATGGGAAATGAGTCAACAACCCTGGTGCATGGACATGGTTGTGTAGATATTAAGTTTAGTTATGGAAAGATTGTAACTTTGTTTAATGTTATTCATGTTCCTGATATAAGGAAAAACTTAGTTTCAAGTAGTGTTTTGAATAATTATGGTTTTAAACAAGTTATTGAATCTGATAAATTTGTTTTGTCTAAAAGTGGTGTATTTATTGGTTTTGGATATTTGTGTTATCAAACCTTCAGGTTAAACATTGTTAATGATTGTGATAATTCAGCCTTTGTGACCACCTCTGACCTGACTGACTCTACCCTCTGGCATGCTAGACTTGGCCATGTACACTACAAATGGATGCAAGATATGTCTAAGGATGGGTTAATCCAACATTTTACATGAACACTGAAAAGTGTAAAACTTGCATGTTGACCAAAATAACTAAGAAACCTTTTCAGGGTGTTAAATGTGAAACTAAGCTCTTGGAGCTAATACACAGTGACTTGTGTGATTTGCATGCCACTCTTTCTTTGGGGAATAAGAAGTACTTTGTGACATTTATTGATGATGCTTCTAGGTTTTGTTATGTCTATTTGTTACATACTAAGGATGAAGCATTAGATAAATTCAAAGTGTTTAAAATTGAAGTTGAATTGCAACTTGGGTCCCTGGTCAAAAGATTAAGGACTGATAGGGGAGGTGAGTACATGGATACTCTGTATTTTCAGTCTGTTGGTATGATCCATGAAATGACTACTCTTATACTCCTTAGCAAAATGGTAATTCTGAAAGGAAAAAACAGGGTACTAAAGGAGATGGTTAATTCCATGTTGTCCTATTCAGGACCGAGTCAAGGGTTCTGGGGTGAAGCTATGTTAACAGCTTGCTATTTATTAAATAGGGTTCCCAACCAAAGGAACAAAGTTACCCCTTATGAATTCTCGACTAAAAGGAAACCCAAACTGAACTATCTCTGGGTTTGGGGTTGTAGGGCTGTTGTAAGACTCCCTGATCTAAAGCAAAAAAATTTGGGTGAAAGAGGCATTGAATGCATCTTTGTTAGATATGCTGAGCATTCCAAGGCTTTTAGGTTTTATGTTATTGAACCTAATGAATATGTTTCAATTAACTCCATAATTGAATCAAGTGATGCAATCTTTGATGAGAATAGATTCTCATCAGTCCCTAGACCAAGTCAGAGGATTCAAAATGAGACCGAAGACATTGGTGTATCAGAGGTCCCTGATGAATTGCCATCAGAGGTCCCTGATGAGGTTGTGGTTCAACAACCTGAACCTATGATAAGAAAGAGCAAAAGGGTCAGGAATCCAAAGTCATTTGGACTTGAGTTTCAATTATATTTAATTAAAGGAAAAAGAAATGAGGTCTCTGACCAATACTCCTATTGCTTAATTGTTGTGGATGATCCCAAGACATTTGAAGAAACAATGAAGTCCCAGGATATTTCTTTTTGGAAAGAAGCAATCAATGATGAGATGGATTCCATCATGGGCAACAACACTTGAGTGTTGGTTGATCTACCACCTGGTTGCAAACCTTTGGGTTGTAAATGGATTTTCAAAAGGAAAATGAAGGTAGATGAAACTATTGAAAAGTTCAAGGCTAGAATAGTCATTCGGGGCTTTAAATAAAAGTCAGGAATAGAATATTTTGATACTTATGCTCCTGTGGCTCGTAGTAGTACCATAAGACTGCTGATTACTTTGGCATCAATTCACAATCTGATTATTCATCAGATGGATGTGAAAACAGCTTTCTTGAATGGTGAATTGGATGAGGAGGTTTATATGAACCAACATCAAGGATTCATCATGCCTGGCAATGAAAACAAGGTGTGTAAACTGATTAAGTCTCTTTATGGACTAAAGTCGGCACCTAAGAAATGGCATCAAAAAGTTGATGAAGTGGTTTTGTCTAATGGTTATTTACTTAACCAGTCTGACAAATGTGTATATAGAAAATTTTATGAATCTGGTAAAGGAGTCATCATTTGCCTATATGTTGATGACATGCTGATCTTTGAGTATTCTAGGGTAATTGGCTGCCTGATGTATGCCATGACTTGTACAAGACCTGATATAGCATTTTCAGTGGATAAATTGAGAAGGTATACTAGTAATCCTAGTGCTCATCATTGGCAAGCAGTTCAGAGGGTACTCAAGTATCTGAAGAGAACTATGGATTATAGTATCTCATATACTGGTTATCCTTCAGTGTTAGAAGGATACACTAATGCAAGTTGGATCAGTAACACTGAAGATAATTCGTCTACTAGTGGATGGGTATTCCTACTTGGTGGAGGTGCAATTTATTGGGCATCCAAGAAGCAAACTTGCATCACCAGTTCAACAGTGGAATATGAATTTGTGGCCTTAGCAGCTGCTGGTAAAGAAGCTGAATGGTTGAAAAAATTGCTTCTTGAGATTCCATTGTGGCTTAAACCTATAGTACCTATTTCTAGCCGTTGTGATAGTAAAGCTACATTGACAAAGGCTTATAGCCAGATGTACAATGGGAAGTCTAGACACTTAGGCGTTAGACATAGCTTGATTCATGAGCTTATCATGAATGGGGTGTTATCTATAGAGTTTGTTAGATCTCAACAAAATTTAGCTGATCACTTGACGAAGGGTTTGGCTAGAGACTTGGTTATAAAGTCTGCTAAAGAGATGGGTTTAAATCCAACTTAGTTATTGAATGCTAAGACACCCAACTCCTTCCTGAGGAACCTTGGGAGCTGAGTTCAATGTGGAAAGCTGAACATTCAGTGAAATGGAGCACATGTTTATATATACATCCCAAGGTTGTGCTCAAAACCTGCTGAAAAGGAGGATGAAGTCTTTATTTCTTAATGGTTAACTTCTTTGAAAAAGTATTTAGCATGAGCATGAATAAAGAGGAACCACCTATGTGAATGTTGAAGTTTTGCCACTTCAGGGAGTTTTAGACTTTTGGCTCTTACAACATTTATGAATTTTGATATGGACACATGGCTTGTATAGTATCAGGAGCTTTTAAGTGTTTGAAAACTTGTGTGTATTTTATCTTCAAGTATTCAAATGGGTTGAAGGGTTCAATTCTTAGAACACCCTGATTCTTGAATATTTGAACGTGTAAAGTACTAAGAAGGAAATTCAATCCGCAGGATATATTCGTTTATGCACATGTTTTGTTTAATGTTCAATTTTCATGCAAAGGAAGTGAACTAAATTTGGGGAGGATTGCTGAAAACTTTAGTACGCTTGTGGATTAGTTCACACCTGGTAATGGGTCAGGAGGTACGGAGTGTACACCCATAAGGTCCCTGAACACCCTGACTCTTATAGTGGTCAAGTAGTTACTACTGCTAGTAGTAATGTTACTACTACTGCGCAGAGTTACTACTGCTAGTAGTAATACTGCCAGTGCATAGTTAGTACTACTGGGAACAGTTAGTACTACTGGACATAAGTTAGTACTGCTGGGCAAAAGTTAGTACTGCTGGGCAGTTATAATCTTGTAATTAAGAACACTTTAACCTAGTCTTGTAACCACTATGGCTATAATGGAGGAACATTATTAGGAGATTAATTGGCCAATTAATTCTCATAATTCCATTGACTAAAGAGCAACTCTATCCTATAAATAGGTCTAACATCTGCATGAAAGAGAGAGATAAAACATATACACTTAGATGCGCAAGGTTATTGCTTTGTGCCTAAATCACTAACACACATTTGGTCTTATCCCAAGTAGATATTCGTGATACCCTGACATTAGGGTCAAATAGTTTACTTTGGAAAGTGATAACACGATTCCAAGTAATATCCGATAACCTGTATTGGTATTTGGTTCGATATTGATTATTTTCACCCTGCTCTGGGCAATTACCCCCAAGACTAAGTTATCACTATTGTCATTACAAATCCTTACAATCTTCAACAATATCTTGAACTAACGGACTTGGTATAATCTTGAACTAATGGACTTGGTATAATCTTGATCTACCTGACCGAATGTACTTGTCACATGAATGAATGAACTGATCATATGACCAATTATTGGACAAACAAACAATATATCTTTTGGTCCGCACTTAATATTTACATTTATCACCATGAATTTATATGTGGACCTAAGATGTTATAAGTCTTGTATGGGAGGGACTTGTAACATAATTATGTTGACATATACTTGTCATGAGGACTTATTTAAAAAGGTTTTCATCTTCTTTACATTAAACCTATGAACTCACCAACCTTTGTGTTGACACTTTTAGCATGTCTTTTCTCAGGTCCGTAAGGGATAACTTTGGCTTGGAGCATTTTGAGTCATATGACAATTTTTTAAGACTTGATGCATTATACTTTACCATTCGATGATATTTTAAAAATGTTTATGTACTTAACACTTCAGGACCTTTTGTTGTAACTTTGATTTTATTTATCAAATGGTAACTTTTTAAAAACTCTCATTGATAGCGTGGGTTCGGGGTCGAAAAGACTTCCTTTTCTACAATCAAGTTTTTTGTTAGGAATTAGAAAATTCCAGTATTGAAGAGTCGGTCACCCCAACTATTATCTAGCATAAGTTAGCTCATAGACTTATCGTTAGTTACTTATTTATGTAGTTATTTAGTTAGTCAGTAGCGTAAAATAGTTTAGTGCAACACCATGGAGGAAGGACGGGTCTTTACCCACTGTATCCCTGATCCACAGGCCGTCAGGAGGTCGTTTAGTTTGTAACCTATAAATACCCTCTACCTTGCAAGGTAGAGGGTTGGATGTTCTTTGGTAATCTAATATTCTACAAGTTTCTCTTACTAGAATATCCCACTCTTTCTCTCTCTAAAACCATCTATGTGCTCATTGTGTTAATGTTATGATGTGTATGTGAAAACTAATATCCAACAATTGGTATCAAGAGCCATGGTTTGATCATATCTTGCACATCTTTGGATTTCTAGTGGTTTTTAGGTGGTTTTTGAGTTTGAAAAAGTTAGTGGTTTTTGCATCATTTGGTTGATTTCTTGTGCTAAAGTTTGATTTTTGTTAGTACTTTTATGTTTAGAATCATCACAAGTGTGTAGGTTTTCATTTGGTAAGCTTGAATCATCTTGGTTGGGTTGTTTTTGGATTGAAAAGTGAGGAATATGTGGTTTTTTCTTGCTAGCGACTTAACACACGGAATACTTTCTTCGTAGCGACTTGCTTTACAAATTTGTAGCGAGTTACAGTTTTAGACCTAGCGACTTGATCTAGCGATTTACAGTACAAGTAGTGGACTCTCCACTACGGGTAGCGACTTGGTGGTAGCGACTTGGTGTGTAGCGAGTTGCTCTTTAGCGACTTGTATCGTTAGCGACTTGAGTAGCGAATTGCTGCCAAAATTTTGCTAGCGACTTGAAGCTTAGCGAATTACTACTTAGCGACTTGCATTTGTATAGCGACTTGGGACTCTAGCGACTTAGTGGTGTAGCGAATTAAGAGTTAGCGACTTGGTGCATTATCTTCTAGCGACTTGGGATTATTGCTATTTAGTTGGTAGCGAGTTGGTTCTAAATCTCTAAAGACTTGGGGAGTAATTCATAATAACACAATGTCAGTCATCACGGATCCTTTAATCACCAAAGTACTTGCTCTCTATGACACAACATAGAATAGTGAAACAAAATGCTTATCTGAATGCCATACACTTAATGATTCAGTATCGATTAATCAGAACAACTCAAATAAGTCACTCTTAATGTCTGCAAATGATGCTAAGAATATGGAATGCACCAGTGAGCCGTTTCAACATCTGAGTCAGCTTCTCAAATTACTCTTATCTACAACCATGGATCGAACAAGTTGTGCCATCCTTCGTCAGGATTTTCCCACTTTGACAAGAACTGTTTTACTTAACTTAGAACGACTGAGGTTTCAAATTACCAAAGAAAAGTTTTCAACTGATGATTCTCATGCTGCTCTCCAAACCATCATCAATCAATTTCAGCCACTTATCCGGGAAGAATACTCCTCAGATTTTGATGATATCATGACTGTAATATCGTTCAAGAAACACACGGGAATGGAAATTCATGAGTTCAAAAACTCATTTATTCAACTTATGAATAATATGGAAACATACATCAAGGAAGCTGCTAATGAGAATAACAAGCTGAATGAATTGAATGAGTGCCAAGAGTTTCCATGGAGCAATGATGACGTATCATGCTTCATTCCAGTTGAACCAGCAGAAGACACTGATTGCAGAATCTCAGTTGTGATGGAAAAGGATGAAGAGAACAGCACTGATATCAAAGTCTCAGAATCAGAAAAGGTATCAATCAATAAGGTACACTTTTCTGATCACACAAGTTCTCTTAAAAAGGTACATGACTCTTACTCTGAACATAACAATGTGGAATCAGTCTTTGTTTTGCCTGAATCTAATGCAAGTAACATGATTGAAAAAAGGGTATATGATGAGCTTTCAAACAAATTTTCAATTCTTGAAAAACACTGTATCTCCTTGCAAATTGAAATACAACAAAAGGATGAAATGTTTTATGTGAAAAAACCGTGTACTAATCAGGAACTTCCAGAATTCAGAGAATTTTTTGAAATTAATCAGTTAAAATCCCAGATTCAGGACAAAGATTCGACCATTGGCAATCTGAAACTACTTCTTTCAGAAGCCCAGAAATATGACTGTCATGAGATGAGTGATGCACTTGAATCTAGAAATTCTGAACTAGCTCTATGTGTGTCCAACCTTCTAAGAGAAAATGAGCATTTAAGAATTAACCTTGAGGAAACAAACTCTAAGTTAGTCAATCAATCTAACCTCTTGATGAAAGATATTGATGAACTCAAAGCACAAATTCAGGATAAGAGCTTCAATATTGTTGCCCTAAAAAATGAACTCAGGAAGTATGTTGGAAATAGGATGAACACTAAGTTTGCAAAACCTTCAACTTTGGGAAAGTCAAATGTTCAGAATCACTTGAAACGAACAGTTATTAAACAACCTAATGCCTTTAGGTCTGAAAGAGCTAAACCATTGAAATCTAAGCTTACATCCCAAGTTGATAATAAGTCTGTTTTGTCAAAACCAGTCACTTCATTGCCTAGTTCAGATATGATGAATCCCAAACATAGGACTAATGGTCAACACTCACAGATCAGAAATGCAATAAGTTTAACTAGGTCTCATGCAAAACATCATCTGACAGGTCAATCCCCTAAGAAATTCTCTGATTACAAAAGGACAAATAGTCAAAACAAGGCTGTGCACTCATTTGGTTCAACTAACTGTGGTTTCAAATGGATTCCCACTGGCAGATTATTTAAGTTTACAGGACTTAAACGAACTTACATTCCTAGATCATGCCTCAAGTGGATTCCCACAGGTAAACTTTTCAAGAATGTAGAACCTAATAGGATCCCCATTAATGATACGTCTGTATTATACTGTGATGCATCCAAATGTGAGACTAAACATGTCACTAACTCTTCTATGTACAAGTCTACATGTTCTTCCAGTACAATGTGCTCTCAGTCTTTTTCAGGTACAATGCTCAACTCAATCAGGAACTTCATGACTTGGTTCCCATCAGAAATGAACATAGCTCATTCAGGAGCTATAGCGTGCCAGAGTTGATGTACTACTTACTTTGACTCCTATTCATCTTGAATCAGGACTCGATCTTCCATATCTATGTATAAATCAAGTTTCTTAAGCTCGTTCGTAATATTGGTCGTGTCTTCGGTTACCGTATCCATCGGTTCTTTTTGTATATGTGTTAGAGGGGGAGTTAGTTACAGTAGTTTCTTGTAACTAACTGTATTTAATTGGGGCAATATTTCTTTGTTCTTATAAAGTTAACAAGCTTGAAGTAGATACTAGGGCACGGTAATAACTTACTGTAAAGATCCTGGCATCTACAATAGCTATTGTCACTTTTATAAGAAATAATCTATCCCTTTTTGTACTTTTTTAACATTTAAATTTTCTTACTATTGTCACTTTTAGAATTTAAAAAAAAAAAAAAAAAAAAATTCTTTGAACTAAATATGTATCTATACCTTCTAGCTCAGGACTAAGTTCTACTTATCCTCAGTTTCATTCATCATGTAGTTGAGACCGTGCGATATCGAGGACTTACTCGATACAAGTAAAGACTACCCTTGGTTCAGTACTTCAAGGACTAACTCAACTCGTAACATGGACTTTTTCTGACTCTCGTGTAACATGACCTT
>BPTQ01000001.1:255506924-255532675 GCA_019973895.1 Chrysanthemum seticuspe | reverse complement strand
GTAAGCACTGAAGGGGTTGAAGAATTAAAAAGAATTGAATGAGAAAAGGGTGAAAACAAATAGCCCTCCATTTATTCAACCTTAGGGCAGAAACCGGGTTCAATTCATATGCTACTGATGGTAACATCGGTATTGAAGACAAGATGTCATGGACCCAGTGACGCACTGCACTTCAACTTTCCAAACCACTCAAGTTCCTCTTAAAAGGACTTGTTTCATTCTCACGGGGAACCGACATTATCTATCGACTTTCTCTTAGAGATGGTTGATATTGAAGAAGGAGACCCTCTCCCTAGTCTCCGTTATAGGATCCAAATATGCACAAATTGAGTCTAGAGCCACGAGATCATCAATAAATCTCATTAGGACACTTTCAATGAAGACTCTCTGTTTCACACAAAGTGGAAAGAGAGATTATATCTTGAGTCCTATGCATTATCCTTGTGGTATTGCCAGAACATCTGAGTGATGTGTTTACATATTCACAATGAAGATGGAAAGCCTTCTGGAGCCAACATCAAACAAGTTCCTGGTAGGTGGCATGTGAGATCTATTATATAGATCAACCATGTGACAACTGAACAGAAACAATGGGGCGATTCAATCTCTTGAATCAATCCTGGTTCAGGTTATGGATTGACGGATACCTTTGAAAAACCGGTCTTTATGCTTAAAAACTCTTTTCTTTAGCACATCGACCGTGTACTCATTTTTCAAACCAAAAGGTGTTTTTATGATTGATAATTGATTTTCAATAAAACCTTCGTTGTATTGCAAAAACAATTTCTATTGAGCAATACACGATTGTTTTTCAAATCTCTTTTCATCAATCAGTGGACTTAAAATTCGCTGGTTCACTCACTCCGTGTTGTCTTCTTTGAGATGTTCCGGTTTGAGAACAGCTAGAACAGCTGCGAAACCCTGTCAAGGAAATTCTTCGGAATTATACCTGATCACAGGCAGTACATGTACTGATCAACGGGGAACCGTGGGCCGTGTACCTCAATTCAACGAAAGTGATCAAAGACACTTTCGTGCGATTTATTGCTAACTGTTGTATGCAGGTACACCTGATGTTTGCAGCTGGTCAGAATGAAGCGGTCAATCCATAGCCGCATGCTCACTTAACACATTCATCTTAAAAGAAATCATGATTAGTGCATCAATGACTCTGATATTTTCACTCCATGCTTCTGCTACGCTGCTGCCAATATCATGATTCAACAAATACTTCCGCTACTCTGATGAGAAGATATCATGATCCAAAATGTGAGCATGTCGGTCCTAAAGTCACAACATCACATAATACCAACACCACAAAGGATGTCTCAGAGATTGATGATAGCTGATGATCTCAAAAGATGGCTCCTAATTATTATCTCATGGATCATTAATGACCTCCACTTAAAGTACAAATCTGTGCAGACTTTGAAGTTGCACTACTTATGCACAAAGATTGCGATGTTGAAGTTGTTTTTTCTACGAGCTCAAGAACAAAGTCAAGAATAGAATGCTAGGATTTGAAATGTAAAACATGGGGTGACCTCCCTTAGGGGGAGATTGTTAGGAATTAGAAAATTCCAGTATTGAAGAGTCGGTCACCCCAACTATTATCTAGCATAAGTTAGCTCATAGACTTATCGTTAGTTACTTATTTATGTAGTTATTTAGTTAGTCAGTAGCGTAAAATAGTTTAGTGCAACACCGTGGAGGAAGGACGGGTCTTTACCCACTGTATCCCTGATCCACAAGCCGTCAGGAGGTCGTTTAGTTTGTAACCTATAAATACCCTCTACCTTGCAAGGTAGAGGGTTGGATGTTCTTTGGTAATATAATATTCTACAAGTTTCTCTTACTAGAATATCCCACTCTTTCTCTCTCTAAAACCATCTATGTGCTCATTGTGTTAATGTTATGATGTGTATGTGAAAACTAATATCCAACATTTTTCAACCCTCTAGGCAGTGTATCTAATCATTGTAGTGTAGTATGGGGTAAGCCCAAGGGGTTGAAAAACTTGCTCATAGAAAAGGAAGTCTTTTCGACCCCGAACCCACGCTATCAAGTTTTTGGCGCCACTGCCGGGGAATAGAATAGCTAGTTAGATTTCCATGTCGTTTAGGTCTACTCGCTTGATTCCTATCAAGTGAGCCTTTTTTCTCTTTCTCATTAGCTTCCTTGTAGTCTATCTTTTTCTTTGTGTTTTTTTTCGTAATCTCATCACTTTTCATCATGGAAGGTGATAACCCACCAAACATCGATCCACCAAATCCACCACCACATCAACCACTTCCACTCAATCAACCACCAGTACTCTTGGTGAATACTCTAGACCGAGCCATCAAGGCTATAGGAACACTATTGAGCTCCTACTTCAAGCTCAAACTACGACCTTGCGATCCGACACCATCCGGTTGGTGCAAAACGGATGTGCATTCCATGGACTTCGTTCTGAAGATCCTAATCAGCATCTCAAGGATTTCCTAAAAATTGTTGACTCCATTGAGCTTGATGCTACCACACGGGAGACCACGCGCTTGCGTCTCTTCTAATTCTCTCTACGGGACCAAGCTAGTAATTGGCTTGAGAGACTTCCCGCAGGATCCATCTCAAGTTGGGATGATCTCACCACCCGTTTCCTCGCCTCATTTTTCCCACTGGGGAGAACTACCAAGCTAAGGAATGACATCTTGATGTTCCAATAACGTCAAGACGAAACCCTTTATGAGGCGTGGACTCGATTCAAGGACTTACTCCACAAAGTCCCTCATCACGGCATTGATCTTTGGCTTTAAGTCCAAATCTTTTAAGATCATGTCAATCTCTCCACTAGGCAAACCATCGACCAAGCGGCCGGTGGTAAGCTTAGTGAACTTACCGCGGTAGAGTCGCGGGGTACAATAGATGACCTTGCCTTCTATGACAACGAATGTTGGAATGACCCCCGTGAGTTGCCCAAAAGCGTAAAGGCAATATCCTTTCCTCCCATTGACTCACAACCTTCCAATCGTAGGATGCTCGAACTTGAAGATCAAGTCAAATTCCTAATGAGTTCCTACGAAGCTCCTACCTTCTCACCAAGTGAACAAAGTCTCTTCCTTGTGTGAGTTATGTAGTGGTCCCCACGACAATCCTAATTGCACGAGACTCCCCGAACAAGCTTTTGTGGACTACGCATCCTCGCATACCAACGAAGCGGGAGGAAGATTCCCTACAACCCCTAGACCTAGGACTTACAACGAAGCTCGAGAGGCTTGGAAGGGCAAACCCGAATGTTATTGGAGTCAAACCAAAGAATTCACCTCTAACGACTCCCCATGGCCCCAACAACACAATTCAAGCCCCCATGCCCCTAGTCAACATAACTTGGAAGGGATGATGCAAAACTTTGCGACATCCCAAGAAGCCCAAATAGCCAAGCTTTCGGATGACTTTAATCAACAAAAAGCCGAGATGGATTGGAAGATAGATAACCTCTTGAAAGCCATTACCAATTATGACAGGACGACAACCGAAAAGGTTAATGCCATCTCGACTCACTCCTCCAAAAAAGCTCCCCTTGTAAAGATTAAGGACCCAAGCAAGTACTTCGCTCACTCGAAATTAGGCAACGAAACTAGGGACCCGTCTTCATCAAAGCACATTCACTTCGTCAATGCCATCACCCTAGTGAGACCAAATAGGAATAATGATGAAGCAAACCATGAAACGGTGCTTGAGGTTAGTGAGACTCCTAAGGATGAAACAACCAAAAAAGTAGATGAAGTAGGTGATGAATACTTCAACAAGTTTCCTACGGAAGAGGAACTTTCATACCACCCACACCTAATACGCGACCTTCGTACCTTTTATACCATGAGATGCCCACACATCACCTTTGGAAATCCTAGAAACCTCAACATACCTTGTTGCATAGGACATCTTTTCATGGCAAAGGCCTACATCGATTGCAAGTCCCTAATAAACATCATGACTAGCACATACTATAATTGGGTGATGAAAAAACCTATCCCAAATAGGCAAGACCCCGATGATCCTAGAGTAAGATGTAATTTCCCAACGGATTTCGTGATTGTGGAAGATATTAGTACGGCTATAGATCCTAGCTTGTCCCATGTAGTTTTAGGAAAGCCATTCATAGATAGCTTCGGGATGATTTATGATCCATCGTTAGGGATAGTTAGATTCAAGGATGAGACCGATGACATTGCCTACCAAATGCCATTTAAGATCAAGCAATTCTCATCACTATCCAATAATGAGAAAGAACTTATGCTATCGGTCTATTATAGGAATGAAGAGGATATAAGGAGAGGAGTAGATTATGTGATGAGAAAGATATTTGGATTCTATAAAGAATGTGTGAAGTTAGGACCGAAATATAGAACAAAATGGGGGCATGCTGATTTCTTAGAAAGATGCACAATCGGACATAGCTATTCTATGGAAAACTCCACTAGAAATCTTCATAAGGAGGACGATGATGGTAAGGAAGTAACGTAGGAGCACGACTTCGAGTCTAGCTACAAGACTCATAAATAAAGAAAAGCGCTTCGTGGGAGGCAACACATGCTTAATTGTTTGCTTGTTTTGTTTTTCAATTTTGTTTGTGTGTTTATATATCTTTTTCATTGTTGTTTATTATCATGTTCGACTTTGTGAAAATGCTTTATTTTGTTTTTAACTTCTTCTTAATTGCATATAATGGTATTTTACAAAAAGATAAGTGTAGGGAATATCACATATGTTTTTAAGAACATGAACATGAGATTAAAAATAATTGGAATTGTATATATTTATGTGTTTGTTAGAGTCAAATGCTTGTATCGAGTCATAATGGATGTTTTGCAGGAATTTTTTCAGGTTTTAATGAGGTAAATATTCCAAAATTTTTCCAGAAAAACGCATCAGACCACTTTCTGTCAGGACAACCTGACTGCACCAGGATTAACACCTGACGACGTCAGGCAATGTAGAAACATAATATCAGTTTCGTTTTCTGTGTAATTTGTGATTTTTGGAAATTCCCAATTCTTAATTTTCCAGAAAAATTGCAAACATCCATTCCACAAGCATTATATCTTACTCGCTTTCTAGTTTAGTTTTGTTTCATATATAGTTTTACTGCCGATGTTACGTGAGGTTTCGTTTCGTTTTCTTATAAGTGTGCAGGTTATATTTGACAAGAAGAAGAAATACATATTGGAAGCACTTATTACTTGTTCATTCTTTTTGGATGAGGATTTAACCGCAACTTCATACATATCCTACCGAGCTAATCAGGGGAGTACTAGTTTCTTTCTCTTTTAACTTACCTTCCTTTATCATAACTTTGATACTTTCGGGGAACATTGGCGCCAAAAACTTGATAGCAGGTTCGGGGTCGAAAATACTTCCTTTTCTACGAGCAAGTTTTTCAACCCTCTAGGCAGTGTACCTAATCGTTTTAGTGTAGTATGGGGTAAGCCCAGGGGGTTGATTCATTCTCTAGGGGAATAGAGATGCTAGGAAGAGATGTATGACAAGAAGGTAATGTTGAGGGAGATTCTTTTTAGTCTTTTATGTTTATTTGAAAGCAAGGTAAATATCTCGAGGTATAGGAGTAGGGGGTGGTACTTTTACCGATTTTAACTACTTTTTATAACTAATTAACTACTTAAACTAAGGATAGATTATGCTAGTGTAGGTGTGCTCTTATGATGATTAAAAATGAGTTTACTTAGATGTTCTTACTCCCTAGTTATCTCTTATGTGTTGGTTGAATTGTCACATCCTCATCTTAATTGGTGCGTTGTATTCCGTTTGTTCATAGGGGGTGCCTAATTCCCGAGTTCTATGAATTGTAACTCTCCTCTAGACTATCTGGGATCGCCAAGTACCTAAGTATCTCCCCCGAATACTCTACTATCAGTAAGCTACAACTCACGCAATAAACACAACGAATGGCCTAGGTGCACTCCTAAGATTTTTTGCTATTTAGGATTGTGGAAAACTAGAAGGGGGGGTTGAATAGTTTTGCCGATTTTAACTTAGTTTCAAAAACTTTAGATTCGATGTTATGTGAAATCGTGTGGATGGAGAGAAAGTATAGATCCATAAGTAATGCAAGTAAAGAAAACAAGTAAAGTAAAGGATATAAATGACACAACCAATTTATAGTGGTTCGGCTACAAGGACACCTTCCTTGCCCTACTCCACTCCCCGAGTCACCTACTCGAGAGTTCAAGCACTATGTCAACAAACTCATTCAACTTGGCGGAGATGTCTTCATAACGTCGCTTAAACATTTTCCGGTAAAAAGCTAAATACCGAGTCCTTAACACGGAGGACAAAACCAACACTACTATAACATAACAAATATGTGAAATATGAAATACAAGATCTTTGCTACATAAATCTTGTGGAGGAACAAATCAATCAAGGACCCCTTGCTTGGATGACTTGTAGAAGCTCGTGATCTCGCCTTAGAGAAGGACCTATATGAGAATCACAACAAAAGAAAGAAGAACTACTATCTAGATCAAGAGATCTGAGATTAGAAGAATGAAAGAATATATGAGAGAGTTTGTAAGAAGAGGGGTGAGTTACAATGAGGAAATGGCTCTCTATTTATAGGCAAAATCTTGCTACTGTTGCACAGATCCCATGGATCCCTTACATGAGGGATCCATCCAGTGTAAACTGAGAGATCCGTCAGACGCTCCTCATTATCCATGGGTTATGGGTCATAGGTCCTAGACTTTGAACCATGGGTATCCAAGTAGATACAATGTATCTAGAAGATGCAATGCATCTAGTCAATGGGTTATGGGTTAGCTCCATGGGTTATGGATATGCTCCATGGGTATGGGTCATGGGTTATGGTTTTTACCCATCCTAATAAACTATTACAATAAATGAATCATTAAAATAGTTTATATTAAATGAGTATATATGTAGATGCTTTACAAAAATAACATATATCCTTATAATTTTACTTATGATAACTTTATATTTGTTATCAACAAAACACAAAGAGATCTCTAAATATTAATAAACGTTTTTACGATTTATTTGTATTAACAATCTCCCCCTTTTCGTTGATGGCAAAACATAATGTTATGATGAGTAAAACTTAAGATTAGATGTATGTTTTGTAAGCATAAGTTTTACTTCTTCTCCCCCTTTTTGTCGAAACAAAAAGTGACCCTAACGAAGAAATAAACTGTGGAAAAATAGTATAGTCCACGTATCTCTGACTCCCCCTTAACGGTAGCTCCCCCTAGAATAGGGCGTCAAGTGAGAAAATATAAATCCTACAAAGAAAACGTTAGCAGTAACATGTAATATAATCTTGTGATTGACGAGAAACAAGATGGAGAGCCAAGGTATGTAAACAAAGCCTTGGAATAAAATAACAAAGTGTAATGGTATTTATGCCACATACAAACATGTAAAACTAAGAACAATGTTTCTTCTTTAAAATGACTCAAAAGAAAAAAAAATAGAGAAAATAGTAATATCATTCCTTCCATGCTTGCATAAGATTATTGATGGAGGTTTTGGTGAGTGATGATGTTGATGCGATCAAGGATGTGGTTAAGTATGAATCGCATTTCGTCCCTAATTTCCATTGCAAGTTCCCGAATGGATTAGAAATGTTCACAATGTAAATGATGTGGGTAATGTGTGTGGATGGTTTCCGGGTTAGTTTAATTTGTGGGATGCGGAAGATGTGGTGGAAAAGTTGGAAAATATGGATCAAAGTCCGTAATGTTTGGAAGTGGTGGTGGAAAAGAACCTAGATGTTCTTGTAAGACAATGGGAGCTAAAGGTGGTGAAGTTACAAGGTCTTTGTAAATTGTGTTTGGAGATGTGGGAGGTGTTAAAAAGACTATTTCTTTTAGGTTTATTTGTTGGAGTGTTTTCGGAGTCTTAAGGAGTTCTGATAGAGTGATCTTAGGTGGAGACTTGATAGGTGATGATGGTGGTGTGCTTGTTGGAGATGAGGGAGGTGCTACTATGGAATCATTTGGTGGTGAATGAGTAGTTGGTGATGAACTATTTGACAATGTTTTGGCTAAACAACAAGGCCGGATGCTAGTCCGTGCGGTTTTTCTAGATTTGGGTGGTGGCACTACAGAAGGTGGTAGGATAAAGTTTTGGATTTCTTGAAGAGGATTGTTTGCACTAGGTGATTCATCAATGTTGGAACATCTTTTGGATGACATGATGATGGTTGTTTGTGAGGTTGAGAGTGATGAAGATGCAAGCATTTTGGGAACCTTATTTATAGAGAAAATAATGCATTGTAATGAATGCTTGACCCAAAATGTGGACTAAAATATAATGATTAGATATGAATTTAAGGCATGTGATCATGAGAACACAAGCAGTAAGTAACATACTCATTAGTAAAAAGGATAAAATGATGAAAATATAAAGGTTTTTAGCCAAAGTGAGAAAAATAGAAGAGAAATTTCAGCTTCTGTCTCACGGTTCCCACGGATCCTTCCATTGAGGGAACCATCCAACTTTAATACTGGGATCCGTGGTACTGGTGACTCATGCAGCTCAAAATTTTCCTTTTGGAAACATTTGTGCCTAGCGTGTGCCTATATGCAAACCATTTGGAGTTGCGGTTATCTCGACTCCTAAAAAGAAAAAGAAAAATAGACCAGAAGTGAAAAAGCATGCTATTATGTGAGATAACCCGAGTGCTCCTAAATTCATTGTTACTTAAGTGAATGTACCCGAAAACACATATTAGTTATGTGTTCCCTTTAGCATTCAAAAGACATGAAATGCAATGAAAAAGGGTTTTTACTTTGTATTGATAATGAAAAAATTTGTCCTAGACGTGAGAAATAGCTTTTAGGAAAATGATACGCGAAGAAGTATCTTTTAGAAAAGCATTTTGAAAAAGTTTCTTTGTTTAAAGAAAAGTTTATCTTTTGGTTAAAGAAAAAAAATAGATATGAAGTTACATGTTGTAAAATAAAATTTACCTTGGGTTTTGAAAATTCCCGTATTGTTAGTGAGTTATGTGTGAAATAGAGATCCTAGACTCAGAAAATAAGAAGGCTAATGTTTACATACCTTGTAGAGTTGAGAAACAAATTACGACGATTGTTCCATAAGACCAAGACCAATACGAAGCAAGTTGAATTATTCCCGCTTCAACGGTTTGGTGAGGATGTCGGCTATGTAGTCTTCGGATGCTATCTTTTCAATAGATATGTTCCCCTTTTGAATATTGTCTCTTAAGAAGTGATGACGGATCTCTATATGCTTGGTGCGAGAGTGCAACACCGGATTGTTGCTTAAGTCGATGGCACCTTTGTTGTCGCATAGAATGGCTATGTCACTTAGATGAATGTTGTAGTCAACTAACGCTTGTTTCATCTATAACATATTGGATTTCAAAAACACATCATAACATATCAAATATAGGCGTATGGTTTAGAGTTTTAGAGAGAGAAAGTGGAAGATGGGAGCCTTTCTAGAGAGAGAAAGTAAACAAAAGAAAGAAGGATAGATTGAGTGAAAGGTCCAACCCTCTACCTTGGAAGGTAGAGGGTATTTATAGTTACATACTACACGTCCTCCTTCGGACTGTGGATCAGGCATACAGTGGGTAAAGACCCGTCCTTCCTCCACGGTGTTGCACTAAGCTAATAACTAAACTAATAAACAGTAAATAACGATATGTCTACGAGCTAACTTGTGCTAGTCTATATTTGGTGGGTGACCGACACTTCACTATGGAATTTCCAATTCCTAACAATCTCCCCCTAAGGGAGGTCACCCCGTGTTTTACATTTTGAATCCTAGCATTCTATTTTATCGTTATGCTCGAGCTCGTAGACTTCAATTCTTCAATGTCCGCAATCATTGTGCTTTAGCAGTGATTCTTCAAAGTCCAATTGCTTTGTACTTTTAGTGGAGGTCTTTGTGCTGATCCACGTTTAGTGATACATTAAGCCAGGTTAGAGATCATCAGCCACAACAAATCTCTGGCTCATCCATTACATCATCGCCATTATGTGAAGTTGTGACTTTCGGACCGACATGCTCACATTTTGGATCATGATATCTTCTCATCAGAGTTGCGGAAGCTTTTGTTGATTCATAATATTTCCAGTAGTGTAGCAAAAGCATGGATTGAAAATATCAGAGTCAGTTGATGAAGATATGCACTTATCATGATTTCTTTAGATTGTGAAAGCGATGTGTGAGCATACGGCTATGGATTGACTCCTCAATTTTGATCAGCTGCAGCCGTCCAAATGTACCTGCAAACAACAGTTAGCAATAAAACACAAGAAAGTGTTTTTGATCACTTTCGTTGAATTGAGGTACACGGCCCACGGCTCCCCGTTGATCAGTACAAGTACTGCCTGTGATCAGGTATAATTCTGAAGAATCTCCTTGACAGGGTTTCATGGCTGTTCTAGCCATTCTCAAACCGGAACGTCTCAAAAAAGACAACACGGAGTGAGTGAACCAGCAAATTGAGATTTACTTATTGATAGAAAATGATTTGAAAACAATCGCATATTGCTTAAGATTAAGAGTTTTTCAATACGACGAAGGTTTAAAAGAAGAAATCAATTTTCAATCATAAATACCCTTTTATTTTGAAAACATAATACACAGTCGAAGTGCTAGAGGAAAGAGTTTTTGAGCACAACGACCGGTTTTTCAAAAGTATCCGTCAATCCTTTTCCTGGACCAAGGTTGATTCAAGATTGAATCTCCCCATTGTTTCTATCCAGTTGTCACAAGTTTGATCTTTTGGAAAGATCTCACATGTCACCTACCAAGAGCTTGTTTGATGTTGGCTCTAGAAGGATTTCCATCTTCATCGTCAATATTTACATATCACTCAGATGTTTTGGCAATACCACAAGGATAATGCGTAGGACTCTTAATATATATACTTACTTTCCACATTGTGTGAAACAACAAGTCTTCATTAATTTTGTGTCCTAATGAGATATTGTGGATGATCTCTTGGCTCTAGACTCAATAGTGCACATTTGGTTCCTATGCCGGAGACTAGGGAGAGGGTCTCCTTCTTCAATATCAACAATCTCTATGAGAAAGTCTATAGATTATGTAGGTTCCCCGTAGAATGAAACAAGTCCTTTTAAGAGGAACTTGAGTAGCTTGGGAAGTTTAGTGCAGTGCGTCACTGGGTCCATGACGTCTTGTCTTCAATACCAGTATTACCTTAGTAACCACCAGTAGCATATGTATTGAACCCGGTTTCTGCCCTAAGGTTGAATTAATGGAGGGCTATTTATTTTCACCTTTTTTCACATTCAATTCTTTTTCATTCTTCAACCCCTTCAGTGCTTACCGAGACTTCATTACTAGAACCTTGTTGGGTTTATTCCAGTTCTAGCTCTATCTTAGTCCGCACTCTTCCCATATCTCACTTTTCTCCTTTTTTCATCATACCTAAGGACTCTACACTATCTAGTGGATTGTCCCTGGGTAGATCCCTCCGGCTCTGGCGGGATCGTGGGAACAAATACCTAACCTAACCATCCTTATAACACCATGCATAAAGTAAATTGGTCAGTCTTTTGGTATTGTTCTTTCCTTCTCGAAACTAATTGAAAAAATCATTTGGAAAATCAATCAAGGTACTTGTGATATAAAATCAAAGCATTTTGTACCTCAATAGTTTTGATCATTTAGAAATGCTCCCCCTCAACATGTGCATATGTTTTTGAAATTGTTTTGCACATGGAGGCAAGAGTTCTTTGAAATATATTCTTGATCACAATTTCCATGGAAAAAGCCATTTGATTTTCTTTGGTAAATTCTCCCCCTCAATATGTGCATAGGATTTTTGAAATCATTTTATCACATAGAGGAAAGAGTTCTTTTGAAGCACAACCACGATCACAAAAGCCATTGAGAAACCATTTCAAACTCAATCAAGTTACATATGATAAAACATTGAAACCTTTGTACCTTGATAGTTTAACTTCTTTAGAAATGCTCCCCCTCAATATGTGCTTTGAGATTCGAAAATGTTTTAGCACATATGGGAGAGCAGCCTGCACTTTTTAAGTCAAAACGATCACTTGTTATCAGATTTCATGTTTAAATCACATTTTCTCCCCCGATCAAAAATATCAAATCCTTTGAGATTTTGGATCTCAAGTGATTTAAATAGGTTTACAAAATATGGGAAGAAAATGTGTCCAGATTAAATTTATACTGATAGCGGAGCAGATTTAGACAATTAAAGATTGTTAGTGTCAGGTATGCTAATTTTTAAGAGATCTTTAGGTAAAAGAAATAATTTCACAATCAAACAAGAACAGAAAAAATTTTATTTTGAAAGATCTTTGAGTTTTAAAGAAAATCTTACCATGACATAACATTAAATCTTTAGATAACCACATATAATCGTACAAACCGGACTTTTTGATGAAATATTGATTGAAAATATTTTAATTTAAATCACTCTCCCCCTCAATCGATGACCGTAGTCGATGATTGAGTGACTTTCAAAAACAATATTTATCTACCATACGAACATGGTATCATCACTATAAATCCTGCACAGAGATACGTTAGGTGGATAGAATCATAAGCTGCTTCTGTTGTTGCTGAAAGGATGAAAGAAAACCGTCTGCAGAAACAGTGAGACCTCTTAAGTTGCATCTATCGTGCCAACTATCCATGGAGAGATCTGATTAAGCTCCGTTTCTTCTTTTGTCGACCCAAGATATAGTTACCCTTTCCTTTCGGCATCCAATCATCTTCTTTTCTGGGATTCGGATCTGGAACATTCTTATATGCCATGATATCTGCATACGTTAGTGAACATACACACATATATATGGTGGTCGGCATCACCCAAACAACAATCGACTAATTAAAGTCAATCCAACATATCAATCAGTTCATATAAGGCATGGGATTTATGTGTTCATCAAACTCTAATCATCTAATCCTAACAATCATATCCTAGGCACCTAGTCCTTCGACATAGGCAAATATCATTTTTAATTAAGCACGTAGGATAATTAAGAAAGCCCGTTAGATGATGTAAATTTGAAGAACATTCTCCCCCTCAATCAATGACTCATTTTCTGAAAAAATTTAAAAAGCGTTGAAGTCATTGATTGAGTTTTCAAATTTAACAAAAACTCTGAATCTGATAGATTTTCAAGCAACTCATTTTCCACCATTTTTTAAAGCAAATATTTTTCTGAAAAATTTTAGACGAAAAAATATTTGAGTAGGAACAGCAGTCCTTCGACATACTTTCCTCAATTAGTTTTTAGGATAAGTGCACGAAAAATTTTGAAAAATGGTTTAGCGCAACACTTTCCTTTCTTGAAGAGCGGGTTGCTATCAGAAATAATAGCAAACCATGGTTTAAGCACGGGTTACAGTCTGAAGTAACTGTAAGCCATTTGATTTGTGACATGTTTTGAAAAAAAATATTTACACCTACTGCTCGAACTTCATCTAAAGTCCCGTGCCATTATTGAATGACATTTCTAAGACCGTAGATGTTATCGATACCAGAAGACATGTCTTGAGAAAACATTTTTTTTTCAATTTTCTGATTTTTATGGGTTTTAGTTGATTTTATAATTTTCTATTTTGTTTTACGAAAAAATATGTACAGATAGAGTAATAGTTTAAGAAGATGATGATACAAGTACCGAGATAGGAAAATCGTTCAGCACATTGTAGAATAAAGAAATCAACATCTCTTAAACTTTCACCACCAAAGCATTCGAGGCTTCTAAGAAAATCGTCTGAACATGAGCCTTCTCAATTTGAATCTTTGGTAGCTTCCCCCCAAACCGACAAACATCGAATAAAGACCATTTCCCTAAGAAGTAGAGTTGAGGACAAAGCGGTCTCATTGAATGAAGCTCAACACCCCAAAGAAGATGAAAACACTGAAGTAACAAGTTGAAACATGGATCATTGCTGCAGTTATCAAACCCGAAATAAATGATTAAGTTTGAGATCACATGAACTTGTTGTGCATCCCCGATGTACACATTACTCTTCGAGATTGAGCAGTTGTCTATTCAGGGGAACCATATATCAACATCTTCATTTTACCAAGTGCATTCCAGTTATCTTCCATATAACCAATCAGCCCATAATGAAGCAATAACCAGAAGCACTTTATCATAACCATATCGAAGATGTCGATAAGCAATATCATCTCACGCTCCAAATATTCTTCTCATATTTCTTCCAACTGAACACTGAAGTAACACATACCAAAAGTCTCTAGAGACCACTTTCCCCAAATAGTTGGAATAATACATCCTTCCCCCAAATAGTTGAAATAATATATCCTTCCCCCAAATAGTTAGAATACACCAGAAGCCACGAGTTAAACACTGAGTTTCTCTGCGGTTATGACATCTGTCTCCCCGGAATAACTTCAATATAGAAGAAGTATTTAGTTCAGCCCATGTACTCGTTGTGTGTTTAGATGTTGTCTCATTCCCCCTTGGTGGTTTTGATACCTCAGAATCAGCAAAACATAATACACTCATATACTTGAAATAGAGAAGAACACAATTAGCTCAAATAAATCTTGTGAGAATCAACTGATACAGAAACTCTCTCTGACTATCCCTATCAACCCATATGAAGACAATTTGAAGTGACCACTGAAGAAGAAAAACCCGATGTACCAAACTTGTAATTGAAGACGAATTCCCCACATTTGTATCTTAAGCTTGCACTTAATGATGGAAGAACGATGTCCAGAATTTATGCTCCAAGAAAATCTCTAAGTACTCAATACTCAAACAAAGTATGAGACATTAACACCTCTTGAGATTATCCACAACGATATTTGCGTGTGTCACTGAGTAAAGCTACGTAACTCCTTAAAGTGATAGTTAACCAGGTCTTCAACCATCCACCCCGACTGCTGGTAACTAGATAAAACAAGTCTTCAACTCAAATTCTTAAGCCCGAGCAAGTTATCAAATAAGAACACGCCTTTGTGAAAGTCAACTTTAATCTCAAATAAGTCATAAATGATTAACTCCGAAGTAATCAACTTGTGTCAAATGCCCAACACGTGAATAAACATACAATCGGATGTACATTGATCCACTGAATGAACCGGAACAAATGATTCCTCAACATCAATGCCTTCTTCCTAAAGCTATTCGTGTAGAGACTGATCAGGAAGATTCACCAATAATATCTTTGAGCGGATGAGGTAGTCATTTTCCTTAATGTTCATGAGGTTGATTTATAGCATGCACATTGAGAGGAACAATAATCCGTGAAGATTTGGCAAAGGAATACCAAAGAGCGGATCATTATTCAATAGTGCAACTACAATATCATGATAGCCATTATCAACGCCTTGTGAAGTAACTGGAGATAAGGTTTCTTGAGAATTCCAAGAAATAATTCATAGATAGTGAACCAGTTGAGTCAGTAGGAACCGGAGCATGAGCTTCAGAAACTGGATGATCAACATTCGTTGGAGGTTGGAAGTACTCATCAAACATATCTTGAAAAACAATGAATCCCAAATAATAAATCCCAGTTATCCTTAGAAGTGAAACATTAGGCGTTGAAGGAGAGTCGTATGACCATAATTCAAGCATCTATCAACATGTAGTATATGCACTCTTCTCCCCCTAAAAAATTGCATCTGAAGTTGCCATTTATGATTAAACAAGTGAATAAGAATATACACCAATGAATGTAGATCCACTTGAGGGTTGAAAGAGCGTGGGAAAAACATGAAGTTTGTTGATGAAGAATGTCGATGAGAATGGTCATAAACATGAATATTTCTCTTCCTTATGAAGATAAAGCGCACTGAGGCGTACACTTTTCTTTTCTTTGAGGAACGAGGCCTGAAGCATTATCTGCAGACGCCATAGTGTTGAAGAACGAGGCCTGAACTGATGTGAACAGACGTCATTATGATGAAGAACGAGGCCTGAACTGATGTGAACAGACGTCATAGCCGAATGAATATCAATATTGAGTTACCTGAACCCGTGAGTTATGAGATATCAATCCATTTGTAATCCATACTTTAAGCCAGTCCATGTAGTGAAGGATCGAAGTATCTGCAACTGAGTAAGGACTACCTACACTAATATTACAAACTTGATTGTATATATTTTGGTTAGTGACATTAGTATCCAAACCCTTTGGGGTTTCACAGTCAACCTTGATTTTGTCATCGGTAAAGAGCTTTCCGGTAGGCATCCACCTAAGTCCAACATCCTTAAACATTTTACCAGACGGAATCCACTTATGGCAAGGTCTAGGATTGGTGACATTCTTATGCACAGTCGAAGACTTATTGGTATTCCTAGACTCCCAAGATTTAGTAGTTGGGATCCATCTAGGTGGAGTTTTAGGTTTGTTTTGGATCATAACATGTTGAACCATAGCCATGTTAGTAGTCTTAGTGGATTGTACCTTAGCATGTGAATAAGGAAAATGTTTCTTATTCGGAAAAGACTTAGAATTTCTAGTTTCATTTTCTACATGCTTAGCATTCTTCTTCATATAACTACTCTTAGATGCAAGCCAACCCCTAGTCTTTTGAGAGTTCCTAGGTAATGGTTTACTATTACTAGCAGTGCCTTGAAATCTCGTGGAATGCATCATCCTAGGTCTTGCACCTAAAATTCCGTCTTTTCGAATCTGAGCCTTTTTCCTAGCTTTTTCTAGATAATAGTTCTTCCACAAGTCATTCATATCATATGAATTCTGGGTTTTAATGCTTGGTTTTGACACTGTTTTTGAACTAATCCTAGAGGTGCTGGGAGTAGAAGTGGCTACTTGTTGATGGTCAACAGAGCTAGAAGCCTTATTCTTAGGTAACTCAGGTGAAGTGACTGGTTTTGACAAAACTTGTTTCACATCAACTTGGGAGGCAAACCGTGTTTTTGAAAATTTTGTTCTTTCAGATTTAAATGCAGTAGGCTGCCTAACAACAGACCGGTCTCTAATGGAATGAGAAACTGGCTTCCCCAAGGTTGATGGTTTTTTAAACTTAGTGTTAACACTTTTCCCTACAGTTTTCCTAAGCTCATTTTTTAAGGCAACAATAGCGAAACTCTTTTTCTGAAGTTGATCTTTGAGTTCATCAATTTTTGCTATCAAAGAATTTGTTTGTTCCATTGACTTAGTTCTAGATTCTTTGACAGAGTCACTTAGTTCTATGTGATGCTTTCTCAAAGAATCATTTTCCTTTAGTAGTTTGGCTACATAGACTGCTAATTCATCATTTTTCATTTGAATATCATTAATAGTATTAACATCAGAATTACTTGTAACCAAATTACTTTTCACATGCATATTAGAAATATGTTTCTTCAAATTGTTGATAGTAGACTCTTTGTCTTGAATCTGAGCTTTCAAAGTGTTAATTTCAAAAAGTTCACGGAATTCAGGAAGTTCTGGATTTTTACATGGTTTGTTAAGTTGGAAACTTTCTTCTTTACTATGTATCGCAATTTCAAGTGAAATGCAATGTTTTTCAAGTTTTGAGAATTTATTTGAAAGTTCATCAAAAGCCTTTTTATCAACCATATCATTTGTTTTGAAATTATTAGACTCAGCCTCAACCAAGGAACATTTATCAGAATCATGTTCATCATTAAGATCAGTTTGTTTAAGTACTTTAGCAGATGCACTATGTTGAACAGTAAAGGGTACCTCATTACATGACACCTGCTCTATTTCTGGTCTGATATATGCATCCACATCATGTGTAACAAGAGTCACGATCGCTGGCTGTGTCAAGCTTATCTATCTCTGAGCCTCTGTATTTAGTGTCAACTGATCCATCATCTGGTGCTTTACCCGACTCATCATTATTAGTAGTTTCTGACATTCTGCATTCAGCAACACCAGATTCTTCAACAGATACATTACCCAACTTATCACAACTATCTCTCAACTGCACCAGACACTCATCCACTTTTTCATCTGTCTGAGTAACTTCCTCAATATACTTCTCCACATTATCCATGAGATGGATAAGTGTCTCTATGAACACGCTAATTTCCATTCCAGTGTGTCTCTTGAAAGATATTTCATTCATTTCTTGATCATAGTCTGATGTGGATTCCCTTCTAATGAATGACTGAAAATGTTTGTAGATCACTTGAAGTGCAGCACCAGAACTATCCTTTTGAACCTTCTCTTTGTCAAGTTGTATCTCTAATTGCTCGAGGTTTAACAGCAAAGTTCCGGTTAATGTGGATATATCCTGACGAAAGAGGGCAATACATGTTCGTTCCATTGTTATGTGTAGAAGTAACATGAGGTGAGAGTGAAGTTGTTGAAAAGGTTCAATGTTGCTTTCCTTTTGCATGGCATTCTGTAGCCTGAACAGGTGCAAATCTTTCTCATTGGACTCAGAGCATGAAGAACTCAAATCATCATTGATTGAATCCATCATCTGTAACCGTTCAGTATAGCTAATATTCTCATGGTTGTTTACAGCATCATACAGTTTGAGTACTTCTAAAATCACTGAATCAGGAGTGTAAGACATGATGTTGTATTATACACGGGATTTTACAAGTTGTTGGGAATAATCCGTTACCACGGATAGTTGTGGTTTACACTGCTCGGATTAACACTAGCAGTGGAAACGTATTCCCACTGCCAGTACATTGTTACCACTGCTATTAGATATAGTTAAACGCGTCTAGATAAGTATAGAATAGATCTTGTGTATATTCTATAATGTTAGCTTTATACTTATCTTGTAAAGGACTCCTTGTTGTATAAAAGGAGGTCCTAGGTCATTGTCTTAGGTACTTGTCAATTTACCTACGTATTACTCACAAAGGCTTCAAGGTGTAACCCTAGTGATAAGCTAAGATCACTCGTATTATTCATCAATAATATTGGAGCTTAAGTTTTGTGTTTAATCTGTGTTTACATACAATACATCATACAATCTATCTTCTAAGTATTACTTAGTAAATTCCGCGTGCTTAATAATATCATACAAAATATCATTGAAACAAGGAGTGTGTTTAGATCCATCAAGTGGTATCAGAGCGAAGGTTCTGATATTTTGTTTTAGAAGATCCAAGGAATTAGCTTAACCTACTCACTCAATTCAATGGAGATGGAAAACAACCAATCGAACTCTTCTACACCAACGCTACCTAAGCTCAAACTAAATGAGTTTGAGATGTGGAGGATATTGATTGAGCAATACTTTCTCATTCAAGACTATGCTCTATGGGAGATCATTCAAACTGGTGATTCTTTCAAGCCTGTGACTAGTACTGTGAAGGTTGGTGACACAGATGTTGTGAAAGTTTCTGTGCCTGAATCTAGTGTTGAAAAAGCTTGCAGGAAGAATGATCTTAAAGCTAGAAGTTTGTTGCTGATGACTCTTCCTAGAGATCAGATCATTGCATTTAGCAAGTACACAACTGCAAAGGAACTGTTTGAAGAGATTTGCTCAGTGTTTGGTGGTAATGATGCTACAAAGAAGACACAAAAGACATTATTGAAGCAAAGCTATGAAAATTTCTATGCTTCAAGCAATGACTCACTTGATAGCATCTTCACCAAACTCCAGAAGATTGTTACACAACTGACTGTGCTTGGCATTGAGGTAGAAAAGGAAGACCTCAATTTGAAGTTTCTAAGAAGTTTGCCTTCAGAGTTTCAAACCAATGTTACTGTCTGGGAAAACAAATCAGACATAGAAACAATGAAGCTCAATGACCTTTACAACAACTTCAAACTAATTGAGCAAAGGTTGAAGAAGGCAGGGAAACTTGGCACAAGCTCTAGTAGCTTGGCATTGTTGTCAACCTCTGTTGACAGTGATGATTCTGAAGATGACAGTGATGATGAAGTTGCCATTGCTGGTTCTAAAGTTTCCACTGGTAATGTGAATGTTACCACTGCAGGTTCAAAGAAGAAGGTTGCTAGTATTGGAGATCCTACCTTTTATGCTTTCATATCCACACAAGTTGATGGCTCTGTCTTAACTCATGAAGACATTGAGCAAATTGATGAAGATGACTTGGAGAAGATGGGTATAAAATGGCAGATAGCTCTTCTTAGCATGAGGGCTAGGAAATTCTACAAGAAGACTGGCAGGCCTATTCACATCAATGGTGATGAAACTGTCAGGCTTTGATAAGAAGAAAGTGGAGTGCTTTAACTGCCACAAGTTTGGACATTTTGCTAGAGAATGCAGAAGACCAAAGACCAAAGACAACAGGTCTACTTGGTACAAGCAAAAGAAGGGACCAACTGTGGAAGAACCAAATGCAATGTTGGCTATTGATGGTGTGAGCTATGATTGGAGTTTCATGGCTGATGAATAAGAAGAAGAACATTCTGATGCTGCTCTTGTTGCTACTGAGTTTGCTCTCATGGCTTTCTCTGACTCTGAGGTACAAAACTTTGATAGTTGTTCTAAAACATGTAGGGCTGCTAAAGAAGTTGAAAGACTTAATGATTTATACTCTAATGAAAGACAAGAGTTATATACTGCTAATTATACTATGTCTAATCTTAGGAGAGCCATGGCAGTATTAGAAAAGAAAATAGAGCACTATCAGGCAAATGAGTCAAAATATAATGATGATATGATTCTTCTTAGAAGAGAGGTAGAACATACAACTGCTGTGAATGAAGCATACCAAAAAGAGCTTGAAAAACTTCAAAAGAAAAATGAAAATGTCAATTTAACTTTAGACACGTGTTATCATCAGTCTAAGTCAATTGATAAAATTTGGAATGCTCAAGTATATAGTAAAGCTAAGTCTGGTATGGGTTATAATACAGTGCCTCCACCACTAAGAGGTGTTCCATCACCTCCAGGTATAAATTTAGCTCATACAGGCTTAGAAGATTTTTAGGATCTTGAAAGAGAATATGGTCCTTTAAAGGACAAAATGATGAAAAGTGAGGAAGAGATTAAGCATGATAATGATGTTTTTGAGAGTGCTAGTGACTCATCTGTTGTTGATGAGAATGTTAAAAAGAATGTAGAGGCTTCTATCCCAAAAGTTGTTAATACTGTTACAGAGGAACCTAGGAAACCAGTTAATAAACCTTGACCAACTGTAAGGTATGCTGAGATGTATAGGAACAAGCCTAAAGCTCCTAGGGGTAACTAGAGGAGTTGGAATCATGTTAAATCTCAACAACTAGGTAGTGATTTTGTAATGTACAATAAGGCATGCTATATCTGTGGTAGTTTTGATCATTTACATGCTTATTGTGACTATCATGTTGGGAGAAGGGAAGTCCATGGGAATAAAAGGGTGGAGACTAACAGGTTTCAACATAATGTACACCCTAATTCACATTGCAAAATGGTCCCAAGAGCAGTTCAACTTAGAAGTGGCCTCAAAACTTTTGCCACTGTAAAAACTGTTAACACTGCTCACCCTAAGTCACCTGTTAAAAGTGCAAACTACAAAACAAATTTTGCAAAATCTACACAAACAGGGAAAGGAACCTTTCAAGCTAAAAAGGTTAATTATAACCAACAGTGGGTGCCTAAAAAGAAACGAGCAGTTACCACTGCTCATTCAAAAGTTACCACTGCAAGGGTTGTGAACAAGAGAAGGGGGGACATGGGCAATGCTGTGAAGGCCTCAGCACGTTGGGAATGGAAACCTAAAGGAAATACCTCTACAACCAATCCCAATGGTGTATCAATGACCTTTGATAGATTTAACTATATTGATACACGAGGCAGATCCAAGTCAATCATGGCTTGGGTCCCCAAAAGAAACTAACTCTTTACTCTTATGTGCAGGAACATCCAAGGATAAAAAGATCAGATCAAGGATATACAGATAGTGGGTGTTCAAGGCACATGACTGGCAACAAGTCCTATCTTTCTGATTTTGAGCATTATGATGGACAGTATGTCAGCTTTGGAGGTGGAGTAAATGTAAAAGTTGCTGGTAAAGGAGTTATAAAAACTGGTAACTTGGACTTTGAACCTGTGTACTATGTAAAAGAGCTAAAGTGCAATATTTTTAGCGTGTCACAAATGTGTGACAAAATGAACAATGTTCTTTTTACCAAAGATATGTTCTTTGTTTTCTCTAAGGATTTTAAGATGCCTGATGACAGTCAGATTCTTCTTAAAATTCCTAGAAAAGGCAATCTCTATAGCTTTGATATGAACAACATTGTAGCTAAAGATGATTATACTTGCTTGCTTGCAAAGGCCACAGTGGATGAATCCATGTTATGGCATAGAAGACTTGGTCATGTTAACTTCAAAACCATTAACAAGATTGTCAAAGATGGTTTGGTGAGAGGTTTACCTCAGAAAAGATTTGAAAATGATCAAACCTGTGTGGCTTGTCTTAAAGGCAAACAACACAGAGCTTCTTGCAGGTCAAAGTTGATTAACTCTATTGCTCACCCACTTCAAATGTTACATATGGACTTATTTGGTCCTACATCAGTGAGCAGCTTGAATCTAAAGAAATATTGTCTAGTGGTAACTGATGATTTTAGTAGGTTTACATGGGTTTTCTTCCTTGGAACCAAGGATGAAACAACTGGCATCCTCAAGATCTTTATCACAGAAGTAGAAAACCAATATGATATGAAAGTTAAAATCATTAGGTGTGACAATTGAACAGAATTCAAGAATAGAGTTATGGATGAGTTTTGCAAAGATAAAGGTATTAAAAGAGAATTTAGTGTGGCTATAACTCCTCAACAAAATGGTGTTGCTGAGAGGAGGAACATAACACTGATAGAGGCTGCTAGAACCATGTTGGCCGATTCTAAATTGCCAATCACTTTTTGGGCTGAAGCAGTTAACACTGCATGTTATGTACAAAACAGGGTTTTAGTGGTAAAGACAAAGAACAAGACACCTTATTAATTGTTTAGGGGTAGACCACCTATCCTTGACTTCATGAGACCATTTGGGTGTCATGTATCTATTCTCAATACCATAGATTATCTGGGCAAGTTTGATGAAAAGGCTGATGAAGGGTATTTTGTTGGGTATTCCATGGTTAGTAAAGCTTTCAGAGTATTTAACTTAAGAACCCAAAAGATTGAAAAGAATCTGCATGTGGAATTCCTGGAAAACAAAGTCAATCTCAAAGGAACTGGTCCAGAAAGGCTGTTTGATCTTGATACTCTAACCAATACTATGAATTATGTACCTGTTTCTAAATGAACATCTTCTTTTGATTTTGCAGGTTCAGAAGAGTTTCTTGATGATGATGAACCAAGAAAAGATCATGCAGATGATCAAGATGGATTCAGTCTACCTCTTTGGGACTATGCAGATAATGATGATATATCAAAAACTGGGGATGCTCATCCTTCTAGTGATTTGGGAAAGGAAGGAGATAGTAATTTGAATGCTGAAAATTCTGAAAGCAGTGGAAATTCAGATTCCACTGTTAGGCAAAATGTTTCCACTGCAACACCAGATGTGGAAATCATAACTCCAGTTACTGAGGAAGCTCAAGCCAATGATGTTGAAATCTCAAATATGCCAAGTGAAATTGCAGTTCCTCAGACTCCCCACACTTCTATTCATAAATCACATCCTCTTGAAAATGTGATTGGGGATGTCTATTCACCTGTGAAGACTAGAATACAAACTAAGCTGCCTGATGTCCATGGATTCATTAGTAAAATATATGAGTCTAAGATTCATGAAGGCAAGAATGAATGTCTCTTTATGTGTTTTCTCTCACAAATGGAGCCAAAGAATGTTTACAAGGCACTTGAAGATGAAAGTTGGGTGGAAGCAATGCAAGAAGAGTTGCTCCAATTTAAGCTTCAAAAGGTTTGGGTGCTTTGTGATTTTCCTTCTGGCAAGAAGGTAATAGGTACTAAATAGGTGTTCAAAAACAAGAAAGATGAAAGAGGAATTATTATCAGAAACAAAGCTAGGCTTGTGGCTCAAGGATACACTCAAGAGGAGGGTATTGACTATGAAGAAGTGTTTGCCCCAGTTGCACGAATTGAAGCAATCAGGCTATTTTTAGCTTATGCATCCTTTATGGGCTTTAAAGTCTATCAAATGGATGTGAAGAGTGCTTTTCTATATGGGCAGATTGATGAGGAGGTTTATGTCTCACAACCTCTAGGCTTTGAAGACCCTGAATATCCTAACAAAGTATACAGGGTAGTTAAAGCTTTGTATGGCTTGCATCAGGAACCAAGGAAATGGTATGAAACCTTAACCACTTATCTTCTTACTAATGGGTTTCATAGAGGCAGACTGGATCAAACTTTGTTCATCAAGAAAGACAAGATTGATATCTTGCTTGTTCAAGTGTATGTTGATGATATCATTTTCGGATCTACCAAGACAGAGATGTGCAAAGAATTTGAGAAACTAATGAAAGAAGAATTTCAGATGAGTTCTATGGGTGAACTCACATTCTTTATGGGACTTCAAGTACTACAGAGGCCATATGGTATTTTCATTAATCAAGATAAATATGTGGCTGAGACACTTAGGAAGTTTAAGTTCACTGATGCAAAGTCATCCAGCACCCCTGCAGACAAGACTACACATCTACTTCTGAAGGAAAATAGTGGTGAAGTTGTTGATGTGCACATGTACAGGTCTATGATTGGTTCTTTGATGTATCTTACATCATCTAGACCAGATATCATGTTTGCAGTGTGTGCTTGTGCAAGGTTTCAAGTTACTCCAAAGTTCTCTCACTTGACTGCTGTGAAGAAGATTTTCAGACATCTTAAAGCATTTCCTACTCTGGGATTGTGGTACTCCAGAGGTTCTCTTCTAGATCTGGTTACTTACTCAGATAGTGACTATGCTGGAGATAGCTTGGATAGAAAATCTACAACAGGTGGATGCCAATTTCTTGGCAATAGATTAGTGTCATGGCAGTGCAAGAAGCAAACTATGGTGGCTAATTCTTCAAAATCTACAATAGGTGGATGCCAATTTCTTGTCAAAATGTTCTCTGGTCACTAGTACAAAAACGGGATTTGGTCACGCATGGTCGAAATGGAACAGCCACACATTCGCATATTTGTGTGGCTGAAGGTACGAAAATTGACAACATGTACTAATTAGTCACACATGAAAATTTTAATTGTGTGACCATTAGAACTGTATCGCCACACAATTAAACATTGTGTGGCTAAAGGTATCTGGTGATTTTGTTTCAGATCATTTAGCCACATATGAATTTGGAACGCGTGACAAATACAAGTAACCTTGATGCGTTAGTCACATGAAGTAATTTTTTGTGTGTCTAAATCATAGAGTCAAGTTTTGTCACACATTATTTAAGGGTGACTGATATGTTTTGCCAACTCTTTAGCCACATCTGGTTTTTTAATGAAGTACACTGATTGCGTAGTTCCAATGAACATAAACAGTGCGCAAGGTTTAAGTATACACCGATTTACTAGACTTTGTTTTAGTGGTCTATGGAAATCGGTGTGTTACAAATTAACACACCGCTATGTCAAGATTACCAGTGTGTTAATTTTAAAAGTACACACTGATTAATCATGTACAACAGTTAAAAGCATGGAAGTCGGTGTGTTTATACGCTTACACACCGACAAGGTAAAGCTGGTACGCACTGGTTTAGGGCAAAAACATGATCACTGGTCTCTTGTAAAACTGTTCTTTAACCGTAGGTGGATAACATCTAAAACTTCTTAATCGGTGGTATCAAACGAAGAACGTGACGGTACTGTGATTAGATAACGGTTCTTTAACCGTAGGTGGACAACATCTAAAAGAT
>BPTQ01000001.1:255478983-255503141 GCA_019973895.1 Chrysanthemum seticuspe | reverse complement strand
CTCAGAAACTTGTTTATGGAGTTCTTGATATTCTTTCGGGTTCATTCTGTAAGCCGGTTTGTTTGGAATACTCGCCCCTGGCTGAAAATCAATACAATGCTGAATGTCACATTCCTTTGGTAAACCAGATGGGATATCGTCTGGGAAAAGGTCACTGAACTCTGTCAAAAGAGGCTGAATAATCAGCGGTGGGCTCGGCGCGGCTGGGTTTTCTTCTAGAACCACCAAAGTGAAAATCAAAGGTGGTTTAGGATACATAGCACAACTCAAAAACTCTGATTTGGATAGGATCAAGGCCTCTGTTTGTGTTTCCTTTGGATTAAAGGGTGCCAACGTAATATTCAATCCATCCTTTCGAAAACTATATGTGTTTCGAAAACCATCATGTTTTACCCGGCGATCATACAACCAAGGTCGTCCCAAAAGAATATGACAGGCATCCATCGGGATAACCTCACACCAAAGTTCATCAGTATATTTATTTCCGATAGAAAATGAAACTAAACAACGATGTGTAACTTTCAACAAATTACCTTTCTTTAACCATGTTAACTGGTACGGATCGGGGTGGATCTGCAAGGGCAACCCCAACTTTTCAACTGCAGATACCGCGATCATATTATCACAACTACCCCCATCAATAACAACATCACATACTTTACCTTTCATTGTACACTTGGTGCGAAAAATATTGTGACGTAACCACGTAGTATCGTCCTCGTCGATGGCCATAGAAGCACTAAGAACCCGCTGTGAAATCAAAGCTTCTCCACGGTCTGGGTAAAGAACTTCACTCTCAGTTTCGGAACCCTCATCGTAACGAACATCAGAAGTAACCTCGTTATCATTTGCAAAAACAACCATTTGTGTATTTGGACAATCTTTCTTTAGGTGACCCAACCCATGGCATTTATAACATCGTATCGCCCCCGGATTTGGGTTTGACGCCGGTGTTGTGATAATTGGTTCGGCCACCTTCAGTTGCGTTGAAGAAGTTGGGACCCCAGTTGGCAACCCCCGGCTTTGATTTGGCCGTGAAGCTGTGAACCGACCACGAACCTTAAATTGTTTTTCAACACGAGTCGCCAATCTGCAAACATCATCAAACGAATAATATTGGGTTAACTGTACCGCGTCTGCTATATCCGATCGTAGACCACCCAAAAACCGCGCATTAACTTGTTCTTCCTCCTCGTCGGTACCACACCGCATACGTAGTCTTTCAAACTCTAGGATATATTCTGCAACCATTAACGTCCCTTGCTTTAAAGCGTGATACTCCAAAAACGAATCTTGTCTATGATTAACTGGTAAAATTTTTTTTTGCAATAACCTTTTCATCTTATCCCATGAGTCAATTTTGTGTTTACGTTCGTGTGCTCGTTTACGTTTTAAATGTTCCCACCAAAGTGATGCATGTTTTTTTAACTTGACTGCCACTAACTTAACTTTTAAAGAAGCTGGTACCTCTCTTAAATCAAAAATACGTTCCACTGTATGGAGCCAATCAATAAACTCATCCGGTTGTACTCCTCCCGCAAATTCTGGTATCTCCATGCGAAACCCTAACGACCGAAGTGGATCGACACCCTGTGTTTGTTGTGGCGTACGATGACGGCGCTGTGGTGGCGTACGGTTGTGGCTGCGGGGATGAGAAAATGGATTATACTCGTCGTCTTCTTCATTAACTTCGGACTCACTCTGTGTATTTGTGTACTGCCTTTCGTACCTGTGAAACGGATTTAGCTGAAGTTCTCGAACTTGTTCACGAAGCCGTGCAATCTCGACATCGCGAGGATCAACTGCGGCCCCCGTTCGACGGTATGGTTGCGGTTGATCGTCGTGTTCCGACATCCTGAGATTTCCTGGTCTCTTGATACCACTTGATGGCGTAGCGGAAAGACAAACCCTAACGTCAATTACCAACGTTAGAACTAAACCTGGATAAACCTTAATCACCAATTACCAATGATTAAGAAAGATCAAACACCAATTACCAATGTCTGATTGAAAACCCTAGAGCCAATTACCAACCCTAGAAACTTGGAATAACCTCCAAATAAGAACTTTATTAAAACTTTTCTGTAAAACTTAAACAAGCAAATAAGTCCTTTTATAGTAAATAACAGGAAACAAAAGACATCAAATAAAACCCTAAAGGGGCCGGTTCCAAGGGAGGATTCACTGGGCCGGTCTCCGGGTTAAAAGCCCACTTCTCGTTTAGCCACTTTCGTTTTGAATCGAGCCCAAAGGCTCGAAACCCAACTCTTGTCCCTCGCCATCAATTTTTGTATGAAAACAACGTACAAAAATGTATCAAAATGTATAAAAACGAATGAAAAAGAACAACAACTTGTTGTACGTTTTCATCCGTTTTTATACGTTTTCATACATTTTTGTACGTTGTTTTCATACAAAAACGGATGAAAACGTAAAAATACGAACGAAACCGTATAAAACGGATGAACGTTGTTGTACGTTTTCATACATTTTTGTACGTTGTTTTTAAAAACAAATATTATAATAAAATTAAAATTAATTTTTTTTACTTTTATTTTAATTTTTTTGATTTTTTTTAAGTTAAAAAAAAATAAAAATAGTTTTTTAATTTATTATAATAAAATTAAAATTTGTTTTTTTTGTTTTTTTTTTTTTTAAATTTATTATAATATAATTAAATCTAAATTTAAAAAAAAAAGTTTTTTTTTAATTAAAAAATTTAATCGTAATAAAATTAAAATTTTTTTGAATAATAAAATTAAAAAGAAAAACTTTATTTTTTTTAAAGAGTAAATTACATAGATCGTCCTTGTGGTTTGTATAACGATCGTTAAAACCAAAATACAATGTTAGCCCTCACGTTAGGGAGTAACTGCAAGGGAGGTCCTTTTTTAAGATCGGGTCAGACATGGGGACAAGATCCGTAAAAATTGTAAACCACAAGGACGAAACCCGCTAAAAAAAAACCATGAGGACAAGATCCGTAATTTCTACCAAACCACAAGGACGATCTATGTAATTAACTCAAAACTTTATGAATACAGTTATTGATGTTTTAGTATTTGATATTCGAGTCAAGTAATTGTTGTGACTTGATGATAACAAAGTTAAAGCAAGTCTACACATGGAGCAAAAACCTTGACATCACAAACTTCATAATTCTAACAAACAAAACAAAAAGTAAATTAAACTTATAAGTTAAGTCTGTCAGAAACTCAAAAAAGAGTGAAGTGCAGATGCCTAATATCATGATCAGATCTTCTTACGAGTGCTCAATATATAACCATCATAAGACCCTCTTACTTTCACACAACACTTGAGGATGGCCTGTGACAGTCAGAGCGCAAGTATACACCAGTTAATAGAGCCATAAACAATACAGCTTTCAATAAAGGCGATTCGTAATTACATAAAATTGCAATAGATTGTTTTCATAAATTGAATAAGTGACCTCTCAACCAAAATGAGTTACCTTAGTTATCAGTTGCTCCAACTTTTGTATTTATGCCATCTGCAATAAATTCATCTTTCGCTGCCAACAATTTGGCCACCTTAGCCATTGTGTCCTTATATACTTTCTGTCTTGATCTCTTCTTTGACTATTGATTTAAGCAGATTGATTATTTAACAAAAATATAATTCACTCATTTTTTTACATGATAAAATGGTTTTTTTTTTTTTTTTTTTCTCCTCCTCTAAATCTGTAAGTATCCATGGCCAATAGAAGCGATTTTTCCTTGTTAACATTCTAGCATGGTTTATAGAACCGTTAAACATAAAAGATATGGTCAAAATGAAGAAAATATAGGTTATTGTATGTTATTCAAGGGGTCTTCCTACTTTGGTTAAGTAGTGCTTGTGAAATGTGAATGATAGTGTAAGTTATTAATTTGATAGCAAGTACATATATAGGATCATAGACCATACGGGTGAAATACCTTAGGTAAACTCATGATGAATGTGGCATTTGGGGAGTTCCGTAGCAAGTAGTTTTTGACTTTCTCGGATCTGTTTTTTGCTATACAGTTACTTCGGGTCACATTTCCTATCTTCAAGCTCTTCAAGTTATTCAACGGACAAGGTGTAGGGGAGATTTGATCCTGCAGCCATGATGAGAGAACCTTGGCACATAATAAACAAATATATACACGTAGTAAGAAAATAAGAAGGTATATTGTATTTAGAAAACAAATAATATAGGATAGAATATACTAAAATGAATTTCTTTGAATTCCTTATAATGTTGGAACATGTAAATGATGAAGTATTTAATCCACAGCACAATAAAACTAGTTCATGATTAATATAATTATTAAGATAATAAGCAATAACTATCACAGCTTGTATCTGTATACCTTAATAATGTTCACATCAAGAATAAGATCTTTGGCATTAGAGAATTTCTTGAACATGTTAAGGAGAACGGGAACATATATATTCTTATCACATATGCTATTTGGCAAGGCGAGATTCACTGTCTCTAGAGAATTGAAGCCCTCTGTAGACAAACGTAGATGATTATAGATGGCAGATTTATGCCTAACTGGTGCTACTGTCGCTGTCAAATTCTTAAGATGAGGAGCAACCAAGTTGACAGCCTTTGGAAAGATAAGGGAATTTGTGATTGAAAGATTAGAAAGTTTTGGACAACAAATATTAAAAATCTCCAACTTCAAGTAACACTTGTGGAAAGTGAGGTCCTTTAAGTTCACACACTTAGAAAATAAACTGAGGCTCTTATCATTACCTTCTATGCAAAAATTAAAACACATATAACTCAAATACAGAGTTTCTAGGGCTGGTAAATCCCAAACTGATTTTGGTATGCGGATTGTTGCAGAAAGATGGTGACATTTATTATTAAGAGTGAGATGTCTGAGTGTATGAGAACTGAAAAGGAATGGTGGGAAGTCGTGGATTGATCTAGAGAACCATGTCATTGTCAATTGCCTAACATTATGCAAGCAGATATCGTTTATGATATTTATAACATCTGAATTGTTAGTTGGTCTAGTGAATGTGAGCTCAACTTCAGCCTCTGTTTGATTGTTGCGGTGAGATAGTGCATCTTTCACGAATCCAGCAAAAGAAGCTAAAGAAGGGAACAATTTAACGCTATCGCCGTTTAACTTAAGATAGATTATTGAAGTCCAAGTATGCCTCCATCTTTTAGACAATTTACAAGTCTGAACCACATATTTCATGTCAAGATAGGAGAGAATGTGATGTACAATATCATCAGGCAAGTTGCTCAATCTATCTTCTTCTCCTATAATGTTTGCTCTATCATCATGTACCAAATCCATCCACAGCCCTTTAATGCTGCTTCAAAACAATGTTTATGCTTTTCTTAAGTTCTTTATGCTTCAATAGAGTTTGGTATTCAAAGATCCTGCATTTTAAATTTTTATGTCAATAGGACTGATTAATAAAATAGTAATACTTCAAATATGCCACACTATATAAATTAAGAGTGTATATATAGGAACACAGGCAAATCAGATACACCATTGTTACCAAAACTTCTTTATATTCTTTTAACTTTCATGCTGGAAACAACCGTTTATTAATCGCTACCATATATATTGTACTGTGATATTCTCTGTCAAAAAGTTACTTCTTCTGATTCTTTTAGCATATAAGTTAATGTACTTCGTGTTTTTAATTTATTCAATTAGGTTAATCTACTTTTTCTTGCATTCACTTAGGTCCTAAGATTTACTAAACACAATAGTTAGGTTACTTAACTTATAGTAACAATTATACATTCAAATAGCGGAAGTTATAAACACCATATCTAAGTTAATTACAAAAAATATAAGCTCGGATAATCCCTTTTTAAGGTGACTTTTTCAACAGTGATAGCACATTCGATGATCTAAGTTAACGGAAAACAATAGAGCAGGCAAAGTATCTCATATAATAACCACTAATCTCATTCTAACATAAATCAATTCATAATAAAACAAGAAACCTATATATTAATCGCCTTTATACATAAAGATTAAGATTCATGATAAAAGAAAACGTCTGGTCATGGCAAATCCAAGCAAATGCAACCAATCAAATCGAAATCAACGAACTCTTAATTATAAATAACTAACTAACATATTTAGTTCAAAATTGATTTTTACCTTTGTAACCTCGCCTCCAAAGCTTGAATGACAAAACTCAGTTAGGTTATACGATAAAGTTTATAAGTTATGTTGGGTAAGTAAAAAAAAAAAAAAAGAAAAAAAAAGAGATATTTATAGGCAAAATATTGACGAGCCTGCCTATAAAAATACGGATGTCAAAACCTCTTTCCATATAAATTCCAAAAACCTTTTGCCTATAGACACTTTTTGCACGTACCTTTTGAAGTTTCTTTTTATATATATTTTTATGTTTGGGAAATATAAACGTAGTTATTTGATTTATAATTGGAACTTGGGCCGTTTAGTTGGAGAGAAATACTTCATTTTTCCAGAAAATTTTCCATATGAAAAGAGAAAAACAGAAAATCCGTTTAGTCGCACTTTTTTCCAATAATTTTCCAAAAATATGAAATTCTCATTTTCCAATTTGTAATAGAAAAAATGAAAATAACATTACACCATTTTCACTTTTTTCATTTCCAAAATAATAACACCATTTTCTTTCACCCTACACTTTTATCACACATCTTCCATCTTCCATCCTCCATCCTCCATCCTCCACCTGACCAACTTTTCATTTTAGAAAAAAAGAAAATATAACTCCAACTAAACGGATTTTCACATTTCTCAACTCTTCTCTAGAGAAGAAAAAACACTCCATTCTCTAGGAATTTAGAAACGGAAAAACAGGAAAAATTTTCACCAACTAAACGGCCCCTAAGCTTTTGATGCTCAAAATAAACCTTGAACTTGTCGCTTTGAATATAATCTTTGAGCTTGATCACTTCGGAAGAGTAGTTACCATCTATAATGTTTAAAAGATCCATCATTGACATATCTTTGTATGTACTAAATTGTCTCCCTTGATTAACACACTCAAATTAGTTTTTGATCCCACACAGACCTGTGAAAACCTTGATTCTTAATAACCTTTGAAAGAATTGTTGTATAACAAACCTATAAAGATCCTCTTTATTCATTTGAACATCATAGGTCATGTTGATGGATAAGAAGGAATTTAGGTAAAAAGGGTATCAATTAAGTAAAACTAAGGGCTCTCTTTTTTATCTTCACAAACAAAACTAATCAACATGACCTTATCATGCTAAAAAAAAAAAACACGCTTGAAGGATCTTTATCCATAACACTAACATGATGAACTTCTCTCTTTCTTTCTTTCGACAAGTACTTCCATACATGTTGAGTGAATAAATCATAGCATTAGCATGTTCGAGTACAATAATCACTATAGATACTCCTCATGGCCATGACTAACCTCTTCATATAGAAATCATTGTTCAAAGCGGCTAGTCATCATAACTGTCTCAAGGAGTTCGATCAAATAACACGAATTCATCACGTCACCAACTCGAACTGGTTCGGATTCGTTCATTCTCCACCGCAATACACAATGCATGCATGTTTGGAGCTAAGAAACCTAGAATGACAACCCTACTTTATAAATGTTTCCTCTCGCAGTATCATCGTTTATTTAGACTCATTCCAATAGAACATAGCCAAGGGAACATATGTGATCTCCCCATGCATGATCTGCTCTTACGACAAGCCGTAACCATCCTATTCGTTGGACCAGACTCATTAAACCATACGAAGAGAAGCAGGAAAACAAAACAAAATAGATACTTTTTGCTTTGATCTCTCAATCATAATCTCTAGTTGTTGGGACTTCGTGCCGTATATGCGTTTTTTAGTGTGTTCTGTTGTTTGTCTGTATGTCATCAAAACACACGGTTGTGAAAACCCTGACGCCTTGGTGCCGTCTCAAATTTCTATCAGTTAGGGTTTTCAGAACTTGTATAAATTACTTATATATTTAGGGTTTTTGTATTTATTCGCCAAATATTGATAAGTCAGCCGATATATACTTTGGCCTATAACATTTCTTGCCCATAACTTTTGCAAATATACATGTAGTTGTTCAACTATGTGTTGGAAATGTATATATTTACAATCATGTGAATGTCCGGATTCGAACTCGTGACCACGGGATTGCACACATTAGCGAATGAGAATTAAAGTTAATAATTAATGTTTATGTTTACGATTAATTATTGCACATTAAGTCCGGTTAATTATCGTTAAGTATTTAACGGAAAAAATGACTAACGACCGTTAAATGAAAAGAGAAAGGACTAGAAATGGAAAACTTGGAAAAGTTATGGGTTTTTCCCTTGGGCTTTCTACATGGCCGGCCATATGGGCTTTCCAAGGCCTAATCCCTAACTTGTTCCCAAAGTTTACCTACTAGTATATAAAGAGGGTTAGGTTCTAGGGTTTCATACACTTGTGCATTGAATTAACCCTAGATCTCTCCTCTCCTCTCTCTAGTCTAATATTCGGCCGAACACCCCATAAGTAAGGGAGTTTGGTTTCGTTTTTCTTAAACGAGGACTTGTGTTAGATCTAGCAATCGCTTGATTCGTTTGGTTAATTCGTGTGTACAAGAACATGGTTGTAAGACATTATTCTTACACCAATAAGTACTTCTTTGTTTTGCTTTGCTCGAGGGTTGTTTTGCTTTGCTCGAGGGATTTGACATTCGCAAGAGGTACGTTACGCATACTTTCAGTTAATTAATTTATTTGTTATGATCTTAAGTTTTCCGCTGTGTACTCTTGATGTCTTTATGTTTTATTGTATTTTATATATCATAAACTCAACAGTGGTATCAGAGCCTTGTATAACAAGTAATTAATTACTGAAAAACATAATTAAAATAAACATGAATGTGTTATTATTTGTATGCTTAGATCTAGGGTTTGCAAAACCTAAACCCTAATTTTGGAGGGGGGGTGTTTTATTTGGTGCCCTCATTAGGGTTTTGTAAACTATTGTTTTAATTGGATTAGAAACCCTAAGATGCATACAACTTTATGTGTATATGCGTAACTTTGATTTAATTGCATTAATTGTTAAGTGTAATTTTATGTCCATGATAATTACATGCATGTTTTATCATGGATCTGCTTTTATTGTATGTCTTTCTTGTTTAAGTGATATACACTAATTTTGATAGATCTAAAATTGGGGAAGACCTCAATAAATATATTAATTGGTTAATTAATAGGATTTATCTAAACCGTTTGCATGTGGCTATTTGATATGCATGACTTTTATTTGTTATGCTTTCATTGTTTATTTGTTTATTTTTTATAAATACTTGCTTGTTTGGTATGTGTTACAAGGGTATTTTTATAAGAAAAATAAACTGACCTAAACAATGGTGAAACATGTAATTTTAAGAATAGTAATCATAATCGTTTAATTGATTGATGACTTTGGTACAAATGACGGAAAGGCTCACCCATGAGAATGAACTAATAAAAGGGGTTTAAAGAAGTGCGCACAGTCACACTGAAAGGATGTCTAAGGTTGTGCTTTAGCGCGTACCTGGTCCTCTGCCCTCTGTAAGTTCGAGTGGAGCTACTTAGTAAGCCATTAAATGTGCAAGCTCATCTTAAGGGCGAATTAGTTTTAATTCCATGCGCCACTTCGGTGGTAATTATCCGAAACACTAAGTGTTTACACTTATGCAAAAGTACGGTATAATGGATGATAATTAACACTAAATTCCTTAATTAGTGAACCCAATACCTCAATTAAAGTTTGATGATGAAAAGTTTATACATTAAAACAAGATATAAATGTTTTAATAAAAACTATGCTACAAAGATGAATGCATGACATCTTTGTACATATTTGATTTAACATCAAAACTATTACCCTTTAATTTAAGTTATATGCCATCCAACGAAACGGAAACACCTAAGATTACTTTTTATTTGCGTGAGATCGTGACTTAGATCGTAATCAAAGGGTAAAATGTCCACGTGTCGTGAGAGCGGGCATGGACGATTTTGCAGTTTCTTAAGTTGGACAACTTAATTGAGTTTTGTAGTGAGAACTGGCAACTCAAGGCATAAGATGGGATAAAACATGTTTACAATAATAATTAATTGGCTATATGTAAATACCATAAATCTAGGAATTGCAATTGAAATTGGCAATTGAGCAATAGCTCTACCATTTTGTATAAGGTTCATTACTAGCAGATCAACTGACGTGATGAAATTATGACAATTTGGATCCTAGTTTTCAATAATAATTAATTGGTTATATGAATATGAACTTTGGGTATTTAATTGTTTATTGAAAAGGTTAATTATCGAAAATACTAAAATTAAATTTTGTAATTCTTTTGAATGTATAAATGCAACATTTAACCGTAAACGTGGTTTAGTCTTGATTAGTAAATTGATCCATTCTAGCTTTCAAACAAATGTTTGATCGAGAATAATTTACTGATAAGACAAACGAAGTCTCTTTTCCATGGGAGAAGCATGAGACTCAATCCTATTCCTTTTCATGAATGAGAAAGGTATAATAGGAACATTTGAATTGTCTAAATTCTAATGTAACTCTTAGCAATGAATTGCACATCTTATTTTCCATAAAGATTTCATTACCCTCATTTGGTGAATGAATCCTTTGTAACAACATGAATGTTGGTTAACTGGAAAACATGTATATGAGTTACTAGATTAGAAGCTAGACTAATTACCGCAAAAATTGGTAAAAGGCAAACTAGCATATTTTATCTAGTTGTTTTGCTTTAGCCTTTAAAGGTACTACATACCAGTATGGGGATGGTAGGCCTGTTAAGGAAGAAATTGCATACCCAATTTTTCGAGTTAATAACATTGATGGATATTCCATTATTCATAAAGTAGAATACACCTTTTAGTACCTTAGTAATGATTACGTATGGTTCTTTAAAGGTGTAAGAAAGTAAAAAGCAAGCAAGTTGTTTTCACTGGTTATGCAACACTTGCAATGTTGTCAGATTCAGTGGGAGCATTTGTGTTGCATTACTGAATAAGAAGTTGTTTTAATGATTTCTAATTCAGTGGGAGCTACAAGCCTTATTTCCTGTGTAGTAACCCAAATTATCTTCAAAGATAATTACTTTCAAATTGTAGGCACTTATGTTTTTCAAGGATTGTCATGTGCGTTTCCTTACTAAACAATATAGTCCTACATCTACTTGTTATATCTATGACACAAATCATATTAATCAAATAAACGAACCTGTATCATGTTGTTTATCTGCTACATGATGTTGTTCCATGCACAAGTGGGAGAAATCTTTATTGTGTGCAAGGTATAACACATATTAATATGATTTAAATGGATTCTCTTGACCGCAAGGTAAGAGAGTAACGTTCAAATAGGAATTATACATTTAAATATGTATGATTGCCCTATTAAGAACATGTGTCAAGATGATAACAAAGATTACTTTAAATATTTATGTCATTCAATATATAAGAAACACTTGTAGTTACAATTTATGTTACGTGAGAACGTGAACTAGATTATAGCCCAAGGTAAAATATCCACGTATCGTGAGAACGAGCATGGATGATTTTGCAGTTTCTTACGTTGAACATTTCATGGAATGACATAATTAAATGAAGTAATATAATACTACTTTGAATTTAAGTATTCGTTGAACGACTTAAATATATGTAGTAAATATTAACTTGAAATATGAATTGAAACCCGAGGTGGTGTTCATAATTACTTTAATTATAAATGTTTATGATTTTGTAAAGTCACAAACATGAAGTCTTTTAATACAAGACTTACAATATAAAGTAAGACGTTAACTTGCTATATTTTAAGACATATGCATGAAGTCAATGAGTTGATCAATGACTTATAACGTATAGTGGGATTATAACTAATATGTATTTTGACTTGGTCAAAAATATTTGTGTTATAATACATGCAATTGACTTGGTAATTCTATTGTACCATTAAGTTTTACTTTGTTGGTAAATAGGTAAGTCAAAAGAGTAGATGGTTATCTAAAATATTGTTAGATTTTCTTACAATATTAATTCTAAGGAAATACCATAGTTTTATGGTATGTTCTGTTAGAAGAATCAAAATCTGTTGGCATTATTTGATTCAAGATAACTATAGTTTCTTCCAAAAGTTATCAAGGTTAGTAGATTGAGTATAGATTGAATATACTCAATAAGACTCCAACCTAGAAGATTGATAAGACACCATTTGTTTATGGAATGTGATGAATCACATTAAGTCTTATAAATGAAGTTCTGGATTTGTTAAACTACTTATAGAGTGAGTTATAACAAACTAATGTCAGGAACTGTCAACGTTTTTGTAATATTCCAAAAGAGAACAATGTATTGTTGCTCTACTTACTAAACTATTTAAAGGTAATCTTTAAATTGTTAAAGGCAAGTGGGAGTTTTGTTTATATCTTGAAAGATTGAATTACAAAATACATAATCTTCTAAAATGCACTAGCAAATATCATGATGAGGCTAAACATGTATATGATAGACCTCAATATGATGGAATTGTCATTCATAGATCCGTAAGGATATCTCAGATATTTAATATGCTGAGGAATATGAGTTACAGGATCATGGTAAGCCTGTTAATCATAATGATAAATTTACCAAATGTTGAATTGTGGAAAATCAATCATACTATGAATGTAGAGATGCTGTCCATAAAGATAATCAACTTTAGATACTTGGTTTATCTTAATGACAAAAATGAGTTTCTTCAAAGGATGGAAACCCTAATGGTTTAAATTTTTGTGTAGAAATCATATGGACAATATTGTACATGTATTTAATGTATGTCTAGTGATAATAATATCAATCATACTTAAGCAATTAACTATGATTGAATATTTTTTCCTATATACATTAAATAGAAGTATAAATATTATAATTGTCATACTTAGTTTCATTAATATGAAATTTTGACAATGAATGTCATAACTCTTTGTTGTGAAATTACTTTTGCGAGGACGATGAGTAATACAAAGAAGTTTTATGAATTCAAATAATCCTTGGAATTGTACAAACTGCAAGAATCCATGAATGGATATATGCAAGCATCTAGGAGATGTTTCTTATGTTTAATATTAAATCCATGTTTGATTTAAATAATTAAAATAAGATATCTCATAAGTATTCCTAAAAGCTAGTAGGAGTATTATTATTTTTATTTTTAAAATCTTATATGTTGTATGGGCAACTACATTCCACCTAAATTAAGTTTTGTTTGGGAATGAACTTCGTTTGTAAGATTTGGAAATAAGATATATAACCTTGGAAAATATGTTTATTATTATAAACATATGCGGTAAATAAATGAGTCTAATAGAACATGATGAATATATAATGAGATCTTAAAGTCTAACTTGAAGATTCATCACGTACATCATGTTGTAAGATTGTTGTGTCATGCTTGATTACAAGATGATTTGACAATATTGAAAGTTGTTAGTGTAATAAATATTTTAAAAGGAATATGTTTGGATTTAGAATCACATTCCACAGTCTGGAGATGCTCCTAGATTCTATGGATGATTATATGACAATTGTTTCATAATTGTCATTGCCAACAAACTTGAGTTTTGGTAGGCACCAACATTACACTATAACTGTTCAAAAGTTTACGGATATTTAAAGAGCATATTGTTGTACACAATGATGCTAGTATAATTGAGATGACACTCAATTATAGTCACGGTATCCTTGATGATGACCATGTTGACTAGTTATGCTCAACTAAGAGCATAGTTGCATTATACATTAAAGAATAAAGAATACTTTAAACTTTAAAAGTTTTGAAAGATGATTGTCATATAAAGGTGGTTCAGGTTGTTACGCACCTTATGGAATGATATGACAATATCAAGATATGTGTAAACACATACAAGAAATTCACTTATTGAATTTTTTGAAATAAGTATTCTCAAAATTCCTATAGATCAAAGTTAGTTGAAATTATGCCTTGTCGACAAGTATGAGATGCATGACTTGTGGCAAAATTCATTAACTAAGAATTATCATGCATTGATCTATTTAGTATTTGGATAAAGGATGTTAAACAATTATTATTTATAATGAATTAAAGTACGGTATACGTTTAATTTCATTTATAATATTGTGTCCTGTATTTACATGTTTAAATCCTTGAGTAACTTAAGTTATTCTAAATAGTCCGTTGTCAATCAATAACATGGGAATGATATTGAATTAAGACAAATCTGAGTATTAGTTAGAATATACTTGAAAGTATATTGATGCGTAGCATGACTAATTTCAGATGATATTCAATGAATTGAATATAGGACTTATCCCACCCTCATGATAATACTTTATGGATCTTTGTCATTAAGTATATCATGGATATTTATCCTCTGACTTGAGATACAAGAGATATGTCATGAATGTAGTGCATTTTTGTGAAGCAATCTAACGCTATACGTAACTGGTAGTTATAAGGGTTGTTTTCAGAAGTGTTGCGAAATTTATGAATCCTGCTTGTAGTCAAAATGGGATTTGTTTCCTTCAAATTTATTTTGAAGTATAATACTGCTGGGCCCCTCGTTGGATTGTTAAGATGTTTGTATGGCCATACCCAAGGTCTTCTGGAATATGTTCAGAAGAATTGGTAATCTTAATCAATCACATAAAGCGAGAAACAGAATAGTTAATTAAGAAATGAGTGAGATCCATATTCTTATTAACATGGTATAAGAAACAAAAGGATGAATATGATGATGAATCATCAAAATGTTCGAGTACAATAATCACTATAGATACTCCTCATGGCCATGACTAACCTCTTCATATAGAAATCATTGTTCAAAGCGGCTAGTCATCATAACTGTCTCAAGGAGTTCGATCAAATAACACGAATTCATCACGTCACCAACTCGAACTGGTTCGGATTCGTTCATTCTCCACCGCAATACACAATGCATGCATGTTTGGAGCTAAGAAACCTAGAATGACAACCCTACTTTATAAATGTTTCCTCTCGCAGTATCATCGTTTATTTAGACTCATTCCAATAGAACATAGCCAAGGGAACATATGTGATCTCCCCATGCATGATCTGCTCTTACGACAAGCCGTAACCATCCTATTCGTTGGACCAGACTCATTAAACCATACGAAGAGAAGCAGGAAAACAAAACAAAATAGATACTTTTTGCTTTGATCTCTCAATCATAATCTCTAGTTGTTGGGACTTCGTGCCGTATATGCGTTTTTTAGTGTGTTTTGTTGTTTGTCTGTATGTCATCAAAACACACGGTTGTGAAAACCCTGACGCCTTGGTGCCGTCTCAAATTTCTATCAGTTAGGGTTTTCAGAACTTGTATAAATTACTTATATATTTAGGGTTTTTGTATTTATTCGCCAAATATTGATAAGTCAGCCGATATATACTTTGGCCTATAACATTTCTTGCCCATAACTTTTGCAAATATACATGTAGTTGTTCAACTATGTAACTTTCTTCAGTTAATATCATGGACAAATCAAAACACAAATTCACCACGTAAAAATGAAATAAAACTTTAGCGGATATATATAATATGTTAGTGGATAATGGTTATAATCCCCGCGCACGCGAGATTTTTTCTAAAATTTTCAATCATATATTTTTATTTATTAAAAAACAATTAGCTTAATTTTTGTTTTTTGTTTTTTTAATTATGATTCTTAATTTTGATTTATAATTATGTTTGATGTGCGTGATAAAATTTTATATATAGTACTTTCATAGATATGGTTCATACTTATGTACAAACTTTAACTATCGCATGTTGTGTTAGATCAAGTGTTAAAACCAAACCAAACCAAACCAACATTTCTTAATGTTGCGTTTTCTCTTTGTACTGAATCAAGTGTACTCACAACCGCACTAAGATCATAATCCACCTCTGCGCTGACAGCGTGTAATTCAATGATAACCTTTTCTTTTTGTTAAAGTGTCTTGCTCAGTTCGGTGTTTTCTATCCCTACTTTTGTAAGTCTTCTATTGGACTCAGTTAATTTGTTTTTGAACGACATTATATAGAACTAGCAAGAAGCTAGAAAAGGAGAATTACAAAGCCAAAGTGATAGAGTTACAAGGATCGCTAAACCATTCTAACCAATTATAAGAGACTTTACTACTTCTACTCGTGATCTAAATAAATGACGTCATTTTTATATCGTTGAAAAGAACCTGTTTTTGAGGTTTTTTGAGGTTGAAAATGGCTTTGTTACGATGATTTCATATCTCTCAAATAGCTATATTAACCACCACATCAAAGAACTTATTTTGAGATTGTGTCATAGGTATGCGTTCGGCCATGGTTAGGACATCAACCAGGTTTGAAAAAGGAATATCAACAAACTGCCACCATGAAAATACCGTCTTTCAAGAATCAATGGCAACGGGACATTTAACGAACAAGTGCTCCTCTGTTTCTATGTCGTCATCACACACAAGGCATCTAGTTGAGTGAAGTTCAATTCCTTGTCTATCAAGATTATATCTAGTTGGAAGTCTTTTGTTCGAGACACGCCAAGCAAGAATTTTTACCTTCAAAGGAAGCAACTTATTCCATCAAGTGTGTAGAGAGTTGGAGTTGATCGACGTGGAAGAGATGATCTTCCGCATGCAATTAATGGTAAAGCTTCTTGAGGCGGCCGGTGTGAACACCCAAGTATCTTCGTTAGTAGAGAGGTGAAGGCCAACTAAAAGATTGGTAAGGTCTATCATTTCCTCATACTCTTGTTGTGATCTAATGGCTCTCCTCCAAGACCAAAATGGATAAGGCCCAATATTGTATGAATGTGAAGAATTTTGGTTGATGGGCCTGTGAATTTGCCCATTGTTGTTGACGACATCAGGAAATTGTAAGTGGGCTAAAGTAACAGTAATAGTGGTATGGATGGTCTGAGGGACATTGATTGATCTCTCACAAACAAGGCAATTTGGGTCTAACTCCAACCGATACAAGCACGGGATAGTTTTGTGGAGCGTTGAGCCTCCCAACCAATTATCAAGCAAAAAGCTAGTTGTTTGACCACTTCCAATATTTTTCTTGAAGAGCATTGGAAGATTGATGCTAATATTAGAAAGATCGTCTTTGAGCTTTTTAATCTGGGACTACGTACCTTGTTAATACAAATAATGTCAAAAACGTTATTTACATCTTTTGACCTCCATACGTTTTGATAATCACAAAATGTAAAAACACGTTACGTAAAAATATACGTAAACAAGTTATTAGTTATAAAAGTTCATTTTGACACAATATCACTTAAGGTATGAACAAACAATATATCAAACTAGTTAATCAAAGAAATATTTTTATCCTAAAACCTCACATTTTTTATAAATGTGACAAACCTTCTTACAAAAATAAATTATACAAAATATTTTTGTATTTATAAGAAATATTTTATTAAAATATAAATATTCAAAAATATGATTTCCCTCATATAAAGGTTATACCTTCATCAGAAAAATAGTTTACCATAAAAGAACAAAAACAGGAGCGTCCTATGGACGGTCCCTTATATAGGGGGACAGTCCCTTATATATATGGGGCCATCTATGTTTAAAGGAATGTCCCACGCTCCTCTTGCAGCCTATAAATACAGAAATATTTCCAACAGATTTTACAACCTCTTGAGCACACAAACTTTATGTTCTCTTAATCCATCTTCATTGATCATATTAACTTATTGTTATTTGTTTATAAGTGATCACACTCTTCTTCCATCAAAGTACAAAAAGAAGAACGCTCGTATTCGCCAAGAAATGAAGTGTTTTAGAATAGGCATTATATACGCGATAACATCAAATTTACGTGATATTTTATATATCAAAGTCCCGTGTTTATAGCCTCATTTGTATTAATATGATACTTTATTCGTTCATATTTATTCATATTTACATTTCAGGATAAATGAGGTGTTGGAGCGGAAAAGATGAGAGAAATGGCCAACATGTGCAAAAATATATTCTGGAGACAGATTAGGGCGTAAGTGGCACGTTGACGTACGCAGTAACACATAATACGAAGGCCAACGTATTTTATGAAGGTTACGCCGTAACTAGTTAATAATGTTACGGCATAAATACGGTATCGAGAAGGATACGGTGTAACCGACTCTTAAGGTTACGCCATAATTAATTATTATGAAGGTTACGGCGTAACGTGGTAACTTAGTTACGCTGTAGAGAGATTTGAGGAGTGGATAAGTATACGCGGACGAGAAATTACGGCATAACCCGGTGATTTAGTTACGCCGTAATTAATTACTTGGGCACGAAGGACTTTAAGTCCAGGGACTGAAAGTGTTCATTTGATATGAAGTTTATTTAATTTAAGGACTTAAAGATATATTAGCAAGAACGATGAGGGGCTATTTCCGCCAATATCACAAAGTTCTAATACATATTATATATGTATATGCGTATGATTAGAAGAAAAAGAACCACAAGGACTTCAAGAGAGACATGCGCAAGATCAAGGGTGAAACATGGACAAGACCAAAGTTCATTTTAGTATAAATATACCATGCACGAGGTACATATTGATTGAATTTAGGTTTTACACTTGTGTGTGCCGTACGAAAGAAAAGAGGGGACATTAGCTTCTGTCGAAGGCTGTAACACCCCCAAAATCATAATGTAACAACGGAAGAGTATTTAGGGTATTACCTAGAGGATCACAGTCATAAGATATAGAAAACGACTTTTGAAGAGACGTTTTTAATAAAAGATTGTTACCATTTCATAAAAACTCAATGTTTTGGATCACAAGAGAAAATAACACAAGTTTTGAAGTTACACAAAAGATAGTTCAAAAGTGTGAGAAATGATAACTTTATTTAAAACACCACTTCCAGCATCCCATTCCGTCCACTCCGTGCCTTCAAGATTTTCCTAGTTAGTACCTGAGATAAACATGCTTAAAAAGATCAACAAAAATGTTGAGTGATATTCATAGGTTTAGTAAATGGTTGAACACAAGTTAAAGATGATAATTGCTTCGAAGACAAATACCATAGAAAAACAGAGATTATTATGCACTAAGCTCATGACATCAAACTAACTGCATACACCTAATTACTGGTGTAAGTAATAAAATTGCCCCCAGAGGTAATAGCCAATTACCTAGAGATAATCAAATATGGTGCGCCCCGGTTATTTCCGATAACCGAGTCGGGGTCGTCAATTCCCATAGTACTATCCACAATATTTGCGTTCACTCGCAAGTGATTAATGGTTCATGATGAAGGGGACTTTTGGCTGGCAACTTAGGCTATAATAATAATAATCAGGCAAGCATACATTTTAAGAAAAGACTTGTGTTCTAGTTTATAGCATGTATCTCCTCGCGGGGGTTGAAAAACAAGTAAAAGCGAGGCTATGAACTCACCTTAGCAAATAGTATCCGAGTAGTGTAAAGATCAAGTAGTAGATGCACGAAGTACCGCCACGCGACCTATTAATATAACAATACTTTAATTACTATCTTTAATATATCAGAAGTTTTAAGTTGTTGATGCTTGTGTGACACTTATTTCATATTATTGAACATTGGCTCATGAAAGTGCGGGTTCATATGAAAGGATGAGGCGTCGAGTTGGGCATGACGTGGGTTCGTTGGCTAATAACGGATGTTATACGAAAGAGCTTCATATAGGTAGTAACGTATGGTGGATACCAAACGTCGTTTCTAGAGAGTGAACGTTTATTTATAATGAGTTAATGAAGTAGTACTTATCTATATTTCCAAATATCGGTTTTTAATAATTATTGTCACGAAATAATATTTGTATATGATTATGACGCATTATATAAAGAGTTGACTTTTAGGAAAAATCGGCATGGTTTCATTTACGTATCATAATATATATATATGGTTTTTGGGAAATATAACATTATCGTAAAAATAACCTTCGATTATATAAGTATATATGTATATATATATATATATATATATATATATATATATATATATATATATACATACTAGCTTTCGAAGCCCGCCCAATGGGCGGGCATAACTTATAATTATTTGTTTGTTGTTTTTTGTTAACTTTAGTACATTTTTTAGAATTGTCAAACAATATTATAAAACAATTTTTTTTTTTTTTTTTTTTTTTTTTTTTTTTTTTTTTTTTTTTTTTGGATAAAAATTATATATAATTGTATGGTTTGCGTGGATGGTTAATAACACAACATATATAATTTTTAGAACATTATGAAATTTATGTATGTTTGTAAAGTTGTAGATAATGAAAATGTATTGAAGTGATATAACAGTTAACTTAAATTCTAAACAAAGCTTCTTTGTAGACAACATTAGTTGTTGATTTTGCGTATTTCCCATCTTCATCACAACATAAAATCTTTAATCCTTTTCTGCTTTTCACCTTTGATACGGCTACGTATAGTTGCCCGTGAGAAAAAACCGGCCGTTGTAGAAATTAGCATGTAGCTTCAAAAAATGAATCTAAACAAATATTTATAAGGTTTGTGACTCTAACCATACTGAATCATTGGTTAGTTAGTTCTTGTATTGAAGGAAATGAAAGTATATTACTTTTTTCTAGCACTAACCAGGTGGCAAGTAATTACACGAAAGGATGGCAATCACAGATTAATGTGTTAAGATATGACTCATTTTTAAGGTCAAAGTGACTTTTAATTTTGACTCTTTAATGTCAAAATGACTGATTTTTGTTTGACTTCATTAACAGTAGGGTAACAGCCATTTTAAATTACAATGGTAGTTCTTAGTGAAAATCTTAGAAGCAATCAATATAACAACTTAAGTGCATGTCTTATGAATTGTTTAAAAAGTCCATCTCTTGCATTCTTAAGCCCAAACAAACAAACAATTTTTTATAACTTTGTGTCATACATTTAGTTAGTACATTAAGTTGATCTATTAGGACCCATTGTATCATTTTATGAATTCAAACACACAAAAAGTCCTTATATTGGTGTTGATGACTGCAGTTCAGAGAAAAAAAATATATATCTCAATCATCTATATATAACATCTGACTTAAATTAAGTGATACTGTACTTAAATATGTCAAAGATAATCAGAATATAGCCTTAGTTACGTTTTTGGTTTCCTGGATCAGTGGATCAAATGAAACATTATATTCTTTAATAAATTTGATGGAGAAATTTGGTTGATTAAAAAAACATATAAAAATATATGTGTCAAATTTGTGAAAACAAAAACTTAAAAAAAGAGGAGATAATTAATAAAACTTTATTGGTTGAATTTTTAAAAATTATATAGAGTTAAGTGTAATATTATAAGTCTCCAAATTTTTTTAATAACTTTGAATTATAAACAAATACCCCCTTATACTTTATACCCTTTACTTTATATCTTAAAAAATACAATGTATATGTTATTTTAAAATAACAACATATAAATTTGCATAAGTTTATAAGTATCAAATTTTTTACTATATACGTTCGATAAGGGTTCAATTATTTTATTTTTAAAAATTTAACATATGTGGACATGAGTTTACATTTTAAATACGGCTAAATTACCAAAAACGGGAATATAATTATCAAATTATAAGCACGGGTTACTTTAATATAAAAATAAATATACGTGATTGTAGTTATAACAATGACTCATGTAATTCTTATTTATTTATATAAGGATATCTAGAAAAACATTTTTAAAAAACTTTGAGGAGTATACTTTAACTTTATCAACGCTTGCTATTAAACTTGCATCTTGTGTACAACATAATATCAGTAGTGAAATTTAAATAACAACAACAATATCTTTGTCAGCTAAATAAAATTAAATCTTGAGTTACCCTGACAGAAATTTTTACAAATATTTTATCAAATTCTAATGGATATTAATGCATAACGAAAAACTCGTGCGTAAGTATTAGTTGTACTTATATCACAATTTTCATGTGCAAATTCTTATATGTGTATATACTGAACTAAAATGTTAAAGAAATTTGATTTATGTGTAAACTTCGTGCGTGCACGAAACTTATAACTATATAATTATATGCAATTACCTTTAAAGACAATATTCAGTATTAATACAGAATAATTTTTTTTGTCAAAACCCCGTGCGTGCACGAAACTTATAACTATATAATCATATGCAATTACCTTTAAAGACACAATATTCAGTATTGATACAAAATAATTTTTTTTCATACCACTAAAAAAGACAAGGTATGAAAACTTTCATACCTGAGACGCCCACTTTATATCCAAACCAATGCCCATTGTTATTCACGACACTATACCAAACCCACCCTTACACTATATAATCCCACTTAAAAGATAGATACTACTTTGCATATAAAACTTGTAGCCAAATTAATATTTATTGTAATGTGCTAATGTCAATAACAAAACGATACTTGGCATGATAGTTGGCTTATCTGGTTAAGGCTTCGTTAATTTAAGTAGGTGTAACCGTCTCAGTCTCACACGTGATGTTGTGCTTGCCACAAATAGTCATCGTTTCTTGTGTTTCTTTCAATCCTTCAATTATGCTGCCTTTCACCACTCTTTTTCCTGTCAAATATACACATACATACACATTAATACTATGTATGTAATCACTAAATCCATGTATGCGTCTATCATCCATACACATTATTGATAGCTCATTGATAGAAAACTAAAATAATTAGCTCATACTAGCCGCAGGCCCGCCCGCTGGGCGGCTAGCTTCAAGAATTATTTAAGATAGCATTAGTAATATAGTTTTTAAGATATCGTTAAACTTAATATAATATTCACAATAAAAATAAGTTTATGTCAGTCATAATCGTAAAAGAAAAAAGATACATATCTATATAGTAGGGCATAACGGAAATGAAAAAAGATACTCATAATATATGAAGAACCTCTTTATACACAACTTTTGTTGTAGCATTGGTGTAGTTATCATATTTATCACAACACAACACCTTAAGACCTTTTTTGCTCTTTACTCTTGAAACAACTATATAAAGTTGTTCATGTGAGAAAACCAAAGTCCAACATTTGCTAAAGTTTGACATTGACTTTTGTTTATTGTCTTGGGAAAAGAAACAAAAATTGAAATTGTCTTCTATTAAGCTGAAAAAGCATTTTTTTTATCGAATGGGGTTATTATCATCCTAGGAATAGCGCAAACATCGCCAAATTTACCTCCTGATATTATTTTTGCAATCACGTTACAAAAATAATATATTAAACGAACAAAAATAAATTGATGTTTTTTGATATCGTAAGAAAAGTACATATGTATATATACTCCCACCTTGGACAAAGTTTGGACTTTAACTTTGTCAAACGAACATAAATATAATGTGTGTACAATTTACCTTCATTTTTGGCTCAACAAAACCACAAATCCTTGCAAATTCATAACAAATTCCTTTCATGATCACATGATTTGCTCGGTTGTCATTGTGCACCACCATTTGGACAGTCATCGGATATCGCACACTTATTTTGAGGTTTAATAGTATTATTATTTGTGGGAAAGCTAATGTGCAATATTCAAATAAAATTTTTACATTAAAACAAATTCTAATAGGTTGGTGCTTACTATGTGAATTCTTTATTGTATCAAATTACTTGTTGCATCTAACTATCTTGATTTTTCATTTAAACTAAAAGATTCCTTGTATAACTATAAAAAGGTATAATACTAAACATGCCTTTTTTTCCTAAGAACTACTGTATATAAGCAACTTCAGTTAACATCCATAAAGGTTGTCAATGTAAGAGACATGATATTATATAAATATATGTCATCAAGAATCCTTTTTTTCCGTACAAATCATAATATGGAAAAATATCAATATGTTCCTTAGAAAATCAAATTTACTTTTTAGTTCTATCAATCTACGTTGTTCATTAAACTATGTTATTTCTTAAGTGTATCATTCGTGGTTGGATAATCTTAAACAAAATTACATTTTTAAAATAAACTTATAACGTGTAATCGAAAGGGTGTTTATTATTATGATAATTTGGAGTTTTATTCACACGCTATAGGCTACTGACAGGTTTACCACCACGTGTTACTGTTGGCTCGTTTAGTACACTAGTACTTTCCTTAAACAATACTTAAACGTTCCT
>BPTQ01000001.1:255324305-255473937 GCA_019973895.1 Chrysanthemum seticuspe | reverse complement strand
AGTAATAAATCACCCCCCCTGGGATTTTTGAATTCTACATACATTATTTATTTACCGTGTATTATACATATAGGAAACTGTTAAATCTGTCGCACCTAAGAAATCGACTAGATCAAAAGGAAAGGATTCTTCACGTCAACTTTTTGGATCACAAGAACAGGAGTCTCCATTAACAGTACTACCACAAGTATGTATGTAAACATTTTCATATGTTCTTTAGTTTAATTAAAATTAATTACTGATACATATATACATGCAACAAATTATCTTTTTAGGTAATTAAGTGCAGACTGTGGCACTTAAAGAAATCAACTATTATTGCGGAGGGTACCGTGTACAAAACTGATGGAAAACAAATGCTTCATAACAGACCACTCCCAAAGGATTGCTACAGAGTATCTATTGAAAAATCTTTAGTGGATGCAGCGTGCATACCGGATGTAGGAAGTAACGGTCTCAAAACAGTTAAGGATGCAGTAGGTGGTTTTTATGCATGGCCAAAGGATCAAGTGGTTTTCGATGAAAAGGTACATAGATGCATGTGTTTTATAAACCTACATATATCATTCTTCATATTTAATTCAGTGTTTGATACCCCGGCTTTTGTTTCCTACAGGTAACACCACCAAGTACCATAAAACTGATTGGTGAGAACAGAACTGCACCTAAATTAAATACGAAGCGCTACATCTCTAGTCATACCATGCAAAAGGAAGCTAAGAAGATCAAGAGTCAGAAGTCGTTAAATTATTGAGAATATTATTATGTACGACATTACAATTTTATATACATTCCAATTTTATTGTATTTGAATATATTTTGAATATATTTTTATATATTAGAATTTGTTTTGATATATATTGATTTCTTATATGTGACTAAAAGATTCATATAGTCACAATTATCAACACTTTTTAGTCACACAAAACACACATTTCTTCACTTAAACCACCATATGGTCACACTTATTAACACTTTTGGCCACTTTATGCTTAATTTGTATGTGACTAAATACCCAAAAGAAACATGCTTTGTGTGACTAAATGTTAGAAAAGGCCACACAAACATAAAATTCATGTGGCCATTGGATGATCAATAGTCACACAAAACACACATTTCTTCACTTAAAACACCATATGGTCACACTTATTAACACTTTTAGCCACTTTATGGTTAATTGCATGTGACTAAATACCCAAAAGAAACATGCTTTGTGTGACTAAATGTTAGAAAAGGTCACACAAACATAAATTTCATGTGGCCATTGGATGAGCAATAGTCACACAAAACACACATTTCTTCACTTAAAACACCATATGGTCACACTTATTAACACTTTTGGCCACTTTATGATTAATTGGATGTGACTAAATACCCAAAAGAAACGTGCTTTGTGTGACTAAATGTTAGAAAAGGCCACACAAACATAAAATTCATGTGGCCATTGGATGATCAATAGTCACACAAAACACACATTTCTTCACTTGAAACACCATATGGTCACACTTATTAACACTTTTGACCACTTTATGATTAATTGAATGTGACTAAATACCCAAAAGAAACATGCTTTGTGTGACTAAATGTTAGAAAAGGCCACACAAACATAAAATTCAAGTGGCCATTGGATGATCAATAGTCACACAAAACACACATTTCTTCACTTAAAACACCATATGGTCACACTTATTAACACTTTTAGCCACTTTATGGTTAATTGCATGTGACTAAATACCCAAAAGAAACATGCTTTGTGTGACTAAATGTTAGAAAAGGCCACACAAACATAAATTTCATGTGGCCATTGGATGAGCAATAGTCACACAAAACACACATTTCTTCACTTAAAACACCATATGGTCACACTTATTAACACTTTTGGCCACTTTATGATTAATTGGATGTGACTAAATACCCAAAAGAAACGTGCTTTGTGTGACTAAATGTTAGAAAAGGCCACACAAACATAAAATTCAAGTGGCCATTGGATGATCAATAGTCACACAAAACACACATTTCTTCACTTAAAACACCATATGGTCACACTTATTAACACTTTTAGCCACTTTATGGTTAATTGTATGTGACTAAATACCCAAAACAAACATGATTTGTGTGACTAAATGTTAGAAAAGGCCACACAAACATAAAATTCATGTGGCCATTGGATGATCAATAGTCACACAAAAGACCCCTTTCTTCACTTGAAACACCATATGGTCACACTTATTAACACTTTTAGCCACTTTATGATTAATTGTATGTGACTAAATACCCAAAACAAACATGCTTTGTGTGACTAAATGTTAGAAAAGGCCACACAAACATAAAATTCAAGTGGCCATTAGATGATCAATAGTCACACAAAAGACATATTTCTTCACCTTAAACAACATATGGTCACATTTATTAACACTTTTTGCCACTTTATGCTTAATTGTATGTGACTAAATACCCAAAACAAACATGCTTTGTGTGACTATACAGTGTTTATGGTCACTAATACGGATTAATCCAACAAAATTTGTACCTAATTAGTCACACATGTTACGGTTTTGGTTACTCTTTTGCAATAGAGACTAAAAAAAAGTCAAACACGTGACCATAGGGTACCTATGGTCGCGCGACCTTTAGTCACACACGGCCGAAAAAACATGTGTGACTATATGTATATCGTCACACATATTCGGTGTAGCCAAATCCACTTTTTGTTCTAGTGGGTGTTGAGGAGGCTGTTGGGTACTGAAATTGTTGTATGAGTTTGTATATGCTTGCTTGATGGGAGTTAAATTTAAAAGGTGTATATCTGAGATATACAACAAATGGTTATTGATTCACCATGTCTAACCCACATAAGAATCAACTAGTCCAGAGCAAACGGCTACTGGTAAAGACTTGACAAATCCGTTTATGGTTGATAGTTTACCAAAAACTATATGGTTATCAACTCACCATATTCTTTATGATTAAGAGTTGGCTAGTCCATAGCAAATGGCTCATGGTAAAGACATATCAAATCCGTTGATAGCTGGTAGTTTGCTAAAAACTATGATAAGAGCGGTCTTGTTATCACATGATTTTATTTACCACTGCTCTTTGAAATTTTTATGAAAAATTACCACTGCTAGTTCACAGTTTCCACTGACAGTGTTATTTTACCACTGTTGTTCTAGCCGTTACAACTGATTGTGTCAGTAACTAATTTTTACTAGTCGTTGAAAGTAACACTGATTGCCATATATATAGGGTTAAAATTTTAAGGGAATTATCTTCTTTCCATATTATAATAAATACTTTCTAAAGATAATTTTACTTGCGCAATAATTTTAAACCCTAACCCTATATATCTTTCTCTCTCAATTGGCTAGTTATTCTTTCATTCTTACTAACATAATATCATTTTTCATCAAAAGTTTCTATGGCATCTTTGAAATTTGCAGATGAGTACAACCTAGTGGCCTACCTACAAAAGTCTAACGAGAAGAGTGGCCCTGTTTTTCATCAGATTGTGGACTTTCTCAATACCACTCATATAAGGTATGCTTTGCTTTTAAAACCCACAATCTATATCTCTCAAATCAAACAGTTTTGGACTTCTGCTAAGTCTATAACACTTGAGATTGGAGATACACATGAAACAGTGGATGCTCTACGAGCCACTGTGGATGGGGTAACTATTGATGTTACTGAGGCATCCTTGAGGAGAGTACTCCAATTGGGTGATCTCAATGGTCTCATCACATTACCTATGCCTGAAATTCATGATACTTTATCATCCATGGGGTATGATACCACTGACAAAAAGGCTACTTTCAAAAAGAGTGGTTTTTGTCCCCAATGGAGATTTTTTATTCATACTTTGTTACATTGTCTTAGTCCAAAGAAAACATCTTATGAGCAATTTAGTTCAACCATGGCTTACCCTTTGGTTTGTCTAGTCACTGATAAGATTTTCAACTGGTCAAATTATATTTTTACAAGTATGAAAGGCAATGTACAGAGTAAAACAAAAATTTTAATGTATCCAAGGTTTGTGCAAGCAGTGCTAAATGAGTTTCAACTGCAACCCCATACTAATGTTTATCAAATCAGTTGCCTAAAGCCTAAAGTTTTTCAAAATTTGAACAAAGATGGCAATATGATTTTTACACCTCTCCTTCCCCAAATGCTTGCTAAAATTACAACTGAACAAAACACATCCATAATTAATGTTCCAAACATTGATTATACCCCACTAGTTTCAATCACCTATGAGAGAAGGCCTAAACAGTCAACTCCTCTCATGACAACACAACAAGTTTCTGAACCTTATGGTCTAGCAACAAGCAGTGGTGGTTCTAGACTTCAACCTAGTCCAACTAGGGAGGAATCTGAACCTTTGCCCAATGATTCACCTCTCCCAACAAGTAACACAGTTGGAAGTGATGAGGGCAGTGGGAACCAATTGGAATTGATGGTTTTGTGTACAAAGTTAGCCAAGCAGGTTGACTCTCTACAGAAGGATTTGGCACATGTCAAGAAGCAGCATGCCAAGGATGTCAAACACTTAAAGGAAGAGATTCAGACCTTAAAGGAAGAGATGCAGGGGTTGAAAAAGCACAAGAGGACTGCAAAGTTAGTGATTTCATCTTCATCCTCACCTAATGATGGTGATTCAGCTGATCATGATTTGGGAAATTCTCCCAAACAGGGGAGGAAAACAGGTGCTGACACTGAGGGGAGGAAAATTGTTTTTGAAGATGAAGGAGATACAAGTAAAGGAGCAAAGGAAGTTGATACTCATGGAGAGCAACTTGATGATCAAGACATTTTCTGTACTGCAACTGATTTTACCACTGATTCTATTTCCACTGCAGAGCCAACTATTGCCACTGCAAGTGAAGAATTTGATAAATTGAAGAAAGACAAAGGTAAAGCAGTTATGGAAAATGTAGAGCAAACTGGAAGAAAGATTTCAAAGAAAAGACAAGCACAGATTGCTCTTGATAGTGAAATTGCTAAAATGATTACTGAAGAACAAGTTGCTGAAAAGAACAAGCTTGATGAAATGGAAGTTGCAAGCTTTTTGGAGACTAAAAGATTGAATAGAATGGAAGATTTTGTTGAAGATCCACTTTCCACTGTTCAGCCTACGATTCTTAAAGAGAAGACTCTAGAGTTTAGTTATGTTCTTACTGAAGAAGATATTGAGTTCTTGATTGCTAATAATCAAATAATCAAGAAAAAGGAAATTGACCTGGTAGCTGATGCATCCTTAACTGAAGAACAAAGAATGGCTCAGTTGAAGGATTTCATTCAAATGAAGAACAATCAAGCACTTGAAGATGTGATTATTACAGTTAAAAAGGGTCAGAAGAAACATAGACAACCAACCAAGGCACAAAAACAAGATAAAGATTTTACTCCAATGGGCTCTGAAGAAGAATTAAAAAGGTTTCCTAGATTGAAGAGAAAGGCCAAAGAAAGTGATTCTCAAACTGTTAAGAAGACTAAGGTTGATGAAGATCAAGCAATGTCTACTGAGATGGAAATTCCTACTGAGAAATTCACTGAAGAACAACTGACTGGAATGATTGTGATTGAAGAAGAAGATTTTTATCCAGAACCACTGCAAGTTCGACGTCCTATTATTGATTGGGAAGTTTACACTGTTAGCAATTTTGCTCCAACATGGAAGATCACAAGGCTAGGTGGTGAAACTTCATCATTCATTCAATTTGAAGATCTTATAAAAGCTTTTGACAGAGACGGCCTTGATACACTATGGAGGTTAGTTCAAGAAAGGTTTAATGCTCAAGATCTCAAAGATACAAAGGAGATGCAGTTGTGGGTTAATCTTAGAAGGCTCTATGAACCTGATGTTAATGATGATTTCTGGAAATCCTTATTCACATGTTTTGGTACTAAATGGTTTTACTATGATTCATGTGAAGTTCATCATGTCTCTACAGCAAATGGAGAAGATGTTTTCATGCTTGCTGAGAAAGAATATCCACTCAGAGCTGGAGCTCTTACAGTGATGTTAAGTTTAACAATAAGAGTTCATGAAGACACTGAGAAGGTCAGAGCATTGTTACAAAGGCTTCAAGATCAATGTTCAAGAGCCATACAGAAGTTAAGGAAGAAGTGATGTGTTTGGTTGAATTCCCCAAATCCTTAAAGATAATGCATATTGAAGAAACTTATTGATTTGCAGAGAAATCATAAGTTTAGGGGAGGATTGTTGGGAATAATCCGTTACCACGGATAGTTGTGGTTTACACTGCTCGGATTAACACTAGCAGTGGAAACGTATTCCCACTGCCAGTACATTGTTACCACTGCTATTAGATAATGTTTAGTTAAATGCGTCTAGATAAGTATAGAATAGATCTTGTGTATATTCTATAATGTTAGCTTTATACTTATCTTGTAAAGGACTCCTTGTTGTATAAAAGGAGGTCCTAGGTCATTGTCTTAGGTACTTGTCAATTTACCTACGTATTACTCACAAAGGCTTCAAGGTGTAACCCTAATGATAAGCTAAGATCACTCGTATTATTTATCAATAATATTGGAGCTTAAGTTTTGTGTTTAATCTGTGTTTACGTACAATACATCATACAAAATATCATTGACATAAGGAGTGTGTTTAGATCCATCACAGGTCTATGATTTAAACCGAGAAATAGATTCTTTCGCGGGATTTTACAAAATCAAGAAGAAACCATGATATAGTGACCAATAGAACGTGTTAAGATAACTGATGGATCGACACAATGATAGATAATTGTGCGTTAGGTCTTATGATTGTTTGTAGGATTAGCAGAGATGTTGTGTTGGTTGTGATTTGGGTTGGTTGATGCACGATTTTACAGAGAAATTTAGGTCTAAAAACTTAAAAACCTCAATAACTTCTGTTCAGAGCGGATTTAGGCCTCGAAGGTTGACCCGAATGAACTTTAGCTAATTTAATGTGCCATTCTCCTCGTTCTCACGGTCGTTTTGATGGTAGAACGTTGAAAACGGAGTTACGGTTCAAAAGTTATGGCCGTTTGAAGTTTTGTCAGGAAAAGTCAACAAGTCGCTAAGTAACCAAGTCGCTAAACACAAGTCGCTATGAACCAAGTCGCTAAACACAAGTCGCTAAAGCACCAAATCGCTAAGCAGACAAGTCGCTAAAGAGCAACTCGCTAAGAACAATAAGGACAAGTCGCTAGAAATAATAGAGACAAGTCGCTACACCAACCAAGTCGCTAGCCGAAGTGGAACTTCCACTACGTTGTACTGTTTGTCGGCTTGTCTCAATAGACAAGTCGCTAGGCTCAAGTCGCTACTCCTCTAACTACAAGTCGCTGGAAATTAACACAGCAAGTCGCTACGAAGAAAAATATCCGAGAGCCAAGTCGCTAGGAAGAAAACCTTAAACACAACCCTTTTCAATCCAAAACAAGCTCTACCACAGTGATTCAAGCTTACCAAATCAAAACCCAAGCACTTACAATGATTCTAAACAAAAAAGTACACTCAAAATTCAAATTTTAACACAAGAAATGATCCAAATGATGCAAAAACTACTAAACTTTTTCAAACCCAAAAACCATATAAAACCACTAGAAATCCAAGGATATGTAAGAGAGATGATCAAACCATGGCTCTTGATACCAATTGTAACATATTGGATTTCTAGAGAGAGAGAAAGTGGAAGATGGGAGCCTTTCTAGAGAGAGAAGTAAAACACATCGACAAGAGGTAAGGTAGGTTTAGGTGGACTCTCATCAAATTTTACGTTTAATGACTCTTCAACCTTCATTGTTTCTTTATTTAATATAACATAAGCTTTGCTATTATGAGAGTAACCTAAAAAGATACCTTCGGTTGATTTAGGATCAAATTTAGTTAGGTAATCTTTATTGTTAAGTAGAAAACATTTGCTACCAAAGACTCTAAAATGTTCTAACGTAGGCTTTTTGCCTTGAAGTGACTCGTATGGAGTTTTACCTAAAAATGGTCTAATTAAGACTCAGTTAAGTATGTACGTTGATGTATCAACGACATTGCACCAAAACTTTTGAGGTATAGATTGCTCATTTAACATAGTGCGACTCATTTCTTGTAGGGTTCTATTTTTCCTTTCAACTACCTCATTCGATTATGGAGTGCGAGGAGCCGAGAAGTTGTGGGTAATACCATTAGCGTTACAAAAAGCTCCAAAATACACTTCATTATCGAATTCCCTACCATGATCCGTTCTAATAGACACTATAGGACTTCCTAGTTGTCTTTTGATTTTCTTACTTAATATTTTAAAGTAATCAAACATTTTAGTTTTATTCTTTAAAAATTTAGTCCATGTGTACCTAGAGTAATCATCCACAATAACCAACGTGTAGTAGTTGCCTCCATAACTTTGAATAGCGGATGGACCAAATAAATCCATGTGAAGTAATTCTAGACACTTAGTAAGCCAATTAGAGCTTGTGGGAGTGGTGACTGAACAAGAAGACTTAAACCAAAAGTTTCTGGCAAGTCTTCCATCTGAATGGAACACACATGCTATTGTGTGGAGTAACAAGCCTGAATTGGAGAAGTCAAGCTTGGATGATCTTCGAAACAATCTTAAGGTCTATGAGGCTGAAATGAAACAAAAGTCAAGTTCAAGCTCTGGTTCAACTAACTTGGAATTTGTTTCATCCACTAGCATTAGTAGCACAATGGTAGAAGTTCCTACTGCTAAGGAAGGAAGTGCTGCTAGTATACAGGGAAGTGCTGCTGGAAGTGAAAACTTGAATGATGCTGCAATGTGCTCTTTCTTTGCCAGTCAAAGTTCTGTTACTCAACTGGCAAATGAGGACGTTCAACAGATCTATCCTGATGATGTGGAAGAGATGGGTCTTAGGTGGCAAATGGCTATGCTTACTATGAGGGCAAAAAGGTTTCTTCAAAGGACTTGAAGGAGCCTGCAAATGACTGGTACTGATAAGGTGGGCTTTGACAAGTCCAAAGTGGAGTGCTATAATTGCATAAAGAAAGGTCATTTTGAAAGGGAGTGCAGATTCCCAAGGTATCAGGAGAACAGGAAAAGGGAGGTGGAGAGAAAGACTATTCTAGTTCAGGAGACTTCAACAACTGCCTTGGTGTCTTGTGATAGGCTTGGTGGCTATGACTGGAGTGACCAAGGTGCAAAAGGCCCTACTGACTATGATCTCATGGCATACTCATCAACCTCTAGCTCTTCAGGATCAGATTCTGAGGTATCCTTTGAATCATGTTGTTCTGATCCATGTTTTTATAAAGATGAATATAACAAAGTAACAAAAGAACTTGAAGATGCTAAACTATTACTTTTAGGCTATACGGAAGGTTTGAAAGGTGTTGAAGCTAGATTAGAATTCTTCAAATCTAATGAACTTGTTTTATGTGAAAAGATTAGAACATTAGAGGTTGAACTATATCTTAGAGATCAAACCATAGATGAGCTTAAAACAAAATTAGATCAAGTTCAAACAGAAAAAGAAAAGGTTCAGATAGAGAAAGATATCATTGAATTACATGTTGATAGACATGAATATCAATCTAAGGAAGTTAACAAAATGATAGACACTCAGATTTATAATAGGATGAAAGTTATAGGATACAAAAAGGGAATAGGTTATAATGAAGCTGCTCCTCATGTAACTGGTAATTTTTGTCCCCATATGCCTAATTTATCTTTTACAGGGGAAGAAAAGATTAGTGATACCAATAAGGAAAAGGTATCTGAAACCCATATAGATAAGAGTGTTGATAGAGGATAGTTTGGACAGGATAGAAGGAAGTATGAGGCACCAGTGATTGAGGATTGGGTGTCTGATGATGAGGATGAAGCAAGTGTCAAACCTAGAGTCCTAAATAAAACTGTTTCTACACCTGCTAGAGAAAATGTAGAGACAGTAGAGTCTTGTAATAAAAACACTACTAGTCGTAGAGGGAATCAAAGATGTTGGCATCAATTGATGTCTGATAGACTAGGAAGTGATTTTGTTATGAATAATAAACCTTGCTTTACTTGTGGAAGTTTTGATCACTTGCATTATACCTGTAAGAATAATTTAAAAGAAAAAGTGACAAAACCAGTGTGGAACTATGCTCAAAGGGTGAATCACTCTAATTTTGCTAATATAACTCACCCCAATGCTCAAAATTCTTTTTTTCCAAAATCAGTTTTAATGAGATCAGGATTGAAAAATGTAAATGTTGCTAGATCTCTTACTACTGCTACCACAAGACCAATAGTTAATGTTGCCCATTCAAAGACGTGTTTTTCAAAAAGGGCATATTCAACTATATATAGACCCATTCAAAGAAGAACAACATTACTAAACAACAAGGATAAAAAAAAGTATATACTGCTTTCAGAAAACCTATAACTACTGCTTGGCAAAAAGTAAATACTGCTAAGCCAAAAATGACTAATAATGTTGTTATGGGTAAAGAGGTCAATGTTGTAAAGGCCTCAGCATGTTGGGTTTGGAGACCAAAGACCTCTGAACCACAAAGAAAGACCTATAAACGTAAAAGGGTGCTCAGCTACCTCAGGCTGGCATTGGTAAGGCTGCAGATGAGGCTGTCACAAGAAAGGAGAGTGACATGTTGGTAAGGGCTGCCACTACTACTTCTAGCTTAGCAGCACAACAGGACAGTGGTACCATAAGTAAGATCCAAACCAAGGAAACTTCTGAACTGGTAGGCTCTCAGGAACCTACTACAGATGAGGAAAACCCTAGCCAACAGGAAATATAGGGGGCTCAGATGCTTAAACTGGGTTTACATCCTATGATTCACCTCTTAGGGAAGGTCACACATCTTGAAGTGATGAGGATAGACATGATAATCAGGAATTGATGGACCAACATGTATACCATGACAATTCCTGTGATCCACCTCTCGGGCTAGGTAACACAATCCGAAGTGGTGAGGATAGTAATGCACTTATTAAGGAATTGATGGAAAAATGTGCCAAATTGTCACAAGCAGTTCTTGACCTACAACCACTTACATCAACTAAGGGTGCTAAAATAAAGAGTTTGAAGAACAGGGTAAGATATTTGGAGGGCATACAAAAGTCAAGAACTCATGCATACAGAAGGTTAAAGAAGGCTAGAACTGCACAAAGGGTGAGCTATTTTGAACCAAGTTTAAGGGGGGGGGATGCTCCCAAACAGGGGAGGAATGAAGGTGTGACACATTCAAGGGAGGCTTAAGATAATGAGGGTGCAGGATTGGATGATATGAATGTTGATATAAATCTTGAAAAGAAGCAGGATCAAGCAGTAGAAACTAACAAAGTGACAGAGGAAAGTACTAATGCAGGGGAGGAAACTATTGCTGGGCTAAATGAACCTGCTGCTAGTACATTTGAATCTACTGCTGGTTCAAAACAAGTATTGATACTCCTACTGCTATTATAGAAGAAGTCTATGATGATACAACAATGGCTAAGGCAATGATGGATTTGAAGAAATCAAAGCCAGTGATCAAGGAGTCTTATGCTACACCAGTTACAAATACTCAACCTACACCACAGGCAACAAAGGTACCGGTTAAAGGTGTGTTGTTCAAGGAACCAGTGTTCACACCCAAAGAAACTTCTTTTCAAGAACATCAGTATGAGGGCAAAGGCAAGGGAGCCTATGTAGAGCCTGGTCCAATGTCTGAAATACCTATAGAGCTTTGGCCAAAAGAGAAGATTGTAGCTCATGATGAAAAAGCTGCTGCTGAATTGCATGTTGAGTTTGCACCAGAGAATGAAAAAGTGTTGGAAAAACAAAGAATTGCAGCAGAGAATGAAGCAAAGACTTTGGATTTATTGGCTAAATGGGATGAAGAAAGGGTTAAAGGTGATGCAGATGTTGAGTTAAACAGAATTCTTAAGGAAGAAAATGAGGAGCAGTACACAATAGAAGAAAGAACTCAGTGGCTATAGAAGTTCATGGAAAAGAAAAGAGAAGAGTATGATGCTGAAAGGTTAAAGAAAAAGATGCTCAGACCACCAACTGTCAAACAAAGAAGAAACTTTCAATGCCACTATTTGAAGAATATGAAGGGCCATAAGTTGAATCAGTTGAAGCACTTTACTAATGATGAAATTGAGAAGATGTATGAGAAAGTGAAAAGTGAAATAGACAACTTTGTACCCATGGAAACTGAAGAACCTATGCAGGAGAAAGTGGTAGAGCAAGTAAAGCAGGTGGAAAAAGAGCATGTCGTGGAGGAGTCAATAAAGAAGGAAGAGGAAGAGGTCAAAAAGGAAAGTACCAGTTCAGGTATAAAAAGAACTAGAAGAAGGTTAAAGAGTACAGGCAGAAAAAAGAGAAAATCAGAAAAGTCAAAAGCATATGAGTAGCCTGAAGACACAGAACATGAACTAAATGATTCTACTGAAAATGATGAAGAGCAAGTTGATCCAGAGGATAGAGAAAGGTTGCAGGCACTTACAGTTCTGACTAAATATTCTGGACCTGAAATGGTTGATGCAACTCCTTTGGGGATTAAGCATCCTATTATTGATGTTATTTCAGGAGTCAGAGATAGGAGTGAAGCTTACTGGGATGTCAATAAAACCAGTGAGCAGAGTCAAAGATTTATCAGATTTAGTCAGATGGTTCAATATCTAGATAGGGATGATCTTGTAGCTATCTGGAGAATATTCAAAGAAAAACACAATCCTTATCCTAAGATAATCTATGATGTGGTTATTTGGAATTATCTGAAGGTTATGTTTGAACTAGCTCATGAGGATATAGAATGGGCAAAGTTGAGAAACAACACAGTTCAACAATGGAGGTTATACCAGATTTAGTGGTGTGCATGCTTTGTTTGCTCATGTTGTGGTGATATACATGCTAGTAGAAAAAGACTATCCTCAACTTAATCTCAACAAAAAATTTATAAGACAGATGCTGACACATCAGATGCTTAGAGTTCAAAGGCACTTCTTATCTAATGATCAAGCTTACAAATTTGTTAAGAAAGTATGAAAAGATTCTTTACCCTAAGAAGCAGAAGTAATGTGTTTCGAAGCATCCTCTTCGTGATTGTTTATGTTAAAAGGAAACATGATGATTTGAGGAGTAAATATCAAGTTTAGGGAAGGATTTTTGGGTTTTAAGGATACTACTGCTTTTGGGAGAATCAACTGCTCATGGAATTACTGAAGAAACGTTCTAAGTGTTAACTACTGCTGGTATAATTGAAATTGCTGCTGGTGTATTCTATCTACTACTAGTTGTTGCTGGAAAGAATCAAAGGAATACGCTAAGTAGTAACTACTGCTAGACTTGGAGAAAGTAATGTTAGTGTAAAGTTTCTACTGCTGAAGACTAAGTACTGCCAGAGTATATCTATCTACTGCTAGTGTATTTCAAGCTACTGCTAGAGTATTAGAGTCTGTTTTGTATTTATGGAATGACGTGTTCCTATTATATAGTATTAGATAAGTATAGAAAAGATACGATTGTGATATACATTGTATAGGAAGTCATTGTAACTGATTAGGATTCCTTAGTCTATAAAAGGGGATCCTAGGTCATTTGTTTAGATATAATTTTAAGGCGGCTTCAAGGTTATAAACCCTAGTGATATTAAGATCATTCGTATTATTATTCTAATAATATTGAAGCGTTTGATTGTTATTCATTGTGTTCTTCTTATTCTATAAGTGTTATATTCCGCGTAATACTTTGTGAATCAAACAGTTTCTTAACAGAAGCTAAACAAGATCTATATTTACAAGGTAAACTGGGATCAACACTTGTTATTTTATCATTTCCTTGTAAGGATATTGTTTATTTTTTTTTCCTATTCAATTTTTTTGTAATAGCTACTGCGTTCTATGTAAATTTATATTGTCAGTATCATTTTGTAACATTTGGACATTGTACATAATATTTGAACCATGAAAAGTAGCTTAAACAAGCCCTAGGTTATAATTATAAAAGTTGAATTTTGATCGGCCCCAAAGATGGATTTAACTGGAACAGTTCAGTAGACATTTGACCTTAGGTAAAAATATAGAGTTGTATGTCTATTTCTTAGCTTCGTTTATCGGATGGCTCATTCCGTAACTCCTCCCGATGATTAAATTAGAAAATAAACGGTAAACTATGTCAAAAATTGCACACCGAACTTTATTAGCTAAAAACTCATAAAACTTTTTAAGAACCGACTGTTGGGTAATAAATGAAAGTTGTAGTAGATTCTTTATCTTGAAAGTGGCCATGAAAACTGGATCAAACGAAGTTGTAGAACTTAAGATATCGCCATTTTGGCGGGACTGTTTCATGGAGCCAAAAATTAGTTTTGACAGTTAAGGGTATATTAGAAATTTTACACATGTTATGATATTTTTAAGACCATAAGACCTGTAAATTTGATAAAAAAAACTCAAATACCTTTTTGAAAACTTAAAAACCAAATTTTAACTCTTTACAGTTTAGAAATAGTGAATTTTCAAAGTCGGGATAACTAAATAAATAAAAACTCAAACTTGACATTAGTGTTATTTGACATCTTTTACATAAAAACCGAAGTGGTAGGACCCACTATCGAAAATATAGAAACATTTACTTTTCTATAGATTAAATAGACTTAGACATAACTATTTACGGAATATATGGACTATTAAAAATGACATAAAACCCGAACTTCGGATAATTTATAAGTCAGGGCTTGTAGCTATTTTTAAAATTGTTAAAAATAAACTATAAAGTTTAATAAACTTATAAATATGTGTACAATGTCTAAAGTAGATACCTTTTTTATAAAACTCCTTACGTACGTTTTCATTATAAACCTAAGACACGCCCCTCCTATTTTTGGTCGTCATTAAAGCTTGCAACTTCCCGTTTCATTGTACTTCATCGTTTATATTTCTTATCGTTACGGTGAGTTCATAGCCCTATTTTCACTTAACTGTTTTATAAACTTCTTGGGGGAGATACATGCTACTTTTATTGTGAAAAAGTATTGAAAACTTTATGCTTATCTGAAAGTATTATTGCCTAATCCTTTTTGCCATAAAGTCCCTATATCATGAACCATTAATTACTTTGTGTAAGTGCGAATATTGTGAATATGCCTATTGGGATTGACGAATTTCGTTTGTGTTGTTTAGATAGTTCAACCAAACGCACTATATTTGAGTTAAATAGGTAAGTGGCAAATTACCTACCAGGGCAATAGTTACTATTATCATTGAATTGATACCCCAATTAACGTTTTGCTTGTCATGAGCTTAGAGCAATAATAACTATTTTAACGATTATTGTATTTGTTGCAATTATCAACATAACTCTGAAATCTTGTTGTCCATTACTTTAAACATTAAACCTATGAATTTCACTCAATACTTGTGTTGATGTTTTAGCATGTTTTAGGTATTAGCTGGCATGAAGTTGCACGGATATTTTGAAGACTTTGCATCTCATTATCATTTGATAAAACTATAAAATTTTTATGTTGTACCGCTTATGTACTTTGAACTTGTTGGTACCTCTTGATAAACTCCGATGTTTTATATTAATCGAATGATAATGTATTTTAAAATGTCTCATTTAGAGGTCGTTTTCTATAACTTGTACTTTGTGCTATGAAGTAATACCCTCGTTTAGGTTCCGTTGCTATCCGAAATTGGGGATGATACACCTGATAAGTCTAATGTTTTTAAAATAAGATTGTTTTGTCAAAATTGCTTCGAGATAATGTAATTCTTTCAAAAGATCTATAGATTGTAACAACAAAACCCATGTTTTTTACGATTCAATATGCTAATGCCACACAAATATAAGCTTTTGTCTAAATTATTTCCCATTCCTAAAATTTCACTTTGGTTCCATTGAAAAGGTTTATTTTGAAAAGAAAATTGATAAGGCTTCGTTTGAGATATTAATTCATAATTTTGGATTTGATTCCTAGTATACATCAATTAATAATGAATCAAATATGTAATATTTGTAAAAATCGAGTTATATTAATGATTCACTAAATTTTTATGTATGGTTTACAATTCTACTTATATATCAAAATCGTGAAATTTCAGCATTAAGTCGATATTTATTACACATTTTAGATTAGAGTGACATTAGAATGAGTCTATACCTACAAAAATTGAATCCTCTCGATAGTGTATGTGAGAAACCTATATCAAAAAATTTATTGTATTTAAGCATTTTCAATTTAAATTCTTCTTTATAATCATGATTACTTTGCAATAAAAACACACCAATGATCTAATACCAACCACCTTTTTTTAAGGCATGAAATTCCTTTTAAATTTCTAAAAAAGAAATTATATGTTATTATTTTCAACATTATTAGGTCAAATATTTTAATTGACCCCATTTATATTTTGGATAATAATGACTTTTCAAACGATTTGTGTTTGATTTCTAAGGCCTGTTTGTTTGATGAGGATAGGATTAGGTTTCGAGATCAAAAGAAAAAACAAATGTTTGGTTTAAGTTTTAGGATTAGGATTTGGTTTATAATTCAGTTATGTGAGGTTTTGTTAAAGTAATACAAATAGCTAGGTTTTAATAAATTTGTGACACCATTTCTTTCATTCATTCTATCTCTTTCTTCTTCATTATTAATAAAGTAATAAAATTATTTATTCTTTCACTAACTATTTAAATAATCATGTTAAATTAAAATTAATATCCTCCGTCACTTCAAAATTTTAAATTAAATTCAAATCCTAATTATAAACTCATCTACAAACTAAACGTGCCTTAAGATCATAGTGGATGAACGAATAAAAAAATGTCATATAAGATGAGGTGTTTGCATATATCTTTTAGAGTAAAGTCCAAAATACACCCCTATGGTTTGTCTCGTGTCTCGCTTTACATCCTCGTGGTTTTTTGGCACAAAACCATCCATCCGTTAGTAAAGTTGGCACAAAACCATCCCTCCGGTAGTAAAGTCAGTGTTGGAATCACTCCTAAACAGTATTTCAAGTATTTATATTTCATATGTAATAGGTAGCTTTATTATGGCCTTTATGTTTGTTTAAGGTCCAGCTTATGTAGAAGGCCCATAAGCTGAGGCCCAAGCCCAATAAGGAATAGGGAAGGAGAGGGAGTGTTGCCCTAGCTCCTTGCCTATAAATACATTGTAATAACCTTCATTTGAAGGTTGGTTGTTCAAGTTTTCTTTTCATTCACTCTCACTACGCCTAAACCGTGCTACTCATATTGTGTTTGTGTTTGATACTTGTTCATCCGCCTTTATCTCTTCTCTTATAAGCTTGTGTTGTAAAACTAGTGACCTAACAGTGGTATCAATCGCCAAATAGTTGGGTGTACACTTTGTTTTTGAAGTTTTGGTTTTGGGTCTTACGCGTAAAGATAACACAATCTTTGGTTCGCTTAAAAACTAATTTTTTACACTTTTGAATCCAAGATTCTTGTACTTTCAACGTTATTAGGTGTTAAACTATTGGTTTTTGGCAAAAAGTTTGGAACTTTACGTGTTTTTCCTTGTTTTTAAGCTTGTTTTTGTACGCAAGTGTTATCCTACGCGTAACTGTTTTAAGTGCTTTAGATCATCAAGTTTCACACTTTTGTGTTATTTTGGTGTTATTGAAGCTATTTCAACACACAAAAACTGGTTTAGAAACACATTTGGATAGAATCACAGTTACGAGTAATCTTACGCGTAACAAAACCCTAAAATTACGCGTAAGACTTTCCTTGGTTTGATCTTCAATTTTCTGGTTTATTCCGTGTTTTCTTACTTGGATAAGTCTGAAAATACGTCGACTTTGGATATCTTTTGCACTGTGAAGTGTAAAAGATCACTTGGGATAAAACCCTAATCTTACGCTTAAGCATAAGCTTACGCGTAGAAAATATTACGCTTAAGATTCCTCTTACGCGTAGACTTAGTCCTACGCATAAGGTAATCCTACGCCTAACTTTCTACGCCTAACTTACTGTTTACGCATAACATTAGTCTTTTTTCCTGCTTACGCGTAAGCTAAATCCTACGCGTAACTATTCTTGTTACGCGTAACTTTTGGTGTTTTTACGCATAAGTGCTACTTGGTTCTTGTCATTTCTACGCCTAAGGATACTTCATCTACAAAGGTTCATTCGACTACAAAGATCCATTATTACTACACAAGTTTATCATCATGTCTCAACCACCATACTCTAACTACTTCCCTCACACTTATAATCATCAACAACAACAACAATTAACTCCACAACATCAACAATGGAATCAACAACAAGCCATTTATCAACAACAATTTAATCAGCAACATACTCCACAAATTGGTACAATTCCACAACCACAAATGGTTCAACCACCACCAAGTCTTCAAACTCTACCCTACACAAACGATTTCAATCAACATCCATCACGAAGCACTATGAAGGAACCCACTTGGTTTGCAAAGATGTGTGAAGCTTTAAGCAGCCAACAATCAATTCATGAAGCTGGATCACTTGATAGACCTCCAATGCTCACTCTAGGAAACTACGATCAATGGGTGATAAGGTTCTTTAGGTTCTGTGATCTGAAGAAACCACATGGAAAGTTCTTAAAGAAGGTTATCTTGGAAGGTCCATTTGAGATGCCTACTGTCATTGTACCCAGAGATCCAAACGCAGTTCCACCAAGAGATGAACAAACCAACATTGCCACTGTTGCAGATTTAAATCCTACAGAACTTCTACACTATGAAGCTGATGAACTTGCAATGGAATACATCCTTTTAGGATTACCAAACCCAATTCTTCGTAGTGTTGATGCTCAAAAGACTGCACAAAAAATGTGGGATCATATTCGTCTTCTTATGGAAGGATCTGTACTCAATCAGGAGGATTTGGAATCCAAAATTTACTTGGCTTATGAACACTTCATGATTGAACCTGGAGAGACACTTGAGTCATATCATCACCGATTTTCAGACATCATCAATGATTTGGATAAACACAACATCATCATGCCAAGAATTGCAGTGAATACTAAGTTCCTGAGTAGTCTTGGTCCAGAATGGGAGAAGTATGTCATTTTTCTCCGTCAAGCAAAGAATATGCATCATTCTACTTATGGATTGTTGTACGATTACTTGAAGCCTCATGAAAAGGAAGTTGATCGGGAAAGGATTCTCCGTGCTCAAATTGCTAAACAGTCACAACCGGACAATCAACAACTTGCCTTGTATGCTCAACAGAATTATCCCTCTCAACCAGCAACTCAACCAACTGCTTCCAGCACACCTTCACAGCAACAACCTCAACCTCAACAAAATCAATTGGTCCCATACAGCAACAATGCTCAAGCATATGTCAGTGAAGCTACTGAGGAAATCGATCCATTCGAAGCATTGCAACAAGGATTTGTGATGATTGCTAATGCTTTTGGCCGTTACACCAACAAATCCAACAATCGTATTCGTTCCTCATCTAACACACGGACTCAAGCTGTTGTGAACAATGGACGTGTTGAAGTTCAAAATCGTGATTATGGTCGTCAGATGGGCGGTGGTCAAGGGTTTAATGCTGTGGGTAGGAATAACAACAGAGCTCAAGTGGTGGAACAGGGAAATGCTCAGAATCGGTTAAATGGTCTTAGATGCTACAACTGCAATGAGAAGGGACACCTGGCTAATGCATGCCCAAAGCCAAGGACTCGGGGCAGTGCTTATTTCAAAGAGGCATTACTTTTGGCTCTTAAGGATGAAGCCGGTGGATCTCTCACAAACAAAGAACAGAGCTTTATGGCAGATGCAGACTCAGATGATGATATGGAGGACTTGCAGGCTAATGCAGCAGTTATGTTGATGGCTAATATGCATGAGCTGCACATGAGTGATACAGGCCCAGTGTATGACACTGATGGCTTGTCTCAGGTACCCGAACAAACCATCATCATATCTGAACTAATATCTCCGCCAATATCTGAATCCGGCACGGATCAGACTGTTCAAAATGAGTCTTGTACATCTTCTTCTGATGATTTTCAAGTTAACCCTGTAGTTACATTTGACGATCAAGACGACCTTATGGTCTCCTTTGATAACCAAATTGACTCCGTGGTCGTACTTGAGGATCTAAAGAATGATCATGATGAGAATCAAGTTGAACAAGATGATTTGTTGCCTCATCCGGATTTTGCTCGGTTAATTCAAGACCATAAAATCAAAATGGAGGAATGTTATGCATTAAATCAATCCTTAAAAAGTAAAAATGCACTGTTAACCAAGGATTTTGAATGTTTACAAATGCAACTCAACTTTTTCAAAACTCAAGAAAACCGTGAAAAAGGTTTTGAAGCCGCTTTTGCAAAATCTCATCAAAACGAAAAATATTTAGAGAGACAGATGCGTGATCTAGCCGCCTCGAAGAATGCTTTGTTGTCCGAAATAGAACAACTGAAACATGAACATAAAAAGCAAATTAACGCTCTCACCTTGGAAAATCAAAATGCTAAGGCTGAGTTGTTAAATTGTCAAAAACAGTTCTCCGCATACAAAAAGCATTCAACGAATCGGGTAGATGACCTTCTTGCAGAAATTCTCGGTTTGCAAAACAAACTTAAAGAGTTTAAAACGGTTGTTTACAAACATGGTGAATCCGTAACAGCTATTGAAAAGTTTACCTTAAAACCCAATCCAAATGGATATGGAAAAAATCTAGCTGATTACAAGCCTAAGCTTTCACTAAAAACATTCAAACCAACTCCTGAAGTTTCCAGTGCACAATACAAAATTGATAATACTGTCATGAGTGTTGTTGAATACCATCGTCAAGAGGAATTAGATGCAGAAGACGAGAGTCGATCTAAATTAAAAAATGTTGTTTACAACAAACCTTTTAATTATAAAAATGCGGTCACTTTCGTCACACCAACGGATTCTTCTAACACACCAAGGGTTATCATCAAAACACCCGAGTCTTCTATTGTTAATCCCAAAACAGTCTTTGCACAAACTTACGGTCCTTTACCTTCCATTAGTGAAGTAAACTCAAAACCTGAAAATCGAAAAATTCTTCGATATTTTGACATTTTCATGGCTGACCTCGAAATTTTACAACATGAGATAGAATATCGATCTGAAATCAAAGTTGAACATTTTCAATCGCCTCTGGCGCGAGAACAAAGAGACATTTTTCAGAAAAATCTTTTACCTAATGTTAAAAACTTGAAAAGTTGTGCAATTGCCTGGGAAAAGGATTTTCATAAGGAACTTGGGGTAATGAAAAACGTTTTCGAGAAAACAGAAACATCTATTACTAACACAAAACGGAAAAAGAAACTGTTGAGAAAAGATGTTGATCGACTCTTGGAAGATGTTATCTGTGCTGATATCCATAATGTTGTGCTATTCTATTCGTTGCCATATGCATCTGATCATATCTCTGCTGATATTGTTGAAACTGGTGTTACCGTTGAAAACACCGATAATGTGCTTCAGATCGAGTCTTTAAAAGCAGAAAATAAACGATTACACACGGAAATTAACAATGCAAAACGTCGTCTTCAATGGTGTGAAAAAGATATTCACAACCATCAACTTAGTTTTCAAAAGAAAATCGCTCAATTGAGTGCACATTCTTCTGATCCTAAAATTGAACAACTGGATGATCAAAACGTGTCTTTGAAAAGTCAAATATCAAAATATGAACAAGAACTTTTAAAAGTTAAAAAGGAATATGGTGTCATATTTGATTTACTCAAAAAGACTCGAGATGAAGCATCTAATGAACTTGATCACTATCTTGCTCACACTAGAGAAGTCATGAATTTTGCTGGCAATATTCGTTCTGAAAATCAAGATCTGATTCACACCATCTCTAAGTTACGGGAAATGTTAGGAAAGTATGAACAACTCCCGCCTACTGTGATTAAGAGATTAGCACCAGTCACACTTAGTAATCGTGAACCTAGAATTCCCACTGCCAAATCACAAGTTGCTAATGTGTTTCCCTCTACTGAAACAGGAATAGTTGCATCTTTTCCAAACGTCCGCACTTCACAGCCTAGGAGCACTCAAACGAAGAATAGGAAGTTGCGACCTAAGAAAAGATCAATAAGGAATGCTAAAGTAGAAGAACACCCTAGGAACCTGAATAAAACACAAGTTACTTCCACTATAGATGTTGCGTCTGGCAAATGTAATAGAAATAGTGATGTAACGAATGCTAAACCGTTAAGCACCTTTGATATTCAGTCTGATGCACCTTGTGATATTTGTCAAAAGAGTATGAATTCTGATTGTCATGACAAATGTGTTGCTAATGCTATAATCTCTAGATTACGGAATCCTAAGAATCGGAATACCTCTAGGCCCACTAATCATTCTAAGTCTGTGCTTGGTAAACCACCTTCTTTAGATTCTAAGGCAACCATTGCTATCACAGTAGCTCCCACTACACCTCCTAAGAATGTAGTACCACCTAGTGCTTTCACTAAGACTAAAGCAAAGAGTAGTTATAGATGGCAGAAATGGATATATAACACACTTGGATTTAAATGGATGCCTAAACTTATCAATGTGTGTATGTCTAATGTACCTGCTTCGGAACCCTCTAACATTTCGGGTTCCACGTCTACTTCTATTCCATCTGTCTCGTCTGTGTATAATGCAGGTGATACAGATCATTCTCTGGATTGTTGATAGCGGATGTTCCCGACACATGACAGGCAATCTTAAACTGTTATCAAACTTTATTGCAAAGTTCATTGGCACTGTCAGATTCGGGAACGATCACTTCGCAGCCATCATGGGCTACGGAGATTATGTTAATGGGAACATTGAAATCAGCAGGGTTTACTATGTGGAAGGCCTCGGTCACAATCTGTTTTCAGTAGGTCAATTTTGTGATGGAGATTTGGAGGTTGCTTTCAGGGAGAAAACTTGTTTCATTCGTGATCTACAAGGAAACGACCTTATGTCTGGCTCGCGTAATTCTAGTCTCTACACTATCTCTATGAAAGACATGGTTGCTTCATCTCCCATCTGTTTACTTTCCAAGGCAACATCAACAAAATCTTGGCTATGGCACCGTCGCCTCTCACATCTAAACTTTCAAACCATCACCAACCTTGCTCGACACAAACTAGTTGAAGGACTCCCAAGATTCCGGTATTCAAAAGATCACCTTTGCTCAGCATGTGAACAAGGGAAAAGCACTCGTGCTCATTTTCCTTCAAAGGTGGAACACAGCTCTCAGCATGTGCTTCATCTTCTTCACATGGATTTGTGTGGCCCGATGCGCGTGCAAACGATCAATGGCAAACGCTACATCTTAGTAATCGTTGATGACTACTCTCGATGGACTTGGGTCTATTTTCTTCGTAGCAAAGACCAAGCTCCACAAATGATCATCACCTTTCTCACAAAGATACAGGTTCAGCTCCGCAATACCGTCAGAATCATCAGAACAGACAAAGGAACTGAATTTGTTAACAAAACCCTTCGTGAATTTTATGAGAAAGTAGGAATTCAGCATCAAACATCTATTGCACGGACACCTGAACAAAACGGAGTTGTTGAAAGACGAAACCGAACGTTAGTGGAAGCTGCAAGAACAATGTTAATCAATGCTAAACTTCCAGATTACTTATGGGCAGAAGCTGTATCTACTGCATGCTATACTCAAAACCGTTCTATGATCACAAAACGCCACAACAAAACACCTTTTGAGCTTGTCCACAACTACAAATCGAACCTCAAACACTTTCATGTATTTAGATCCCTTTGCTATCCGAATAATGATCGTGATGATTTTGGAAAGCTCAAAGCAAAAGCTGATATTGGAGTATTTATTGGATACTGTGACAATTCTAAAGGTTTCCGAATCTGGAATCGTCGAACTAAGGAGGTAATGGAAACGATTCATGCTCATTTCGATGAACTCACGGAAATGGCTTCTGAGTATAACAGCTTAGAACCCGGTCACAACCGTTTAAACTTCCCTCAACCCCCATCATCAGCTGAAGAAAGCCCTCAGCTAACTCGTCAACAAATGGAAAGGTTATTTGCTCCTCTGTTCTGTGACGATATTGATGAACGTGCTCCTGGTGTATCCGCTGTTTCCGCTGCACAACCTGATAATATTCCTATACCTGATACACCTGCTACAACAACTACTGTTGAAGATGCACCTACACCAATTGACTCCAACACAACAGTTGAACACACCGCTTCCAACAATGATGAACCAGCTGATGATATTCTGAATGAAGTACCCCCACCCGCAGATTTTGATCCAAATGCGTTTTTCAACCCGTTTGCAAATGAGACTGCTGCACCAGATGTCGCGGAATCTTCAACAAACCATTTGAATCCTCAGAATCTGCACAATGTATACCAACATCAACCCTCTACACATAGATGGACAAAAGACCATCCTCTGGCTAACATTATTGGCAACCCGAATCAACTAGTCGTTACGAGACAACGTCTTCATTCAGATGGTGAACACTGCATTTATGCACTCACTGTCTGCCAATCTGAACCTAAAAACATTAAAGACGCAATGACAAAAGACAACTGGATTGAATCCATGCAAGAAGAACTCAACCAATTCAAACGTCTTGAAGTATGGGAACTGGTTGAAAGACCAACAGGGGTCTATGTCATTGGTCTAAAATGGATTTGGAAAAACAAATTGGATGCTGAAGGGAATGTCATCCGAAACAAGTCACGGCTAGTTGCTAAGGGTTATCGTCAGGAAGAAGGGATAGACTTTGAAGAATCTTTTGCTCCGGTTGCTCGTCTTGAGGCTGTTCGGATATTTCTCGCGTTCGCGGCTCATATGAACATGACGGTCTATCAGATGGATGTCAAAACGGCGTTTCTCAATGGGCAACTTAAAGAAACGGTCTATGTCAGCCAACCAGATGGATTCGTTGATCCTGAGTTCCCGAACCATGTCTACAAACTGAACAAAGCTCTTTATGGTCTCAAACAAGCCCCTCGGGCATGGTACGATAAGCTATCATCTTTCCTCATTGCCAATAATTTCACCAAAGGCTCGGTTGACCCAACTCTTTTTATACAATATCACGGGTCAACACATAAAAAGTTTTCAATCGCTTTTGCAAAACTCATGAAGAAAAATTTTGAAATGTCCATGATGGGTGAACTTACGTTCTTTCTAGGACTACAAGTTCATCAATCACCCCGTGGTATTTTCTTGAGTCAGTCCAAATATGCCCTTGAATTGTTAAACAAATTTGGAATGAATACCTGTGATACTTATGCCACACCAATGGCTCATACCAAGAAATTAGATGCTGATTTACATGGGAAATTGGTTGACCCTACCAAATACCGAAGTATTATTGGGTCTCTCATGTATCTAACAGCTAGCAGACCTGATATTGTCTTTGCCGTTTATCTATGCTCCCGTTATCAGTCGCGACCAACTGAAACCCACCTCTCTGAGGCTAAAAGAATCCTCCGATACATCAAGGGAACCATTAATTTGGGGATCTGGTATCCGAAGGATTCTGGTTTTGAACTAATCGCTTTTTCAGACGCTGATCACGCAGGATGCCTAGACTCAAGGAAAAGTACTTCAGGAGCACTACAATTTCTCGGTGATAAACTGGTGTCTTGGCAATCAAAGAAGCAGGATTGTACATCACTGTCATCAACTGAAGCAGAATATGTAGCCATGTCCGCGTGTTGTGCTCAAGTCATTTGGATGAGAACACAACTCAAAGACTATGGTTATGTATTTGACAGAATCCCGATGTACTGCGACAATCGGAGTGCCATTGCAATCTCGTGCAACTCAGTCCAGCACTCGAAATCAAAGCACATCGATCTACGCTATCATTTCATCAAGGACCACGTAGAACAGGGTACCGTTGAATTATACTTTGTGGGTACTGAATACCAATTGGCAGATCTGCTCACCAAAGCCTTGCCTCCCGCTAGGTTTACTGAGTTGGTCCACCGAATTGGTATGAGGTGTTTGACTCAAGAGGAATTGGATGACCTCTTAAAACAGTCTTAAAAACCTGTCAAACACCAAAACATCTTTTGTAAATAAATAAAATCTTTCAAAACCAAAATACAAAAATATAAAACCTGATAAAACACCAAAAATATTCTCCTCATCTATTTTCTTTAAACATGGCAAGTACATTTCTTCCGTCAACACTTTTATCTTTCAAAATTCAGTATTTTTCCGATCAAGTGTTGAGGGGGAGAAATTTATCGCATTAACCGTTTCAAAACATAAGTGTACTTGCATGTTATCACATCTCGGTTGTTTCGTTATACTAATGATGGTGGACTTTCTGGCTCAAAGACACTCCTCGGACCTTAATTAATAACCTTTCATTATTTTCTCAAGTCGAGGGGGAGTGTCGTCATGTTTATTTCCCAAAAAATCTTCGTTTGGTAACCAAAATGGAAGTTAAAAAGCTTTGGATGAAAAAGGAAAAGGTGGAGGGACCAAAACTGTCAAAACCTTAAAAATATTTTGAATAAAAGTATCCTCCACCTACCATTCACTTAACATTTATTACTTAACCTAATCTCATCTACGCCTAAGATTCATTCAAGAAATCTGTTGTTCTGATCATCAAATTGTAAGTGTTTTAATGATCCAAACATAGTTTTAAGCTAAGGATTTTAATATCACGTAAATCCAACGGCTAAAAAATGTGTTACGCGTGATTTTGTGTTCTACGCATAAGCGTATGAACACATAATCATTGTGTGTGTGTTTTTGGTCACATGGTTTGTGTCAAAACGTTTCTTATACATCAATGATACTGTGTTAACCATCAAACTCCACCCAGAAACACTAATTGATGATTTTTGAAAATTAGGGTTTATTAGTCGATTTGGGTATTTTCGAATGATAAGTGATATGGTCAAAAGGATTGTTGTGTTATGCTTTCACGTTGTTGAATTAATGATTTCCATAGTCTATGGCCACCCAGAAACACGAATTGGTCATCAATTCGAAATTAGGGTTTAAAGTTCATAAACTTTGGGTGTTTTTGATTCACTGCATAATAAGTGTTAAAACTTGGTCTATATGCTCTCACAACGTCTATGATATACCAGAAAAAATTTGGTGCTTAATCTATGGCTAGAATCCATACGCGTAGATCTAGGGTTTAGTCTACGCGTATGCAATTCTACGCATAACTGTGTTACATATGCTATTGCCATGATCTGATGATAAAATGTATGTATGTGTTAATATTGATGATTTGATAAATTTATTTCAGGATTGCTACGCTTAGAATTCAGAATCAAGGTCATTTGATTATCTACGCATAAGGATTACCTTACGCGTAGCTGGTTATGCGTAAGACTTGTCTTACGCGTAGCTTCTACGCTTAAGGTTCTACAGTGGGACTACGCGTATCCTGTGAAGGATATGCGTAAACAGTGACCTCTACGCATAAGGTCTACTCTTACGAGTAAGCCTTACGCGTAAGGTTTCTATACGCCTACGCGTAAGCTCTACGCGTAAGGTCCCCTTTTTTCCTACGCGTAACATTTCTTACGCATAAGAAAGGATCCTACGCATAAGCTTTCGCCTACGCATATGTCACGACTGTTTACGCGTAACTTTGTCAATCCTACGCTTAAGCCATTTTTGACCTTCATTATGAATTGTTTCGTGTACAAAACTTGTTAATAAACTTATCATAACGTCACGAATCCAATAATGTCACTAATAAACCAAAACATTTGATATGTTGTGAACAATAAGTGATAACATAAGCTTTAAAACTTAAAGTTAACTAACTCACGAAACATTTCACGACGTCATTAGACTATTGGACATACAAGTGACTTAGGGCTCGTAACAATCATTGACGTGGTACATTAAATAACTAGACAATAAGACCTTCTGCTGACTAACATTATGTCTTTCGATATGTTGGTTCTTTTGGCTAATATTATTTCAGATCACGACATGGCTGCTCAACCAAACATGGATGCACCAAATGTTCTCTCCATTGCTGACATCTACCCTAATGGCTACCCAATGAAGATTGGAAAGAATAATCTCCGAGTTGACTTCAGCACTCTCACTTGCTCTGAGTCTTCATGCTTAATCGCTATTGACATTCTGAGGACTCATCCATATCAGAACATGCTCACACATTCTGCAACAGTTCCTGAGATCTATATCCAACAGTTCTGGAACACCATGGAAAGGGTCAAAGGAAGGACTGCAGTGACAGTGACTCTGAATCACAAAAGAATCACCATCACACCTGCAGACTTAAGGGCTGTTCTCTTAATTCCTGAAGTCGAACCAGACAAACTTTATGCCACACCTACTGAAGAGCTCACTCTCCAATTCTTAATCGATATCGGTTATGATGAGGCTACAGGAGTAATCACCAAACACTCTCACGTAGAGCTCAAGAATATTCCTCAACCTTGGAGAACACTCTACATGATCATCACCAAGTCTATTTCTGGTCGTGATAGCGGCTATGAGCATCCTAAGCTCATAGAACTGCAAATATTTTGGGCATTTGTCAACATGAAACACATCGCTATTGAAGCTCTGATTTGGGATGACATGATGTCATTTCTCAACAAACTTGGCTCAAAGATTCCCTACATCAGATATACCAAATTATTGATCCAGAGAGCACTTGGACTTCACCCTGACATTCCCAAGAGGCTCAATGACCCAGACAATCACGATATGTTGACGGAACCCATTCTCACTGTTAGAATCAAGGAAACGTCCACAAAGAAACAAGGTGCTGTATTGCCAGATTTCCTTCTAACTGAAGATGTCAGAAAGCTCGAAACGTACAAGAGATATCTGGAAGCAGTCAGACAAGGCAAAGTTGGTCATCTTGACGAAAAATCTTCTGGAACACCTGTCAGGAGAACCAGAAGAGGAAGTGCAGGAAGCACAACAAGTTCTGTGAGTCAAAGGAAGGTTCCTAAAAGGAAAGCTCCTTCAATAAGGATTGTTCCCGTAAAGGAAGCCGAACCTATTCCCACAATTGAACCTCAAAGACAACTTAGGGACGAGAGCTCTGATGATACTGAGACAGATGAAGAGGTTCATTACTCTGCAACTGCAACCGAAACACCTGCATCAGTGACAAAACCTCCAAGTCCTCCCGTTGTCCAAGAAAAGGGGAAGACTCAAGCTATTGTACCTTATAATGAGAGCTCTGAAGATGAAGAAGAAGAGCAATTGGATAAATCATACAGGAAGAAGTTTCACAACATCCGACACCTTCAAAAGGCCGCTGAATTTGCTAAAGATCAGATGGGTGGCCCCGGAGGATCAAGTGGTGCTGCCCACTCCTCTCCAGATCCTGATGCGGTTAATCAACCCGATAAGGGATCTGGTGCCACCACTCTTCTGCAACAACAACCGCCTGTAGAAGACACTATTGAGTATGATTTTGAGAAACAGGAAACTGAGAAAGAAAAGTCTAAGGATGACGAGGATGATTATACTAAGTTTCTTCTAGACAGTCCAACTCACTCAAAGGAGAAAACCTCAGAAACTCCTAAGGACATGAAGTCTCCTCATGTCTCCTCATCATCGGACTCTTCATCTCACTCATCACCACCACCATCAACTAAGTCAACCAGATCATCATCCAAATCCGTGAAGAAACCACCAAAGTCTTGGATTTCTCAAACACATGCAAGAATTGTGAAAGCTGTCAAACAAGTTAGAAAGAAGGACATGCTTCAAAGAAAACTTAATTGGTATGCTGAACAAATGCAGTACTTACATGATGAGAATGACGGGATGCGGAAAGATAGGAAAGCTATTCAGGAATTCATGAGAAGTCATCGTCAGGGGGAACTAAATGAAATGATTGAAGGTTACACTCAAAAGTACCTTCAGGATATCGTTCCAAAAGTCCAAACAGAACTGGAGAAGTCAGCAAGAGAACAAACCCACAAGTTTCTTCTCGACACTGTCCCCAGTGTGACAAAAGAAGTATTTTCCAGACAACTCACCCCTAACATCATTGCATTGGTTAAACATACAATGGCAAAAGAAGCTGATCTCTCCGAATCTGAGTTAATCGCTAAACTAGTGATGCAAATGTCAAAGAGATCTGGAACGTTTACCTCAGATGAAGCTAAATTTTTCGAAATTCTACTTGACTATCAACTCAGATCATCATGCAAGGAGTCAGCCGCTCAACCCAAAAGACCAAGAGATGACGATGATAAGGATAAGGACTCCGCACCTAAACGTCAGAAGCAGTCTGGTCAATCTACATCTATGCCACCTCCTCCACATCGGACTTCTTCTCAACATAAGTCTTCTCCACCACGGTCTTCCACTGATAAACCTCGGGACGATTCCGAGTTACCACCCTTGACTCAGAAAACTGGTGATCACTTTGAGTATACGGGTGGTGACGATGAAGAGGTCCTTGAGCCCCAACAACAACCCTCCTCTCCCAAACAAGTGAAGAAACCCGAATCATCATCAAGGCCTTCTAAAAGCAAGAAAAAAACGACTCAGCCAGATGTCGTACCATGGCTAGATGACGATAAAACCGAAGAGTATGAATGGTTCTCCACACTTGTCAATCAAACTCCCTACCCTGAAGAAGGTCAAGAATTGGTAGACGGTAGTACTTTGGAGCATGCAAAGATTCTGCAAGAACGATTCCGTGTGAAGAAGATGACGAAATCCGAATTGAAGCGCATCAAGAATGAAGCATTCCTTCTGTTGAAGAACAGCTCTGAAAGCGCCCTCGAGGTCGAATATCATCTTGAGAACATCGCTCGAGCTATGTCTAACAACATGGATTGGCTCAATCCGGAAGCAAACATTGACTTCACACAAAGGGACAACCCTCCATACTACACCGACTGGACCAAACCCCTACCGACCATTGGCCAGGCAGACGAACCAAGGATTCCATTCCGATATTTCTTCAACAAAGACCTGGAATTTCTCATCCATGGTGGCGATGGTTCGAGAAAATACGCTACATCATTGACTCTTCCATTCCCAGCGGCTATTTACTCAAACTGCATAGCTATCGAGGAACGTGCAACTCACTTGTTTTCTGACAACGTGCAAGCATACGACCAAGATGCATTGTATGGGATTCATCATTGGCCTGAACGCCAAAGAATCTACTACAGAAGTTTCCTGGTTCAAAAGTCTCAACATGAAGTGTATTGCTCTAAGGACATCGTGGCCATCAAACACATTGATCTCAAGTCTAAGTGGGACTACACATTCTTGAAGAATATCATAGTCAAACGACAAGATGAAAAGGACTATGGATTCTCCGAAGCTGACTTTGAGAACTTGTCCCTCAACGACATCGAAGACATGTACCTTGCAAAAGTACAGGGTCGTATGAGACAATTCTCGACTGAAGTTCAACGTGAATTTATCAAGTCAGTTCTCATCTTCATTAGACGCATCGTGATCAAAGAACGTGTCGAAGATATCCAGATGGCTGTTGAATCATATCAGAAATGTGTAAACTTCACTCCACCACAGCTTGATCTTCCTGACATCAACCAGCTCACACAACTCACGCTCATCAGCAAACCTTTCGGCGTTGTTTACCGCAGTGAACTTCGAAGAAACTGCTTAATGGCGTGTAGTGAGCTCCACAAATTTGGGGATCATACATTGAAGTTGGTTAGGGATGGATTGGCGTACAGATTGAAGGATATATGCATGAAAGTTGGGAATCCTAAGCGCTGGAACTCTCAGGATAGAAGGGATGTGAGAAGGATCATCACCATGATTGATGAACGGTTGTTCAGAAGGGATCAGTTCAGACGCCTGGAGAGCTATGTTGGTGGTAGACCCAGGATAAACATCACCGGCTTTCAACGCCCTGTGCGCACTCCTGGAAACATCACTGCACTTCCTGGTACCCCTTGAATTGTTTCCTTCATATGATTTTGGATGAATGAATTTATATGTGGATGGCTTGTGCACACATAACAGTGTACAACCCGTAATGGTCAAGAAAGGACCCTGTGGTACGCCTCAGTGCCACAATCCTTATAAAAGGAGCGAAAGCTTCTTATTTTTGAGTAAAACCTATCAAACCTTTCATTTTTCAAGGTTTTGCTCAAAAAGACAAGTACTTCCCCATATGATTTTAAAACCTCAACCGTTTATATCACTAATTGAGGGGGAGTATTTGATTAAAACCTTGTTCACAAATTGTTCACAGTGGTCACTCTTCCCGCAACACTCAAAATGGTCATATTTATTCTCAAAATGTTTCAAAAATAACATCTTATATGCCATTTTTGAGGGGGAGAAAATTTGTGTGATAAGAAATATGTTGTGCTGAATGCAAATGAATCTGTGTACCTCAGACTTAACCAATGAATTGACGGTACAAAACTGTCTATAACTCGAAAAGACTTGTCCTGGACGGGTAATAATTTCAAGCTAGTTCGCTAGTGATGTAAACGTGTCTCGCAAAGGACTTGTCTGAGTAGAAAGTACCATTCGAGAAACTTTTGATAGACATGAACTCTGACGGGTTTGACAACCTTCCAAGGTTTGTCTACACCTTCAAGGTAGTTATTAGAGCTAGTTGTCACCTAAAAGCTGACAATATATCTCCTTAACTATTCAACGTAACCGTGTCTCGCGGGAGATTGTCTATCTTTAGTGGATCAATTCATAAAGTGCGCGCTCTTTCCTCACTGTGCATTTAACCTTTAAAACTATTAAGCACATGTGGAGGGGGAGTATTTATGCAAAACATCATCTCTCACAGTGGTTCAAACATGTTTTTCATTAACAAACCCTTTGAGAGATATTTTTAACTTACAATGGTTATAATGGCAAACATAGGTTAGTCATGGAGTTATAAGGTGACTAAGGTTAGGAATAACCGTCCTATGATCCGCCAGAGCCGGAGGGATCTACCCAAGGACTCTACCATTAGTTAGTGTTAGAAGTCCTTAGGAATGATTATAAAAAGGAGAAAATGAGAATCGGAGAAAGAAGGAGTTGAAGAATCAAAAAGAAATGTAAAGTAAAGGGTGAAAAGAAATAGCCCTCCAGATTATTCAACTTAGGGCAGACACCGGGTTCAATTCATATGCTACTGGTTGTCACTTAGTGACACTGGTATTGAAGATTAAAAGTCGTCATGGACCCAGTGACGCATGCACTAAACCTTCTTAGCCACTCAAGTTTCTCTCAACAGAAACTTGTTTCAGTCTCACTGGGAACCCTACATAAACTATTGGCTTTCTCTTAGAGATCGCTGGTATTGAAAAAGGAGACCCTCTCCCTAGTCTCCGCTCAGGAAAACCAAAACGCACTATTGAGTCTAGAGCCACGAGATTCATCAAAAGATCTCTTAGGAACACTTGACATTTTAATCACTTGTTGATCAACAATAAGATCTTCAGTGATTCAGTGGTTCATATCGAGTCCTTCACAGATCTTAGCAATCTGTCGAGAACATTTATGAGAGGTTCACATCTGTGATCCTCAGTGATTGAATGGAAACTCCTGCCAGGGTCAACATCAAACAGCCCTGACAGCAGGTCGCTTCGGTAACTCCCCGTGGATTACGCGGAGTGTGTCTCATACGGTCTACGGTCGTGAGGTGATGCTTCGGTGCACCTCAGCGACTCATCTGAACTGTAGATGTACTTCGGTACATCGTGTTATCTCACTTGTGGGACTCCAGTTCAGGAACGGCCTTTGTGAGAATTAGAGTTGTGTTTTCACACTATGCTGTTAACACTCTCGAAGTTCTAACTTGTAAGTGCCGGAAACCGCTTATTACTAACCGTTTGCAATGTTTTCTTCTTATGGAAGCTCCGGAGCGGGATGATCGTGCTGATTCTTCTCATGCTCACGCCAACATCATCACTAATGAAAATTCTATTCGAATGCAACACAACAGTCAGAATGATTCTCCATCTATCAAAGAATCTACAAAGTTAAAGACTTACAGAACTTCATAAGTATTGATTTCCAACGTCAAAGAGCGTGTGAGCATGTTGAAGAATGACGTGGAGACACTGGAGCAGCGAAGCAGACCTGAGGCAGATTGATGTAGACAACAACATACTATCACTTTCACCACAAACAAAAAACAATGATCAAAGAACAAAGTTAAAAATGACGTCTAAGCATAACTGTTCAAAGATAACGATCTCTCTACACTGGGGAGATTGTTCGAATCAAGACAATTCCTCTCACAAGAAAGAAGAATGTCAGAAGACGTCACAACTACTATTACATCAACGCCTTCACCGTTTACATTCATATATACTTGAGGGGGAGATTGTTGGAATCACTCCTAAACAGTATTTCAAGTATTTATATTTCATATGTAATAGGTAGCTTTATTATGGCCTTTATGTTTGTTTAAGGTCCAGCTTATGTAGAAGGCCCATAAGCTGAGGCCCAAGCCCAATAAGGAATAGGGAAGGAGAGGGAGTGTTGCCCTAGCTCCTTGCCTATAAATACATTGTAATAACCTTCATTTGAAGGTTGGTTGTTCAAGTTTTCTTTTCATTCACTCTCACTACGCCTAAACCGTGCTACTCATATTGGGTATGTGTTTGATACTTGTTCATCCGCCTTTATCTCTTCTCTTATAAGATTGTGTTGTAAAACTAGTGACCTAACAGTCAGTCAATCAGGACTAACTATGCAAATAATTTCTCCGTTATCTCCTAATGAAAGAGAGAATATTTGCATCGTCAATCCTAAGGACTAACGGTACAATTTATTTTGGAAATAAATTGCATCGTTAGTCCTAAGGACTAACTGTGCAAAATGTTTTTGGAAAATAAATTAAACGAGGGCGGTGATGGAGGTGGTGGTTGTGGTGGGTGGAAGTGGCGGTGTTGGTAGGTGGCAGCGGTAGAGGTGGGTGGTGGTGGCATTGGATGGTGGTGGGTAACGATGATGGTGGTGGTGGTGGTTGTGTTGGGGGCGGCGATGGATGTGGGTTGTGGTGGTGGTGGTTGTGTTGGGTTGCGGAGATGGAGGTGGGCGATGGTGGTGGTGGGTGGTGGTGATGGCAGTGGTGGTGGTGGAGGTGGCGACGGTGGTTGTGGTGGGTGGCGGTGGTGGTGGTGGTTGTGTTGGGTGGCGGCGATAGAGGTGGGTGGTGGTGGCAGTGGAGGTGGGTGGTGGTGCGTTGAGTGGTGGTGGTTGGCGGTGATGGTGGTGGTGGGTGGCGATGATGGTGGTGGTGGGTAGAGGTGGTGGTTATGGTGGGTGGTGGCGGTGGTGTGGGTAGCAGTGGTGGTGGTGGTAGGTGTGGTTGTGGTGGGTGGTGGGTGGTTAAATATAATTTGTTTTGGTATAATAACACCACTGGATACTTACTATAGTGGTTGGGGCGTTCATTTTGGTGGGCCTCCAGACCCGAGTTCGAGCCTTATTGACCTCTTTTTAATTTATTTTCCAAAAAAATTTTGCACCGTTAGTCCTTAGGAAGGACTAACGATGCAATTTATTTCCAAAAATAAATTGTACCGTTAGTCCTTAGGACTGACGATGCAAATATTCTCTCTTCCGTTCGGAGATAACGGAGAAATAACTTGCACCGTTAGTCCTCATTGTCTGACTTTAGTAATGGAGAGATTGTTTTGTGCCAACTTTATTAACTGAAAGATGGTTTTGTGCAAAAAAAAAACAGCGAGATTGTAAAGCGAGACACGAGATAAAACACAAACATGTATTTTGGACTTTACTCTGTTTTTTTAAGTATTTATCCAATATCTCGTTCTTGTATGGACGAAAAGTTGATACAACATTGAAGATCTAAAGGTAAGCACACTACTCGATATTATGACAATAAAGGTTTGTGGTTAGTTCAACCTTAAAATATACAATTGCAGATAACTTGGGTCGGTCCTTCTGGTTTGCTGGGTATTATTGTTGTCATTTATTAATAATATTATCATAATTACTATATTAAATTGATTAATTGTAATACCAAACTCTATGTACGATATTACAAATATGAATATGAAAGCAAGAGTTTGTATTATGTGCAAATTAACATGAGATTGTACTTAACAACAACTCGTTCAAATTATTATTTAGTAATTTTGCTATTTAAAATTTAATATGTATATTTGTAATAGGTCTATAAAAATAACATTTAACTCAATGTTATAATGCAACGGCCCATAATATTCCGAAAAATATTAATTTTACTAAACAAGTTTAATAACCCGTGCATGTATGGTTGAAAAATTGAACTCCAATGTTATTATGAGTATCATATATTAAATTAAGGGGCTTTTGCATATATATCCTCCCGAAAATGCAAAATTGCATATATATCCAAAGCATGCATAAAAATCATTGTATTATATGCATAAAAAACTTGTACAAATGATATATATGTAATTATTTACTTTGGGAGGGATATATATGCATTTTTGCCTTAAATTAAATATGATTTATGTTTAAAGCATGTGAGTTTATTGAACTTACATGTAGTTCAATATATTCATCTTGAATATGATTTATAATTTGCAGAACTTTAAATATATATGTAATTATTCACTTTGGGAGGGATATATATGCATTTTTGCCTTAAATTAAATATGATTTATGTTTAAAGCATGTGAGTTTATTGAACTTACATGTAGTTCAATATATTCATCTTGAATATGATTTATAATTTGCAGAACTTTCAATATAGGTTTCATATTAAGAGTGTAGGTTTTGTTCAAAAAAAATATTAAGAGTGTAGGTAAAGTTTTTAATCAGATGAGCAGATGACCCTTATGTCCGATTAAGGTTAATGTCTTTGCGTGGCCCGCTCGCCTTGATCGTCTTCCGACTAGAGTTAATTTAGTCAAAAGAGGAGTTATCATGGATTCATCCTTATGTCCGATTTGCGGTTTGTTCCCTGAAAATGCGCAACACTTGTTCTTTGGATGCGATTTGGCTAGATCTATCGCTATGAGAATATGTCATTGGTGGAATCTTAATTGGACTGATAATTCATCGTTTGCCGAGTGGAATTCCTGGTTTGCTTCTATTAGGTTGTCGGGTAAGCTTAAAATGTTGTTGGAGGGAGTTTTTCTCACTTTTTGGAGGTTCATTTGGTCCTTTCGCAACAGGTCTATCTTTGATGACTCTCCCCCGAAGCGTTCATTGTTGTTCGACGATATTGTTTCGTTCTCTTTTAATTGGTGTGTTAATCGTTGTTCTAATTCTTTTTCTCAGGAGTCTTGGTTTAAAAACCCTTATGTGATTTTCTTGTAATGTTTCTAGCGCCTTGCTAGTTTTTTAATAAAAGTTGCCGTTCAAAAAAAAAGATGAGCATATGACCCATTACATATTTTCGCCAAACGTGTTTTGGGGTATTGTTTCAATGGTAATATCGAAGGTTGAAAAATTGCTAGGCGGCAGTTGGGTAGCCGGTATCGTTTAGTGATTAATCGGTTAGGCGGAGATTAATCAGATTGAATTATATATATATAAAATTATAAAATTTTGGAACTATATGTCCGATTTGGCAGATCTAGCCAATTTTTTTTGATTTGGCCGATTTATAACGGATTTGGTTGATTTTTATCCATAACCGTGTTAACCGATTTATCCAATTTTTGTCCAATTTGACCGATTTATGCATGATTTGACTGATTTTATCCGATTAATCGGTATGTTGACTGATTTTTTACTAAAGATTAGTGAAAATCGGGGAGGTTAATCCCGCCTAGCGATTAATCGGCCGACTTGGCCGATTTTTGCAACACTGTTATTATCTCCTCATTGCAAGAGGTGAGATCAACAAATATCACTTTTTTTCAAGGTTATAAATAGCGCGAGGCTTGGCGTGACGGCATGTCGAAGCCTCAAGCTTTTGCGGCCAAGGCGAAGCTTTTGCATTTTTAAGACGTGGTATAAGGCGACAAAAAATATGAAAATATTTATATATTTATATCAGATTTCATATATGTCGAGTTTATAAAAAGCATTGTACATAATGAATAAGGTTACTAAACTATCATTGCATGTAATATTCTCCATTTTCTAAAATAAATAAATAAATAAAAAGTTATCGGAGTTGAAAAAAAAACTCGCCATGCCATACACAAAGGTGCGCCTTTCCACGCCTTACTTGAAGTCACGCCTAAAACCAACACCAAGATCCATTTCGTAAAGTCGAGCCTACGCCTCGCGCCTTGACGGCGCCAAGGCACGCCTTTTAGAACACTGCTTTTTTTCTAAAGATCAAATGGGTGAATCTTAGCCATTCATTTTTTTATTAAACAAAAAACTCATTTTTCATTTTTGTTTAAAACAACATTTCCTGCAAATGGTAAATCTTCAAGCTATGAAAAATATACCATGGCAACGAGAATATTTTTATTTTTCAATAGACAAACAATTTGATATACTTTCGGCGATTTGTAGTGTTGAAATTTTCGCTCAGAAAAATCAAACATGATTTGTAAAATCACTTGTGATTTGTTAAATATCATGTTTGATTTGATTTGTTAAAATCATGTTTGATTTCATAAATCACATGTTTAAAATCACACCTGATTTCACAATTTACATGAGATTTTTAAAGCAATAAATCGCATGTGATTTTTCTGGGTGAAAATTTTGATAAAGAAAATCGTTGAAAGTATATAGAGGTGTCTATCTATAAAAAGATAATTTAATTCTTGTCGCGATGGTATAATTAATTTCGCATAACGATTAAAGGTTTGCGAAATATTTTAATTTTTTTTTAAAAAGAATGAAAGTGGATTTTTTTAGCTAGTTAATTAATTTTAATTAATGATTAATCTAGATCATTATATGTAAGAAAGATGGATATTAAAGCATTTGATCTTTAAAGAAAAAGTTATTCGTAGAGAACTTTTGTCGTCATTGCAAACGTTTAGTTGACCGGTTAAGGTTGGCTAATGGAGAATTAAGTCATGGGTTCAATCCGAACTCCTGACTAAAAGGTCACTGAAACAAATGCTCATTGGTTAGGGCTAGGTCCTTGAGGATCAGTCGGCACTCAAAAAAAGTGCATGAGGTAAATGTTTCCCACTTATTTAAACCTTTTGGAGAACGTGCTTCACATTATCAGATAGTTTATATGAGCATATGACCCATTATATTTGAGAATTGATTTGCACACATAACCTTTTGATTAAAACACATCAATTTATACATTAAACATTGTACTAAACGGGTCCGGGTCAAGTGAGTCTCGGCTAGAGTTGGCCCATCATGTTTTCAATATATATATATATATATATATATTATTTGAGTGAAAAATAAAACAATTGAAAAAAAAATGTTCAAAAGTTTTTTTAACCCGTTAAAACCCGTTGGTTAATTGTTATACAAGTGAAAGTTATATCCAATACCCATCTATAGACCCATCTAAAATATAAAGTGAGACCCAACAAAAGCAATAACCTCATAAATATTACCAATTTGACCCATAAATAACCAATGGGTCTAATTTTTCCATCGATAATAAAAACCACTAGATAAGTCCATCCCTCGGACTTGGTCGTGTATAGTTGTATTGTACACTGGGACGGACCTAAGTTTTCCATAGGGTGATAAAATTTTCTAGGGGTCTTTTACAAACCATTTTTTTTAACAGCAAATTTATTACAACCTACAACACCTATTTCACAAATTCTATCTCATATATCTCCAACGAGACCTGAACACACAACCTCTAGGTTGACGGGCCACTCACATACCGCTGAGCTTAGAGGCCTTTGGTACAAAATGTGCATTTTAAAGATTTTTTTGGTCTAGTAGCGCAAAAGTATTAACAAAGGTTGCGCGTAAGAAAAATACTTTTTTGATAGAAGATACACTTCATGAATTAAAATCGGGTATGAGATACTGGGTCTTTCCCTAATTGTACATACAAAGTAGAGAAAGTTTAAGTTTATGTTATAAATTGTTGGTTATTCGCATTGCTAAATTGTTCTAATTCTAAGTGTACATAAAACGAAAGGTAGAATATCTACCCTTGCTAAACTTGTTCTAATCAAAATGTCGTGAATAAACAAGTAACATATATATCTTTCTATTAATTACTCATGAAGTGGTAAAATATCCAGAGGCGGAGGCAAGGGGGTGGCTAGTGGGTGCTAGGCCCCCCTAATGAGCCCAATAAGGTTGATGTAATATAGGCTCATAGCCTTAAGTTTAAGGAATACTTGCAATCAGCATCCCCTATCAGACTAACATTCTGTGATATGTGATATTCATCTTTGGTTAACTGGTGTTTCTTGGTAAAATTTATACCTTTTATTTTGTACTTGTATACCTGCTTTAATGGAGGTCGGTTTCTTTATTTGAAATACAGTGATAATGAGGAAGATGAACATTGAAAGAGAAGGTTGTTGCTTGTGGGACCATTGTATATAAGTTATAACCTTATTATTATATAAAGTTACACTTTCACCCTTTAAAACTCTAATAATTGTTAAATTCAACCTTCATGTTAAATATATAAATTAGTTCAAAACCCTATGTAGAAATTGAAGGCCCAAAACAACAACAATATTTGACATATTCTTTCAATTTCCTTAATTGCTACTTACTTTGCTATATTTTAGCGATAATATTTTATATATTTTGAAAACCAAATAGCTTATTGAAAACCAAATAGTTTATATATTAATAACGGGAAAAAGGAAATGAACAAATTTCTTATGCTATTAAGGAGATAATGTAGAACCGAAGTAAAATAAGTTATATCTCTGTTGAATAGTTAAACTTTATTTTTTCTTAATAAAGGTCATATATCAGATTTTGGCACAAGGCTTCCAAAATTCTTAAGACGATCCTATTTGAAGCCTTATGTATCATATGCTTTCAAAAAAAAATTCATTCAAGATTTCAATTTTTAATGTAAACTATTATTATGACTCCAAGCATCAAAGTTGAAAAGCTATATTCACAATTTTCTTTTATATATATGATTTACTTTGTTAATTATCTTACACTAGTTGGGCCTAAAGCAATTACTTAAAATTGGACCTTCTAATCAGTAATTAGGATAAAAGAACTATCAATTTCATTAAAAAAAAAAAAAAAAAAAAAAAAAAAAAAAAAAAAAAAAAAACGACGACTTTTGGTTGTTACAATAGAGTGTGGCCCGGCCCCCCTTAACTTAAAATCCTGGCTCCGCCCCTGAAAATATCTAAAGTGATCCAAATGTGTTCAACGGAGTTGGTTGCAATGCCTAAGATGATTAGGTTAACAATGCGTACAACTACAAATTCTAAAGGCTAAAAGCCTATAATGTCAAAGTTTTAGTTGATTATCCTCGACTGTTTGAAAGAGGAGAGACCAATAATATCAACTACACGCAATACATTGAATTATGATGATTATGCTGGTTCTAAGTTAGGTATAATCAAACTCATCACTGTTATCATTGGATAGATATTATTTTAGATGTTGTGGCTAAACGACTTGTATCCACTATGAAGTTGGTAACTGATATAAACATGTCGTTTTCATGATTGACCTTACCCAAAAACTTATAAATGCAGGTTGTTAATGTCCAATTTTAGTTCTAGATTTCACAACACCACATATAGGGATATGCAAACGACCAAAACTCGACCGTAGGTACGAAACTAGGAACCATGATCAAATATTATCGGGTGCACATATTTTTTTGAACCGTAATATAGAAACACATTTCGATGGACCGGATGCATTATTTAAGATGCATTTTAGAAAAATTGATTTTTTTTTTCAAAAATTAACACAAATCTGAAAAAATCCATGTGGTCCCGAGAACTATGAGAACCCCTTGGTTTCGTAAAGAACCTTAAGTAGTACATGTTAGGTTAATGATAACTTCTGGTGTTGAAAACGACTTGAATCGTGGTTGAATTATATATTTATATGGTTTATCACAAGTTTGTTAAAGTCGTGTATTTTATATCATATTTAATGAATTAAACTAACTATTTGTTACTAACGGTAAACTCCCCAACAAAAACTCTAAATGTTGAGAAGTAAATTTCTTATTTAATTTAAATTAAATAATCCTTTTAATGTATTAATGAAATTAGGTTTTGTTGCTGTTTACTAATAAATTAATTAGGTTTATATCTTTATAAAGCTTCAATAGCCACAATTTATTCTGTTTTATAGATTTATAAACATGCATTGACATCGTATTATTTCTAATCTTTAAACTTAAATTTCTAGTAGCTCTTCAATTCAGAGCAATAAATAAATAAATATCGTGATGTGTCTTAAATTTCTAATTTGGAATGTGTATATAGCATTTGAATATTTATAAGATCAATACATGACTATAATTCTTTGTTAAGTTACCAACTTATGCGACTATAATTCTATGTTGAGTTACCTACATTATATTCCCTCCGTGGCTCCGTCCCAATATTATTATCAACATTTTTATTTCGGGTTGTCTCAAATTAATTGCCCACTACTAAAAATTGATAAATAAATTTAATCGAATTTACTATATTACTCTTACTTGAAATTCTTATTACAAACTTTCGTTAAAGTAGTAATTAATTATGTTTTTTAAAACTATGTACTTTTTGTTGGTACACAAATATTTTGAAATAACGAAATGAGTACTAGGTTATGCATTTATACGTTCATAGGTATGCATGTTACATTACAATATACATATAAAAATGAATTGAAGCATGTTAAATGCTATTGAATTTCAAAGTAAATTTCCAACAAATCCACCCACACCCTTCTTAAATTTTTCAATAACTATAATATTAAATATCATTTATGTATATAGGCTTAGAGTTTTCAATTTCTTTTGTTCTTCTTTAACAATTGGAAGATTAATGAATGGTCCATTTAATTAACTTAAACAAACTTAAAACAATTTAACCAATGAGGTTGTTATGATATCCACGAAATATGATTCCAGTTGAGTAAATAATCATAGACTGGCACTACAAAAGATAATGAAATTGTAATTGTGTAATATCTTTATTATATGAAGAAGGACTTGAAATTGTTGTATATGAATTTATTTTATAAAACATTACACTTTCAAAGCTTGGATAAAGACATAAAACTGTGTATATTGTGGTTGTGTTATGAATGATAATGACTAAGCAATGAATGAAGGGGTTCATCTTGAATGTGTGTTTGTATTATTTTTTTTAATGACGAAATAAATGCAAAAAAATGGTTGAAATGAAATAAATTTGTGTTATATGTGCATTTACTTGCTTACTTGATATCCTATATATAAATGATGTTTTGAGGCTCCAAACCAACAACTACATCCCACCTCTACCAATCTTTCTCTGTCTAAAGGTAAGCATATGCATATATCATATGATCAAATCTTATGTTTATAGTAACATGAATTTAATTTATATCGACTATATTATGTTTTGATGCAGGAAGTTGGCTTGTAGAAGATATCGTTTTGAGCAAAAATCGAAGAAGATGAGCCGAAGAAACGGTGGTGGTAGTCCGAAGCTTGATTTGAAATTGAATCTTTCGCCACCAAGAGCTCGTGGACCGATGACACAATTACCAAACCAATCAAACATGCTGTTGTCTCCCACAAGCTCTTGTGTCTCTTCAGAGCTTGTTCAGGATGAGACGGGCCTCCAGTACTCAACGAGTCCAGAGGCCACGTCTATGATGTTGGTCGGGTGTCCTCGATGTCTCATGTACATCATGCTATCCGAGGACTACCCTAAGTGCCCTAAATGCAAGAGCACCGTTTTGCTTGATGTGGTACGTGAGAACCTCAAAAAAACAAAAAAGAGTTAGAATGATAAAAATAAAAACTATGTTAGAAGTTAGTAGGAGTTTATGTTTTTCTTTGTTGTAAGGGGTAATGTTATTTAGGCTCCATTTTCACTTCGGTCTTTCATGTTGTTAAAGGTTTATGCTAAATGATTGGATTCTAAATAACAATACCCATTTACCTCTTTATTGTATGTTTTTTAATTATTTATTTTATCCTCTAGTTAATGGTTTAATGATAATCGTGGACTTAGAAGTGATTTTTTTTTTTTTTTTTTTTCTTCGGTGAAATGGTGAATTATATTAATAAAAACATTGCTTGTAATCAGCTTACAAGAATCATAGATCTCAATGACTTAGAAGTGACTTGTAGTAGGTTCATTTTTCACTTTGTCTATGGGCCGGTAGCTAAGCCTTATACGCGTAGTTCCTTGAATTTTTTATATGCTTTGTTGAATTTTCGATATTCTTTGTTGAACTGATTACAAATCAAACATAAGCATTAGCTACGAATGCGATTGCCTTGACTTTAAAAAACAAAACAAAAGTCATCAAAGTGATCAAGCTCGGCAACTAATGTCCCAATGAATCTAATATTTGGGTCATGCAGAAATCGGAGTATAGTTTTATATTGTTATGTTAAAATCATAAGGCTTTCAGTTGATAAATAAACAAACCATTGTTATTAGTTGCTCTATTTAATTATTACGAGTATTACCCTTTAGAAGTGGACTTTTAACTTGCTGATGCAAATATAAATATAATTAATGGATAATTTTAAATTAATTTTTTTCCAAACATGTTTTAACAGAAAAATCTTTCTATTAGTTTATTACTATGAGATTGGCTGTCTAGGTTAGTATGCCACGTACTTTAGTTCCGATGTTTGACAATTAATTAGTCAACTCTTTTGACTTTGACCAACAGATCCTGAAATGCTTTATAACAAGTATATCACCAACAAGAAAGAAAAATATTAATCAACTTTGATTTTACACAAAATATATTATATATGCTTTGAACGTGTTCACGTACATACATGTATTCGTGTATCAACGTATCATGTACATGTTTAATTACATGTTTAACGTTACAATTCTTCTAAGGATAGACAAATAACTGCAAAAAATACTTCTATTTTCTACACTTATTTTGCTATGATATGATCATGTGGACATTTTTTATATAAGTAATAATTTTGCTACAATAATATGTGTCACAAATATTTTAAAAATTAATCTATATATATAAGTATGTACAATTACAATAAAGTTACACTTATATGTGTAGCAAATATTTATATATATATATATATATATATATATAGAGAGAGAGAGAGAGAGAGAGAGTTAGGATCAAATAAGAAGAAAAATTAAAATGAGAAGGATAAGAAGAAACCACAACCACACATTTCAGATGCACCTATTGAAATAGATGCATCTCCCCTTGAAAATCTCTCCCTTATTTGAAATGTGTGGCTAGAAATTCTTCTTATTCTTCTTATTTTAGTTTTTCTTCTTACCAGATCTCTTCCCTATATATATATATATATATATATATATATATATATATATATATATATATATATATATATATATATAGAGGGTGGTTAACATAGAATAGTCTCTTAAAATAAGAAATGTAGGAAGTAATCTTAGCCATTGGATGTATCTTTGATGATGTCATTAGATTGAAATTAATTAAATGGCACTTTAGTAAATAACCTGAAACTAATGGCAAAATTGACAACCTATGTTTTCAGAATAACAAATGCCCCATTCTCGGTAAGTTTTTGCATCTTTTTTTTTTTTTAATTATTATTTTAATAATTAATTTCATATAACATCAATTAATTTTAATATAATCATATTGTAAATACTTTCAATCCTCCTTGGACCTTGATGTAACAAACGTTTTGGTACATACAACCTTATTTAACAACTTATACATAACTTCGATACTGATACACATCGATCTTATAGTCATTTATTTTAATCATAAAGTCATATTGTAAACCACTGCTGATTACTATTTCACAAATAAATATCATCTCCAATAATCCTAGTGATACTCAAGCATTAACCAAACTAGTGATTAAGTGGTACCAACCAAACTAGTGATTAAGTGGTACCAAGTTTATAAATCGATACACAACACTTTTATTCCATAAATTTCCAACCTTTTTATATCATCGATACATGAGTTACAACATAATTCTTATAAAACAATGACACAAAAAAATAATGTATGATCTGAAAACAAAACATAAAATTCACATGTTTATGCAACACTATGTTAGAGGTTTGATACAGACTCATAAAATAATACACAGCCAATCTCTCATCACTTGTATTTTAATAGAAAACAATAAGATTTGAATATATATCCCAAAAAAAAAAAAAAAAAAAAAAAAAAAAAAAAAAAAAAAAAAAATCAAATGTTGTCGGGATTCATTAAGTGCCGATATGGTAGCCGAAACAAAGCATCGAAGGCTGAAATCTCGCTGGATTCCTTTAAGGATGAGCATAAACATCCCGCCGGGATTTAATACCATGGCATAAATCGATCACCAGAGGCACATGCATGTCGCCGAATTTCATACGTTATGGAGATAGAGATCATGGGGATAATGATATCATGGGATGGTTTTTGAATGAGAAAGAGGAAGAGTGTTTCTTGTGACCATGGTATTTTATAAAAATAATTAACAAATTATGTATCTTCAAAGATAATTAACATAATATCTAATTATTTCTAATATTTAATTGTTTTCTAATACTTTCTATAAGCCCAATAAAAAACACTTCAAATAATTCTTTAACCATCTGTTTTTGAAAAAAAAGGAGCCATCGTCTTTAAATCCTCGTCCGCATGACCTCGTCATTACCAACTCCTTCATTTGGTCGTGGGATGATGACGATGTACTTGTCCTCACTTGGAGGAATTTAATGCTTTCTTATAAAAATTTTGTCGTCAACAAAAACAAAATTTGATTCGATCACATACGAAACCCAACATTATATAGCACACTAACTAAGGAACAATATGAAAACATAATTGTAGAAAAGTTAATAAGAAAGTATTCAACGTTCACACTGATTCGCCATATTTATCGGAACCTCGAAGGAAGTCAACCGAACATACATTGAACGTCATCATTTACCTAATCGGAACTTTATGTTTTCTTTTGTTTGTTGTTGTTTTCTTTGAGTGATGACGTCGGAATCATATATATATATATATATACATCATCACCGTTGAAGCTGGCAATGACGAAAGACGTAGAAGATGAGGACGTCAATGCACATCAGGTTCGTTCATGGCTGATTGTTTATTTTTGCCATTGTTTTCTTAAATGTTAATAAGAAGTTGATAAGATATTGATCATCATGGTCACGAAGATTGGCTACTCAAAAGCATCTTATACGAGTTCTACAAATTTGTAATAAAGAAAATGAAATAATTAAATATTATATCAAATACTTTTAAGAATACATATTTTGTTATATGCTTATATAAAATATTATGCTTGACAAAAAAACTCGAAAGAGGAAAAAGACGTATAATTTCGGATGAGAAGAAAACAAGAAACGGTGTATTTTTGTTATGGAGAAGATCATGGAATAATTGGATTACCTAAAATGTCTTTCTATTTTATTTGTAATTTTGTTTCTCAATAAATTTGTAAATTTCAAATGTCACAATGTAATTGGCTTCTCACACTTCCTACTTTAACCACTATCTTACAAGAACCTCATTCTCATTCTCTCTCTCTCTCTCTCTCTCTCTATATATATATATATATATATATATATATATATATATATATATATATATATATATATATACTAGATTTCGAAGCCCGCCCAATGGGCGGGCATGTCTTATAATTGTCGTTGACATAATTTGCTATAGCAAAAGAAGGAGGGTAATCGTAAAGAAGGAGTGCAGCTAAGGTGGAACTTTTCGACCTTGATGTGCGGGTCTTGAGAGGCAAGAAGAGTCGTGGCATATTGTGTGAATCTCTTATACCGCTCTTTAGACCGTTTTTGACGTGGATATAATTTGTCATCAAAGTCAAGATTGGTGATTGAGGGTCGGAAAGGCTACGATCTATACCTCTATATATGGGCCAGAGAGAATTTCCTTGTGGCACCACTTAGACCAAGAGGAATCATGTAGATGGTTGATTATGGAATTTACATGTAAATCGTTTTCTTATCTTATGAATGGTCAAACTGAAATTGAAGTACGCCTGATTGGATATTAGCAGCAACTACAGCATGTGTACATGCATTGGTATTATTGACCGATGGAAACGACATTCATGGGGCTTAGATCAACAATTGGTTGTTACAAACCACATGTAACTTTCCTTCAATATTATTTGATACATGTATAGAGTTATCGTTGGTGTTATTGTAACATTAGTGCCGCGTCATGGCTATTCACTGCCACATCATAATTGATATTGCATGGATAGCAACGTCAATGATTCATTAAGAATCATTACTACTCAATTCAAAGTGACCATTTAACACAATAATATCTATTCAAGAGAGATAGGAAACATCATTCGTATATTGAAGCGTACATGTATTCATAAAGAATCAGTATTTCCATAGTTGGAGGATGTACATGTATTTTCTGTCACAGTTTCAGTTCTGTCCCAATCAGTGATCTTCAACAGTCATTTCTAAGGTCTCAATTAGGTCTAAAAGTGGTTCAAATTGCTTTTTCATAATCTCTACATACCCTAGATAATCTGTGTTCAACTTACTTGGTGAGTAAATGCTTTTAAACTACTTATTTTGGTGATCAAAGATGCCCAGTTGAGCCAATTATCTGTCTGCTGCACTATGTCACTGTCCCAAGTAGCACTCTTCTTAGCTACTTATCTGATTATCCATTTGATAAAATGACTTGATTTTTGAGTATACTTGTAGCTAAATGTGACACAATTAGTCGGCTTTTTAATGTTTTAATGTTGTTTTAACGCAAACAAATGATTAATGTGCCACAATTAGTCGGCTCGTAATATTAAGTCACAAAACCATGTAGCTTAATAATAATAATAATTAAAATAACTTCCATATTTTATTTGACTATTGATCAATGTTTCTATTTTTTTGTTGTTTAGCTGATCAGATATGTCCCTCTCTTTACAGCAGCTTATCTGCTTATTCATTTGAATTTAGGACTTAGTTTTTGATTCCTCTAGTAGTTTTAGGTAGTGGTTTATCTGTTTTGCCTTTCTTTTCCCATTAGAGCTTATCCTATAGCTTATATGAATTCTGCAAAAGTGCCTCATTAGCACCATTCTGTCCCTTTTAAGTCCACTGTAGCAGCAGTAGTATTAGTACTATTTTTCCTTAAGATTAGCTTATTTGTTAATTTAGAGTGCTTATTCAGTCCATCCTTAGTATACTTTAGTGTTAGTTTACGTAATTAAGCTCATTTTAGTTAGCCTCTAAGCTTAATCTTCCCTTAGGATCTGTTTGGTAAATCTGTTTTGATTTTTAATTTCATGAATATGCTTTTGATTTTTTTTTTCTTTGAATTAGTTCTTCAGTCTGCTTGTTAAACTGCTTTTCAGTGTTTGTTAACTAAAAATATATCAATACAATGTATTCAGCCAATATAAGCAGTGGGCACACAATAGTTGTATTACTCTGCATATTCACGTTTTTTCGAAGTGCATTTAGCTACTAAAAAACAACCTGATGACTCCATTTTTAGATTCATATAAAGGGTCAATCTTATAAATAATAGTGCTTTTATGCGGGAAAATTTGAGTGGAATCCTTGAAACATCACCTCTAAGATAGAAACGGCAAGTGCAGCAAGAAAGACTTACATGTACATCCTAAAATGCATAAAGATAGTGTTTGTCTTAGTTTCTTTTGGTTGGATTGACATTGGCCATAAGATCGACAATAACTTCATGCAGCTCTTTTTAGCAAACCGTATTAATAACATTAGCATTAGTGAGTTCTTAAGACATTGCTATAAAATGAACTTTCCTTAAAGCTTATCATTTGAAGCGAATGACTGCAAACATTGTTGGTCAAAAGAAACTCCCCTAGCTTCTAGCCACATGTGTATCACTTAAATGAAAACAAACAAACTGACCACAAATAAAAGGATGCCTTTACATGTTTATTGTTGGTCAATAAACTCCACCTAGCTTCTAAATATTAGGCTAGTGTTTATTCATGTATATTCTTAAACTCCTTTTCTTTTGCAATGTATAAACACACTAATATTGGATTATTTCAAACCCTGCATGCATTTCTGCAAAGTGTCATTATGATAAAATCTGTATAAATATAGGTTTCACGTAAAAGTTAATATGCTTTAAACAATTCTATTGTGCAAGTGCGTGTGATGTACAATTTTGTAAGGTTATTAATAGAAGAAACAGAAAGTGGAACGATGCATAGATGTCAGGAAAATATATGCGATAAAAGTGATAGCTAGAATACTTTTGGATATAACATTGGAATTTGTTGTTTTAAGCGATACCTGTTTAAGCATCTTCCTGTGGTTCTTGTTGATGTTGTTGTGGCCACATAGGCTGAGCCATGTATGGACGAGGCTGCTGTCCATAAAGAGCTTGAGGATCCACAGGATTACCCATATACATCCCTGAAGCCCCAATTTGTGTTGGAGGCATATAGTAATATGGAAGACCCTCAGTTGGAGCTCCAACTGGAAGTGGCCCGCCTCTTGGGACAGTCGAAGCAATAATTTCATCTTTCAGATCCTTTCTTGGTACAATATCAACTAAGAAGTCAAAGATATATGTCCTTGTGATTGCAGCAGCAATGTCGTTTTTTTGAAGCGTCCTCCTTTTGTTCTCTTCAGTATGATTCCAAGACCTTAAAGTCAACTCAAGGATAAACATTTCACATGCACGAGCAAATATGACAGGTGCTTCAGCAGATATCATTCGTACATCCTCATCTGCTTTCATGATTTTCTTGATTCTAGCCAATGGTAAACTATGGTTCTTGAAATCAGTGGTTTGCTCGATTTCTTCGTACTGGTTTGCCCAGAAATTTTAAAGTTGTTGATGCAACTGTTGTTGTTGTTGCTGGTGAATGTGATGATAAGCGAGTTGCTGTTGTGCAAGTTGTGCTGGTGGAGACGTAAGACCAGATGTTTGTGAAGGTGGAACCGACCCTCCAACTGATGAAGGGGGTACATTCCCCATCATTACCATCAACCTGGGCTCATGTGAACGAACACAAGTGTATTTGCCTGCCCTCCTAAGACATACACAAGACGACAACAACAACAAAAATTAAAACTTGGAAGCAAAAGAGAGTACTTTCACATAAACGATGAATTTTTACAAACATTGTGTAGTCTTACCAAGTGAATCTTGAAGTAATTGAGTAAGTTAATGAGTTTCTTAAATGGTCACCTACATTGTATGGATTAGCAAAAATCATTAATTACAAACGTTTATAGATATGGTGTTGCAAAATATAATAAAAAAATTGTTGGTCTAACGGTTATCAACTGTGTAGATCTTACAAACCAGCTCTTTAGCTTTTATAAGAACGCTTTAACCGATCATCACATGTAAATAAAACGTTAGAAATACAGTATATTACCATGTCTCCAGGGAGTTTAGAACTTTTAGATGCTACATGATGCTTCTGCAAACATTCTTTCGTGCATTTGAAATTTAAGACCAATGGGCTCTCACTATCTGCATGTTCTACAGAGTGATATTAACCGGTTGCCTGCAAAAATTTAAAGCAACATGTTAGACTACATAAAGAAATTTTTTAAACGTAAATACCTATTATCAGTCTACTTGCTATTATTAATCTTGTTATAATGTGTAAATCAGCGGAGCGAATTTTTTTCTAATATTTTTTGGAATCATTCAGTGCAGAAAGATAGGTAAGCAACACATTGTATAATACATAACCGATTCATGATTCAGTCAAGCATAGCAATACTGAGATAAAAACTTGGGAGTACTCAAATAGAGCTTTTTAAGTTTTAAATTAGCCATATTTAGTCTAATACAATATTACAGCTTACACCATCATGACAAAGATCACATGCATTTATCCATTATCAGTTTCACACTCTATATATGTTTTAAGCTTATCAAAATACCAACTTTACAATGTTATAATACAAATGCAGATTTAGGTATTCAAGGGACATAAAATTTACTGTTATACAGCTCTAAAGAGATTATAGGCATGACAATTCCCATGTAAGAAGTTCCAGATATGTACAATGGATTTTTTTAAAAACTTTGGGTTGTTTGAGGGGTGTTTGGATAATTAGCTTATGATCTTATTTGAAATTCAGAATGTTGATTACCTCATAAGCCTTATAAATTGAGCTTATTGACTATTCCAATTCCAAATAAGCAAAAAGCTCGAATAATAAGCTAATCCAAAAACTCATTTGATATCATGTTTGTTATTTGGAACTATGTTTTCGGTCTTTGTATCATAACGTAATATTGATAACTTCAATTACCTTCAGTATGTAGAGTACAAATCTTTCAAGATCGAGACACCGAAGAAGAAAATGTGTTTCCACTACAACCATGACTGGACGATCTTCGCTATCTACTACTCGGTTCCTGAAACCAAAACAAAAAATGTATCAAAAGCATATCCAAATATAATGACAATGGCTCGTTTTATTGAATATCACATAATCGCATCCTGACAATGAACATTAAAATATAATGTGAAAAAGAAAATTACTTTAATTTTATACCTGCATTCCATCTTCAAGAATTATAACTCCAATTTTATTAGAAACACGTTTGTCTGTTACCGGCTGCTTGAAACATGTGATATCAAGAGGATAAATGAAGCCATGTTTATGAAGAAAAGAAACAGCTGTAGCTGCTCGATTTGCACCTACACCAATCTTCATAGACGTTACACTCAATTGCCTTTGAAGCATTCTAGCTTTATCAGCACCACCATAACCCTGTCACCCATAGTGATGGAAAATTTAGACAAATGAAAAATGTTTCATAAGTGTTCTATTCAAAATCATTTGACATTGTAACCATCGTGTTCAATCCCATTGCAAACAAAGTCCCATTCTTGTCAGCAATAAAAAGACAGAAGAACTGCAACTTAATTATATATACTTTCCAAAACATCCTTGTTTAAAATAGCTGTGGTTTGACTTTGTATGTCATACCATTAGGTTTGAATTTCTCATTTCAAGATGAGTACATATTAAAGGGGCATTAGGCATTCATTTTTAGGTATGCAGAAATAGATGGGTCAACTAATGAGTTTAGGAGTAGCTGCAACTGGAAGAAACTGATTGCAATTATATACGGGCCATTTTAATATTTCATCTCTTTAATAAGGGTCAACTAATGAGTTTAGGAGTAGCTGCAACTGGAAAAAACTTTTTCTTACGGATTCAATTTTTGGTTCCACGAGGACCTGCCATACAATCAAAAATCATTATTCCCACTCCTAATGAATTTGACTACTACTGTCTGCATTTAGTTTTTGTAAACTCAAGTCCCACTATTTTGTGTGACCGGCTATACACATATACATATGCATAAAGTATTTGGGATTTGGAGATACTTACCTTTTTAGAAGCCATTTGCTCGTGCACCAGACCATGGAAACAACATATAGAAGATGCTACGTGTGGTACCACCACCAACAGTCCATAGAAATTTACGCATACCAACTTCCTCTGTTCTTCGATGTCACCGTAAAACAGGTAACGTGCTCTGCATATACATTCAAATTTGGATTACAGGCAGCTTGCTTTACATTGGATACGTTATATACTTACTATCGACTTTAATAGTGTTTGATGTGTAAATGTGGTTAACTTCAACCCATCCCCATCACAATATTTTAAAGCATACTGGAGTCGTAAGACCAGAAACCCTGATGTGAGTTGCATCTGTCACCATTGAAGACAAACACTTAGCAATAGTCATATAGTCGCGTTACTTTAGCTACAACCATATATTCAAAATTTAAATTAGCTACAAAGTAGTTGATGATTTGGATCTTTATATCAAAGGAATGTTTAAATAATTTACTCGTACTTCGTGTCAGTGCTGGATTTATGAGCATCTTCCAAGGGCAATGTTGTTTGCAGCATCATACTAGAGAAGCATATTTGTTTAAAAGAACATAATGCATAATTAATCAGATAGATGCAAGTCAAAATAGCCTACCACTGCATTCTCTTCTCAATTTGTTGAGTCAAAACTTGCATCCATATTCAGAGCCTTCGATATACTACAAAGGAGGTTTCCCTCCTAACACACTTGATTTCCTCACGTGCCCTGCAAACAACAAAATGTTTTCTTGAATAATTCCCAACTGCTAAACATCCTTGTCACAGAAAGATATATTAGTTTAACTTACGGTTGTACGAAAAATTTATTAATGTCTTTTAATTACCTTAAGAGTTCGGGATAAGATCCCCTTCTTTTCCACAAACTTCCTTCCATCGTAGGTAATGTGGGTGTGTTCTTTTTGAGTAAATTGAAGTTTCTCCACAGCTCCCAAGCAACAACTTATACTGCAATGCAAAGGATCTCTCTGCTGAATGGAAGAGCATAATATTCCTTGGCAGAGAGATCCATGCCATTATAAATTTCCTCTATAGGCTAAATGCTTGTTAGTATTCCACTATTAGCTTGCATAAGAGTATAAACTTAATACATTAAGGCAGTTTCAAACAAGACGACAAATGTCTATGTATACAAATTGCAGCACATACACAACACAAAGATAGTGAAAAATAGCTAATCTATAGTGTTTGAGTTATAAATAAACCTATACGGCAGCGGCTTGTTTCCAACATCTCTAGCTCACAGCAACATCACTTTCAAAAAAATAACGATTCGATCAATAGGGCCTCTTCAGATACTGATCAAAGACAAAAGAATCTTATAAGCTAAAAGGCTCCTTTCAATTTAAGAATAAAAAATAATAAAATTTAAAACTTACTCCTTACATAACACGGAGAAGCATTAGCAACCCATAATTCAGTCCACTTTAGCATCAACGTGTTATAAAAAACGTGAATATCCTTTGATTGACTCGCCACGGTTAAAAATAAAGTGAGTATCCCTGATTCACGAAGATCATTCAAATCCAAAACTAAGTATTTACTTTGACAAACACATAATAATTTTCTATAAATTGAAGTGATATATTACCGATAGGACCAGGTTAATGTCTCGGCCAGAATCCTATCAAGTCGTGTCATTGCTATTGACAAACCTCAGAAATCTAGCACAAGTTCCGGTTTCAATTATTCAGTATTAAAGCTACAAAAATATACAAAAAAATAACTAACTAACAATAAAATCAAACAAAGAACATTAAAAAACAATTACAAACATAAATACTAAATATGATATATTATACTATTTTGAACCCATGCTCGCCAAAAGGTCAAAAATAACATAACATGACCAACCATCAATTTACACACATTAAGCAGATGGTCCAGCAACCTGCATACGGGTAGATTCCCACTCAACTGGTTTTTCACAATGTCCACCCGTGACACCCACCCTATAAGACACAAACCCACTTTTAGGCGATAACGTTCATCCCTAGACCCAATAACCTAACCTATAATAGATGCTGCAATTATAAAAGCCATAGCGGGCTTTTGGCCTTAAAACTTGACTTTCTAATCATACCTATAACAGGATCAGCTGCATGAACGACTACAAAGCAAGGCATATTCATATCCATAGAACACACTGGCTTAAGAGATCCCAAACAGGGCATATATATAGTTTCAATAAGCAATTCTAAGCAAACTACAGGAAACTCACTTGTGAAAAATGCGAGAGGTAAAGCTTAATACATGCAAAGTGATGCCTCCGCTATGTTTTTTATGCATGTAACGGTTTTTGTAATGATCATTCTAACTTATAACCCAACACACATAAATACAAAATGCAATCATCAGGTTTAATGTCAAAAATAACTCCTGGATCATTGGCTTTTGATGGGTTCACGTGACCTGCACCAATAGCAAAAACGTTTGCGGGGAGCTCTCTTTCGTCTATAATGGCTTTTCTATTTAAGCTTACTTCGGTTGCTGTTGTCATTATTGCAGACTTGATAGCACCAGGAGACTATTCCGGGTTGGCACGTTTTAGGAGTGCTGCTATGCCTGCTAGAGGTTAAACATTACTTTTGTACTTTGTGGCCAAGCTGCAAGGATGTCAACGCCTGGTCCAGTGATGTCTGGTTTAATGTGAATACCTGTGATGAAGAAAACAGAAATCATTAGATGAGATTGTGAGGAAAAAAAATTAGGGTTTTTGAGAAAAATTATATTATGAATGAACCGCATATTTTTTATTTGATTGGGTAATATTTAGAGAATAAATATTGAGTTTCCTAAGTTGTAGGGATTCTCAAATCTGGTATTAATTTTTTGTTGAACATTATATTTATGGTTTTGGAAGATATATCTCAAAAAATAAGTTGCTCTAGTGGTAAGCATACCCATTAGTGTATTAGCAAATACAAAATGCAATCATCAGGTTTAATGTCAAAAATAACTCCTGGATCGTTGGCTTTTGATGGGTTCACGTGACCTGCACCAATAGCAAAAACGTTTGCGGGGAGCTCTCTTTCGTCTATAATGGCTTTTCTATTTAAGCTTACTTCGGTTGATGTTGTCATTATTGCAGACTTGATAGCACCAGGAGACTATTCCGGGTTGGCACGTTTTAGGAGTGCTGCTATGCCTGCTAGATGAGGACATGCCATTGATGACCCAGATAAGAGGTTAAACATTACTTTTGTACTTTGTGGCCAAGCTGCAAGGATGTCAACACCTGGTCCAGTGATGTCTGGTTTAATGTGAATACCTGTGATGAAGAAAACAGAAATCATTAGATGAGATTGTGAGGAAAAAAAATTAGGGTTTTTGAGAAAAATTATATTATGAATGAACCGCAGATTTTTTATTTGATTGGGTAATATTTAGAGAATAAATATTGAGTTTCCTAAGTTGTAGGGATTCTCAAATCTGGTATTAATTTTTTGTTGAACATTATATTTATGGTTTTGGAAGATATATCTCAAAAAATAAGTTGCTCTAGTGGTAAGCATACCCATTAGTGTATTAGCAAAACCTAGGTTCGAATCTTGTTAACTACATTTTTAAACACAATAATTAAATTTCGAAAATTATAAAAAATTTTCGAAAATAAATATAAAAAATCCGAAATTTACATAATATTTAATTAAATTAAAAAAATTTCGAAAATAAATATAAAAAATCCGAAATTTACATAATATTTAATTAAATTAAAAAAATATTGCTTAGAAATTTACATAATATTTAATTAAATTAAAAAAATATTGCTTAGGTGGATGAAAAAATTGCTTACCTGGACCAAAAATGCTTATGTGGCAACAATGTGATCACATGGCTGATAATGAATTACAATGTGATGACATGGCTGATAATGAATTACTGGGTAATGAGGTGGCGTTTACGTGGCATTATCTACGTGTAACGCCTCCTGTTATATATAATATATATATATATATATATATATATATATATATATATATATATATACATATATATATATATATATATATACATATATATATATATATATATATATATATATATATAACATGAGGCATTTGGCATTAATGCCACCTCAATGCCACCTCAATGCTACCTCAATGCCACATAATCAAATTTCATGCCACATAAGCATTTGTTGTCCAACTAAGCAATTAATTGTTAAATTTCGGAATTTTATTATTTTTTTTTGTAATTTTCGGAATTTTTTTAACAATTTATTGTTAAATTTCGGAATTTTATTATTTTTTTCAGAATTTTTTTAAATATTTTTGAAAATTGTTTATAAAAAAGGTTCCTTGCAAGGATTGAACCTTGGTTGTTTTGATAAATAACTTGTGTGTTTACCACTTAGGCAACAAGTTATTTTGATAATTATGTTGCATATTATAATTTATAAATGCTATGAAATCGTATTCTAAATACAATTCCCACATATATCTAATTTTTATATAGTTATTTTCTTAAAATCGTATTATCATAATTTCCTCATCCATCTTCTCTAATGATACGGTACTCTCTAAAACCCTAATTTTCCAATATACACAAACGCATGTTCATCACAAATCAAGTTACACAGTTGTATATGATAAATTATAATGGATACATATGGTGTTTTTAGTTTGTCTAACAGTTGTTTATATATTTTTTTATTGGTTTTATAAATGGAAGACATGATCACATGATGCTCAAGAATATGTTGATGAAGGTTTAAGCGTTTATTCAGAATCTGATACTCTTTGTATGCTTTGTTATTTTTTTTGGTTAAAAATTTCAGCTTCTGATTTACAAAAAAAAAACCCTAATCATTAGAACTCTCTGCATGATGAAAACTTCATCACGATTTTAGGGTTGAGGCAACTAACGTTTACTCATAATGTGTGTCTCTGACTGAGACTTGATTCCATTGTAAGTATTCATGCTTAATTTGTAACTGTCTTTGTCATGTACTAAAATATATACAACTTTACGTTCTGACTTTTTCTTTTTATGTACCTCAGCTGAATTTGTGAGTGTTTGTAAAGACTCCAATCCTTCTTTATATGCTGCACATCTGGTCAATGGTAATACATCTTAGTTATTAGAAATTAGTTATTTGTTTAATAGTTTAAGTGAAGATAGTGTTGTCAGTGAATACTTCTCCTCATTTGCTGTTGCCAGATGCCATTTTCCAATCATTATTAGCAAAAGGAAGTCTTATCTTACCTATGAAATACTAAAGGATGGAAAAAATAAATTAGCAGGTATGTTTCTCGGTTCTATGAGTGTATGTTATAAATTAGCAGGTATGTTTCTCGGTTCTATGGTGTTCTCATAGCTTTTGAAATAATGAAAGAATAGACCAGTGGACTCTCCAATTTGTTCACTTATCACCGTTTTGAACGAGCACTATACAAGCAAACAATTGCTGACCACAAAGAAAAGCAAATTAGAGGTACTTGATGTTCTTGGATATGTTGTTTACATGGGATTTACAAACGGACTATAAAATAAATCCTTGCTTTTTTCATTCTATGTTCTTGCAATGTCTACATGATATTTGAGATAGCGTTTAGATTAATAGTTTTTTTATTCTTTAAGATTGCAGCTAGCACTGAAGTTCATCGACATGGAACAGTTTCAAAGGTAAGTCTATCCATTCAAGATAGTTGTACAAACTACCCTTTCTGCCAATTCTATGTGTTTGTTATGAAATAGTGATGCTTAACTGATGATGTTAATTATTGAAGTTATTGAAATTTCTCCTATTTAATAAGCCATAGTGGATCTAACATGCTAGACATTTACAAGTTTAGTCCTATGAATTGTGTCACCGTTTCAGTATCTACTTGATTGGTGGTTTTGCAGGTCCCATGAGGATATGTCTTTGAAAATGATTGACTACATGGTTGATGAACATAACATTGATATAGATTCTGGATGCCTTAAGAAAGTGAGGCACTAATGTTTTTAGCACCATTACATATGACTTTGTTAGCATAAAGATAAGGTCTGTCAACAAAGTTTACATCATGGGTTTTCATGACCTCTTTTGCTGTTTCAGGTGAAGACACGACTATAACCGAGAGCTCACCAAGTTGTAGGTGCATCAATGGTCCATATTTCTCAGCTAAAGATTTAAATCGTTGATGAGGTAGAGAGCCTCCTAGATGATGGATGCTTCACAACAGATTAAACATCTCAAATTACCCCCTGCTTCCCTTGATGGCTATCTATATATTTGGGAATATGATAGTTATGATGGTGGTTGCCTGTTTGCTGACCTGTGTGCTCAAATTTGTAGTGAGTGTGGGCACAATCGATAATTCTGATGATCATGGATTCACCGACTATTATTCTGATTATCATGGATTCACTGAGTATTTTATGGATTATTACAGCTTATGATGAAGATTCTAATTTTGAGGACTTGCCTGAGATGTTGGATAATATGCTATGAAGGTGAATTGGTGTTTTGGCATGGCTTTTGAATCTAAAACAGTTTGCTTAAGTTCTGTAGTTAATGGCACTTTGACTCTCCTTTTGCACCTGCAAACAGCTGTTGATCGTTTCAGTTTCTATGCTCGATCATATCTCACATAAACACATTTTGTGTAGGTTATAATGTGAACCTGTGATGTTGGTTGCAGTCTGTTTTTTTCCGTGTGTGTGCACGCACATATATTTTCACATATGAGTTAATTACACGTTGATGGTAACTTGGTAAGTTTTTTCTTTGTCAGTGCGATGTTGTTCACGGGTGATCGATCCTTGCATAACAACCACACAAATGTCACAAGACTCAAACTTGTGGCTTGTGAGGTGTGATGTATGTAACATTGCATGAAAAAGTATTATATATCACATGAATATTAGTAATATATATTTATATATGTGCCGAGGTAGGTGTAAACTCTTTCTTATAAATCAGTGGGTTCCAGAAATGTCTACAAGAAAGCGGAATGGTTCGACCGTTCACTGTTAGAGAGATGTAAGTTGCAGCTATTTACATACTAGGACACACTAACTAGAGGTGGCATGATGGGGGATTTGGCTGACGGTTAATTATTTGTACGTTCCGGTTGGGTGGACAGAAAATACTTTTAAGTCCAAAATAGTACGTGTATATGTACTTATACAGGTAAGTAGTGTGTCAAAAAATATTACTCATATCGATATAATGTATTTGTTGAAAATAATTCAGGATATTTAATGTATTTGAAATACATTTGGGAACTTTCTAAATTTTACCCATTTGAACCGTTCAAGTAATACATAATCCGAATTGGCTTATTAAATATATTTTGCACGGTTTCTTTCTAAAACGAATAATAATAATAATGATTTGGGCCAACAATTCAATATCTTTGCCAAATTTATATTGTTAGACCGTAGCAAATTCTCATGTTCAGGGTTTTATTTAATGGTCTTACTTCACAGATGACTGAAACATGGATCCATCCTCAACTACAAGACACAATGGAGGCAGCTGAGCATGTGATTCAAGCACTTGATAAGCGTGGTTGGAGATTGCATCCATGATCGGCGTGCAACCGATTGCATGGCCAGTCCATCCTGGTCAGGTTGGAACTAATGTGGATTTTATTGTCACGTGCCTTGAAGTTATTGTCACGTCCAGTAGATCAGGTGACATTTGATCATTGCATTTTCAAGTCAATAGATAAGCAGTTTATTATGTATTCATATAGTGTTTATATAGATATATAGGGTCAATATACTTTTTGGAGTGTTTGGGCTTGCAAATTAAGACTAGATATCTGCTTATTGTGTTCGGATACATCACTAATCCTACACCCTTCATTGTGCCACCTCTAATTTCCTTATTATATTTCCTGAACAAGTATATATGATTATATGCTATTAAATTATTGATATGGTGAAAACATGAATGCGTAGACCCAAATCTGCACTTGGGACATCTAGCTTGGGCTGATGCTTTTGTCATCACTGCTGATTCAGTTAGCATGTTAAGTGAGGCTTGCAGTACTGGGTAAGCAAAGCCACTTGATGATACAATTGTGGTAGTTCCTTGACTACATAGTCATACATTTGCCAGTTCTTCCACTAATCTATAGTTGCATTCAGAAAGAAACCCGCACCTGTTTCAAATATGAGGTGGCAAGTACATCAAACAATTTCCAAACTTCATCGTGTCTTTACTTGATGAAAGTATTAAAGGTAAACTGACTTATTACCATACAACTCAAAACTGGACTAAACAGATGAGAAAAACATCAATCTATTTTTATACATCCTTGACAACATATATATTTTTTATGCAAAGTGTTGTGGTCACAGTCAATGGACATTCTAAATAACCTAATATCATCATAACTGGTCAAATTTGAGATGACCGATTTCAGCTTTCCTCTAAATGTACATGACAAAAATTTAAACTATCAAACTCCAGTCATATTATACTATGCAACTCAGAAAAACACTATCAACTAAAAATTCACACATGACAGTAATTTACATTGACTAATGTTAACTTAGGTGTCGTTTCGCTAGCAGTCAGAATTCACAACTTAATGTTCAACCCCATCTCACCATTGGTAGAAGAATCCGCAGAGCAATAACCAACAGAGATAGCCCACATCTATTTTGTAAAGATGTCGACATTATTTTATTAATCTTAAGATGTATACCCTGATCAAGAGGAGAAGCAAAGACAAGTTGTTTTAGCATCAGTGTAAGACAAACAACCAACACGTGTAAGAGCATTTTATCAGTAAAATGGATAGTCATTACCTGAAAAGACACCACAATGACTCACCACCAACATTATCGACAGCTTGACTTAACCCGCCGGAAACTCCAATCGAACAATTCTGGCCACACAATCCAACTGAACCTCATTCCGACCCTTGATGCAACGAACCTTCATCAACAAATACCTCCCGACCCTTGCAACAACCATCACCAAGAAATACCTCCTGACCAAACGATCACCTCCTGCTTAAACCGATCCCTATCCTGATGCAACAAAACTTTCACAAACAAATACCTCATGCTTAAACCGATCCTGACCTTGAAGCGACAAACCTTCACCACGACCCAACACAAACAAATACCTCCAGCTGAAACAGATCACGAGCCATTATTTGAAAACTTATATCTGCTCTGTCACCCAGTAACAGTGGTGTGCAACAGACCAACAGTATAAAACCAGACCACATGAGTTACTAAAATTTGAGTACCAGATACACTTCCGATTCTGGGTACCGGTTTCAAACTGGCTATAACAAACATAAACCATCCACAAATTTTGGGTTAGCTATTTGAATTACGTTAAGCTCAATATACAAACTAATGTTATTTATTCAATAAAGTAATAGTATTGAGCTTACAGTTCTGAATACTAAATATTACAGTTCTGGAAGGAATGCTTGTTAAACAAAATAATAAGCAAATCAATCATGCATCATCATCTACTTCTTCACTTTCTCGACTTTTTCTTCTTACTTTAAGTAAGAATAGGAACATCCTCCATTTCAAGGTCCTTCCTCTTCTTTTATGTTTCATTATCGGACTCCTCTTCCTGTGCTTGAATTCGTTATACTATTTAAAAGGAAATAAGGCATGTAATATTCACGACTCAACAATTTTGTAGCCACTGAATCTATAAATTAACCTACCTTGAACAGACAAGGACTGTAAATAGCGAGGCTCGGTATGCAATTATTTCCATCACAAACATCTTTGCTTTTGTTGCAGCTGCAGCAAGTCCAGTTCTCTACTGCATTTATCATCTTTTCTGAAGATATAGAAGTAGCAGTTGCTCCAGGTCTCATCTGAATATATTATATCAGTCCAGATCCCTCTGACTGGACCCTTATAGCTTCTGAAATCATAGCTGATGCTTTATCATAATCCATAGGCTTAATTTTCTGTAGGCAATGCACAAGTGATGATGAGTTCAGCTCAGAAGGAAGACCTTTAGGAGAAGATTTCAGTAGCTCAAAGAGTTCTAAGCTATAATCTCCGGCCAGTTTCCACAAGGAAAACAAAATATGAGATCCAATATACTACAGACTATTTGACCCATTTAGTTATTTATTGGCTGATTCTATGAAATACATTTTGGAACTTTCTAAATTTTACCCATTTGAACCGTTCAAGTAATACATAATCCGAATTGGCTTATTAAATATATTTTGCGCGGTTTCTTTCTAAAACTAATAATAATAATAATGATTTGGCCAACAATTCAATATCTTTGCGAAATTTATATTGTTAGACCATAGCAAATTCTCATGTTCAGGGTTTTATTTAATGGTCTTTCACAGATGAGGAGTCGGCTGAGTTGGGAATTCAACAGAATGCAGATGATGGTACTATGACCGCTGGCACATCAGCACATGTAGTTTCTGATGATTCAGTACCAGTAATTCGGGATATTCAAAATGTGTCTCTTCAAGTTCAGCAATTTTCGGACACGGGGATTTAAAATAAAGAAGTGCTAGCTGAGTCTACTCCGATGGTTGAAAACGAAGATAATAGTCTACAATTTATAGATATGGGGCAAGGTGATCCAATAATTCCAGATGATTCATCACCCAATTTTCGCAATGAACCATTTGTGGCTGCTGATATACCCATTACTGATCCAATGGTTACTGAAGATCAGCCAGCCACTCTTCCAACAAGTGAGGGTTTGGCTCAAACCACTTCTGAACCTAACGTTGCTGCTGAGACTCCGATTACCGAACCTATAGTTTTTGCTGAGACACCCATCACTGCACACACCCTAATGCAAAATGCTTCACAGCTTGAACGATTATTTGTTCTTCGACGGAATGGTAATTTCAACCATATGGGTTCACGAAGGATGCATCCCATTGACCCACTTAATTTGGAACTGCAGTGTTTACATTCTGAAAAAGAAAACATGGTCAAATTTCATCAAGAGAATATACAAAAGATAAATGTGGATTGTGAAAAAGAAATAGCAGAAGTCACTGCTCAGATAAGGCTGAAGTATGGGAATAAGCGTCAACAAGCAGAGACAGCTTTTAACTCACAAAAGAATGAAGTTGAGAGCAATTTGCACAAAGTAGCTTATAACAAAGTATTGGCAACAACTTTCAAATCTAAGTACCAGGATCTAAATCCTGACAATGCAGGACTACAACAAGCATCTCAAGCTGGATTGATGCAGCAACTTCATAGATTTCCCGGTCCATCTTCTGTGAGGCATTCACCTGGCCAATCTTTGTTTACAACTTTTGTTGACTTGACGTTTGTAGCAGGACCATCATCCGGGTTCTTATCTCTTTCGGACCTCCTCAAAGGGCTCGGCCCCATCTGTTTCTCACTATTCTCTGGTCTCTTTTTAACGAAAGTGGCAACCGGGGCTGTTTGATTTTCAAAGAAAGCATGCACCAATGAATAACAAATCCTAATTAACCTTCCATTAAGCTGAAAAGATCAATCACAAACAAATTCTATAAGCCTTTTTGAGCCATAATACTTAATTAGTACAACCAACTAAGATAAAGGTTAATATCTGTGACAAAAGGATCCGAGAAAGGTGCCCAAACTACATCCTTAAAATCTCAGGTATATTCCTATTCTTATTTATCTTTTCCTTGATCATGCATTCTGCTTCAATAATCATATTACATTATCTCAAGTAGGTGACTAACTATAGTCATGAGCTGATTTTTATTCCTATATCATTAACAGATGGGTCTGTTTGTATTATTAGCAATGGTGTTACGAAGGAAACCCGATATGGTAATTTACGCGTTACCAACTCTAAACGAAACCCAAAAGTTTCAACGACAAGACAAGCTTCCACTTATCGCGTGAATGATAGCACAAGTAATTCAAAAACTGTTTACAAGAAACACTTTCTATTTCTTGTTTCATAAACTATGTTCATGTACTAATATAAAGTTCACATACACATGCATCACAAGGTGAGCTCGCTGTCGGGTTACATTTATGGTCTCATTTGATATTGCCTATAATCGGGACCAAAGCAGGGTACAACCCACAAACAAAGGATCTGATATTCCAATCAGTCAAAAGGTTCAAATCAACTTTTTAGTTTCTACCGTCCACTAGCTCCATATGAGACTTACAAATGTGTGACATCTTTTGTTTTTTATTTTTTTTATGTGCCGGGCATATGACACGACAAGTTTCCTGTCTTTGCACGGCATCTAACAAAATTATTTGGATATGATATGGTTCTTCCAATGAACAATGGTGTTGAAGGAGTTGAAATGGGTTATGAGAAAAAAAGGAATTACTACAGATCAGGTAGCTAATTAGTAGTCATTTTTAAAGGTCTTCTAGATTTTTCATTGATATTATTTCTTAGATATTAATTATCATGTTTCCTTAATTAAATGGCATCAATGTGTAGGCTATCATTGTTTCATGTTGTTGTTGTTTCCATGGTCGTACAATGGGTGCAATTCGATGAGCTGTGATAACGATGCAACTCGTGGATTTTGGCCATTGTTACATGGTCAGCTAAAATGCGACTTCGGATATGAAGATGCTCTAAATAAAATTTTTGAAGGTTTATATGTAGTTCTTTATGAATACACATGCAAACATATGCATAGTATATTTGTCTAAGCAATCATTATATAATCTGTCATTGTCCCTCTAATTTTCTGCAGAAAAAGGAGATCATATGATTTCTGTTTGAGCCCATACAAGGAGAGGCTGGGGTATACCTCTCATTTACATAAGCATTTCAGAGATGTCGTGTTAGGTACTACGACCTATTCGTTCACGTCATCTGACATTTGTGGACCGCATTTAGATAATTAAAGGAAACGAATATGTGATTGTGGGTCCTATTTAGTTGGTAAGATAAGAAGCAATACAGGCCCTAAAGAATCGATAATTTGACGAAATTTTGCTTACAGAATTGCATCTTTAGCTGAACACCTTAGAAATTGCTTATAAATGGGACAATTTGGGTTTTGCTTACCCATTACTTATCCTACTTTCTGTGACAAAATTAAGCCCATTTGTACTGAAGTGCCATGTTAGTATTTCATCATTTTCATGATTTTCTGTCGCAATGGATTATTTTTCTAACAACTTATTAAGTTATATAAGTTTGAAGTTCAAAACAGACATGTAAGTAATGGGTCAAAACCGGTTCTTTTTGTATCAGGATTGACACAAATTACCCCTGAGGTCATAAAGAATGTTTAATTACTTGAGATAATGATGGCCGTAAACATGTACTTGTCCCCAAATCGAGGGTTTAATGTTTGGTATACCAAAATGTGAAAATCCTAATCAAGTTGCACTTCAAACTTGATGTCGTTTTAGAAACTGGATGTTTGCATTGGGCCTGTCTTTCGGTCTTCATCCAAATTCTTTAAAAGCCGTAGAGCAAGGTCATGGTGTTATATTACAGGTAGTTTTGACATTTGTTGAATAAATTTCTTATTTTGACTTTTATCTTTTTCTTACTTTGAAGTTCATTGACTTAGCTTTCCATTTCAAGGATGGCTAAGGGGACTTATTACGGATTATCGTATTCCGCGTTTGGTGGTTTTTTGGACGAATGTATCACACGTACCAACTAACGTAGTGTCCCGGAATTACAAAGGCAACTTTGTAGTCCAAATCCATGTTCTTCGTGCGTATACTAATTAGACGGTTGCTAAGGTGGTTTCTTTACTTTTAACTTGCATTAATGAGAACAAACTTCTGTTAGCTTTTAAAATTGCAATATCATATTCCCTTACATGGATATATACTCATTGTTGTAGTTTTACAAGATATATTAAGCATCCCACTTGCGTATATCATTGGAGTTGTGCTTTTACACAACAAAGCAAGTTCAATCTAGAGAAGCCCCTTTCATACCATTAGGACCTTCCTTTTTAAGGATTTTTTAGTTGCAAAAAATGGCAAATTATATGTAACCAGTAGTTTTCTTTCCCTATATATGTAACCGCGAGGTTTATGATTTTGCAGTATCACCTCAACATGTATAAAGATAGCGTTAATATTCAACTGTCTACAAGGTATTATTCTCTATACATCATCTTTTATCTTCCTTTTAGATTTCTAATGGATTTTTCATTTTGGATATTGACTGTTAAAATGGCTTTATTAGTATACTCTTAAGGCTTTAAGGTTTTTTAATTTCAAAACAGATAACTTTTGTGTGGCTACCTTCGAATCCTACATGAGTAGTATCTAGGTGAAAACGTGTATTTAATCTACACTTTTGAATTACTAATCTATATATAATTCATACATGTCTGTCATTCTCTTCACATTTTACATAAATAATACCTTTTAGTTGTTGTTGTTTACTTATTTCCTACTTTCTAGGGAACGAGTTCCGAGTGCCAAATAACATTTCTAAGAAATGATCACTTGCTTAAAGTTTTCATGTATTTTCCATTGATACGTCGGAAGATGAAATGCCATTTCAAGAGTCAAAAGCAAAAAATGATTAAAGACTTTATGTTACGACAATGACGGTAACTACAGAAATTTCACCACGAATGTTACTCACAAAGAAGTTCTTTATAGGCATTAAATAATGTGAAGTTCGGCATATGCTTATAAATTTCACCACGTATTCATTTCATTCGTGAGTAAACAATTATCTACAAAGAAGCCTTGTTTAGAATTTAAGTAAATTGTTATATCACTTTAATACATTTTCATTATCTACAACTTTACAAACATGCATATAATTAATAATTTTGTATAAATTATATATGATGTCTTATTAACCATCAATTAAAACCATACAATTATTTCTAATCGTTTATTTGATTTTTTTAAAAAACAAAAAATTAAAAAAAAAACAATGTCTTATAATATTGTTTGACAATTTTTAAAAATGTATACAAGTTATTTAAAAACAACAAACAAATGATTAAAACAACAAACAGATAATATTATTTTAAAAAAGTATTTACTCATGTTTACGCTAACAAAAAACAACAAACAAATAATTATAAGTCATGCCCGCCCATTGGGCGGGTTTCGAAAACTAGTATATATATAGGGTAGAGTAAGAAGAAAAACGAAAATGAGAAGAATAAGAAATATTTCTAGCCACACATTTCAAATAGGGAGGAGAATTTTAAGGGGAGATGCATCCATTTTTATAGATGCATCTAAAATGAGTGGTTATAGTTTCTTCTTATCATTCTTATTTTAGTTTTTCTTCTTATTTGATCCTAACTCTATATATATATATATATAAGAACCATTAAATGTAAGATGTTACTCGCCATTTTCGTGACTGAAACTTGATTCAAGAACACACACACAAAAATTTGCAACAATATCAAATAATAGATGTTGGATATGATAGATTAGGAAGGTTAACAAGTTTAAGATGTTAAGATGACATCATAATCGAGGTTTTATGCATGGAAGTAGCATTTTGGTGTAGCTAAGTTGGCTACACCCTTGGTGTAGCTAAGATTTTCCCCATATATATATATATATATATATACATATATATATATATAGGTTTGGGTTATTATGAAAAGTTTCTTATAATGAAAAGAATGAGAAGGCATGTGGAGATGACATGTGTCACCTTTGCCACATCATCATGCCACATCACCATACCCCACCCCCCCCCCCCCCCCCGAAAAAAAAAATTTTCCCGCCAAAACAATTTTTTTTTTGGGCAAAAAAAAAAAAAAAAAAAAATTCCGCCAAAAATTTTCCGCCAAAATTTTTTACTGCATCACAATTATGAATTTAGTGCATCAAGGTTATAAATTACTGCATCACAGTTATAAAGTTACTGCATCACAATCATGATTTTAGTGCATTAATGTTATAACCTTGATTTTTGTGCATCATAGTTGATGCACTTAACTATTAACTATGATGCAGTAACTTATAATAAAGATGCACTAAAACTTATTAGTGCATTAAGGTTATAAGTTAATGCGTCACAATTATGATTTTAGTGCATTAAGGTTATAAATTACTGCATTACAATTATAAAGTTACTGCATCACAATCATGATTTTAGTGCATTTAAGGTTATAACATTGATTTTAGTGCATCATAGTTGATGCACTGAACTATTAACTATGATGCAGTAACTTACCAATGGAGCATTAGTCCAATGGTTGGAGAACTTGTGCTTGAGTAAATTGACCCAAGTTCAAGTCTCATCCTTGGCATTTGCTTCATATAGGTACCCACCTCCGCAAAACCTATGGGCACACTGGAGAGACTTTGTGGAATAAGAGCTTAGGGGTCCGAGTCTTGGCTCGTGCTCACTCCAGTTGGTGCCCCACTAGGCCAGGAGAGTTGCCGGAGCTATTCCTTGTGGGGTGGACAATGGCTGGTGCTAAAATTCACCCGGGGTCAGGGTGTTCCAGCCAATCTACACCTTTTGTGAAATGATGCAGTAACTTATAATAAAGATGCACCAAAACTTATTAGTGCATTAAGGTTATAAGTTACTGCATCACGGTTATAAATTTACTGCATCATAATCATGATTGTGATGCAGTATTTTTATAACTGTGATGCAATAATAAATTTTTGGCGGGAAAAAAAAATTTTTGCCCAAAAAAAATTTTTTTTTTGCGGGAAAAATTTTCTTTTGCGGGGGGGGGGGGGGGGAGGGGGGGGGAGGGGGGGTGGGTGGGTGGGGTGGGGGTGACACATGACATGGTGATGTGGCAAAGGTGACACATGTAACCTCCACATGCCTTCTCATTCTTTTCATTATAAGAAACTTTTCATTTTAACCCTACCCTATATATATATATATATATATATATATATATATATAGTGTAGAGTTATTTTCAGAACCAAGAAAATGTCGAGAACTGCGAGAACCATCCTTAGCCTTTGATCAAAATAATCTATGGCTGAAAATAAAATTGCATTATTGTAAAAACATTCAAATTAAAGTGATATAGTTAATAAGCCTCAAGGGCATTTATGGAACTTTCAATAATAATCAATCAACGAAATATAAGGGGAAGTTATAATTTATTTTTAAAGATCCCACACATCCATCCTCTCTCATTTTTTGCAGATCTGATGAAACACCCGCCTCTCTTTCATTTTTCCAGATCTATCTTCTCACTAATCGATCTTTAACATCCTCCTTTCTCAATAATCTAATTTCACCACTTCATTTCTCAAAAATAATCACGGGATACGCTGAAGAAAAACGGACATACATGTACCTGACATTTTTTTGGATGGTGGCGATTTGCATATAGATGTTTTAAAATTGATTTGTGTTTGAAGTATAAAAAAGGTATGTGATGTTTAATCAAACTTATGATTATTTATTTGATTGTAGAACACTAGATCTGTTGTGTTATTTTTAGTTTTGTTATTTTTAGTTTTTGCAAATCTGACACTTATACTGGTCTACACTTATTAATGATCCACTCGTGTAGAAGCTTATGACCCTTTTGGTATATTCATCCAAGTTTCAACTATATTAAAAGTATGTTATTATTAGAGAAATAATCGTCAATATGATGAAGAAATAAAACAGATCGACACTCATGTCGTGGTACCTTGAATACGGTTTGATGATGTTCGTGAATCGTGATTGACATCATATCATGTATTTAGCCTCTTAAAAAAATTGAATGAACAATATATCGTTAGGTATGTGTGTATGTGATCATAAAGCTTGTGCTTGATTTGTCATCTCTTATTTTATAAATCTCCATATAATTTTAAATCATATATATAGAACACTACTATATAATCAGGCACCTATTGTACTTGTGAATGCACTAGTATTTCATTTATTTAAAGAAGTGGTTTTGGTTTATTGTAGTTGTGAATGATCCAAAACACGTGTGCACCATTTACTTTATACATTTATCAACAGCTTGCACGTGTATGCTTAGTTGTGATAAATCATTAATTTGAAAATAAATGTGGTATAATGGCAATTTTAACCTTTGTCATATTATCATTTTTGAAGGGTTAGGCAAGGTTGAAGATGAGGTTGATCAACAAAAGCCAAACATGTATGCATAATTTGGGGTATTATGCTAGTTATGGGAGGCTTAAAATTAATTAAAGGGTGGTAATATATGTTGTGTTAATTTTTATTTTGCATACTTTGATATAAGTAATGGGTGTATAAGTGTTTCATGGCTTATATAAAATAAATAAAAGGGTTGTGCACATGTGTTTTAAGATTGATATAAAATCAAGGAAAGAGATGTGCATACATGTTTTAAATTGTGCATATATATATTTGCTAGTTGTTTATAGTAAAAAAATAACTATCTTCTCTGAATTTTTTTAGGCGTGCAAATATGTTCTTTGAAGGGGTGCACATATGTTCTAATGAATTTGATGAGATACTGGAAGTAGTTTTCTTTGAAGATGTACATGGATGTTTTTGGAAGGTGTACACACATGTTCGACAGATTCTGATGAGAAATTTCAAATACACATGTTTCATGCACATATGCTATTGGAAAACGTGCATGTGTGTATTCAAATTGATACATTTGTATTTGAATTGTATTTCATTTGATAAAAAAAATTGTATATTATATTATGTTCTTGGTATATCATAAATTTAAAGGTCACAGCTATAGCTATTTATGTATTTGATTTTTATTTTTAAAAGTTTATATAATGTATAGTAAATACATATGTGAAATTACTTGTTTTAAGTAAAACACATATGAAGTTAAACTAGTGCACCACTAAAAACACATGTAACTTTACATTATTTAAAAGAAACACATATGGACCTTTTCTTTAAAAATCATGAAAAAAACATTATTTCAAAAAAAAAAAAAAAAAAAAAAAAAAAAAATCATAAAATTTAGGAAAAAACGTTTTTTATTAAAAAGAATCAAAATGAAAATAAAAAAAATGTAATTTTACTATTATACCTTTTTAAATTAAATAATAAGATAAATATCTAAAAAAATCTGATTGGTTGATGCTGGTTCTCGCAGTTCTCGACCTTTTTGTGGTTCTGAAAAGAACCCTTCCCTATATATATATATATATATATATATATATATATATATATATATATATATATATATATATATATATATATATATATATATATATATATATGTATTTTCATACTTTTTATTATAAACAACAATTTTGCCACACTTTTAGATGTGTACATTCAAAAAAAAAATCACACTTTTAACTACTAGGCAAGTATCCGGGCCTAGCGGCAGCGGTTCCTAGCGTCAGATAATTAATGATTTGTGATATTGTGGTAAGTGTTTTGTGTAACGTTTAAAATAGAACGTGAACCGATGAAAATGCAATTGCAAACGGTTGTACTATATTATAACTAAAGCATAGAAAAAACTCTTAACATCTATCAAACAACATATAAAAACATTTAATGAAACTCAAAGTAAACATTACATCAGTTATGAGATAAAAACTAACAACACACATTATTCGTCGTGTAAAACTTAACAAGGATGAGATTAATGGTGTCGTTGTTAAGAATAACGCAAGTACCAATATTAGCATAAATGTGATTAGCCCAAAATAAAAAAATTGGCTAATTTTGGCTACTTTGTAAAAGATTTAGGCACATTTATCCCAACATTTTTTTTCCTGAAATGGGCATATTTAGCCTATTGAAAAGTTAAATGGGCACTAACGGGCACATATATTATCTCAATTGTAAAACATTATAATCGGTTTTGAAGAAAAACTTAAATATATAATATATATTTATATAGCGACAGATCGTTTTGTGTTAAAAAAAAGTTTATGGTTATAAACGAAAAATAATAAAATTTTGAAGATTTGGGGATTAAACATAATGTTTTGAAACCCGGTTTGACCCCGAGTGGTTCAACCGGTTGAACCGTTTCGGTCGAAAAACGGGTCGAATTAAACCGAGTCAACCCGACGGGTTGGGTAAAAAATGTGTCAAATTAAACAGGTCAACCCACCAGGTTTGAAGCATCCCGGGTCAAACCGGTTTTCGTTATGTATTAATAGTTTCTTTTTGAAATATATATTTTCAAAATTTCCTTTTTTAGTTTCAACTTTTCTCTTTTTGGTTTTTCCTTTATATATAGTATAGCAGGATACCCGCGCGATGCGGCGGCGGGTACCCTGTGACGATTAACCACAGAAATAGATCTCGATGAGACATGATTCACCAGTTTGTATTGGTTTCATCGGGTCCTCTCTGGTTCGTTTTCGAATGGCTTTTATTGGTTAGCCGAACCGGTGCGACACCGATTCCCGGTTGAACCCGTTGTCCAGTCTGATTTCCAAAACTATATGTACCATCAACTTGTTAGCTTGTATGAAGCTTTGTGTGTTTTATTAATTTGTATAATGTATATAATAGCATGTACTATTCATTTCAGGGTGTTTTAAAAATAACATTAATTAGTGTGTTTAATTATTTTATATTTTGAATTATGTTGTAGCTTAATTATACATTATGAAAATTTTATTGTATTTTTTAGTAAGGGGTGATTTAATTGGTTGTTTTAATTTGGTAGATATGCTTTTAATTGTTTGTACATTGTGAATAAATTATTATACTTTTAAGTAATATGGTGTTTTAATAAGAGTATTAATTACACCATACATTTCTCTCACCTTTGACTTTCAACATTTTACTTTTCAAGGTTTGACCGTTTTCTTTTATATGTAGTATAGATAGCAGGGTACTCGCGCGTTTTGGCGGCGGGTACCCTGTGACGATTAACCGTACAAATAGATCTCGATGAGACCTGATTCACTAGTTTGTATCGGTTTCAACGGGTTCTCTCTGGTTCGTTTTCGGATGGCTTTAATTGGTTAGCCGAACCGGTGGCGACACCGGTTCCCGGTTGAACACGTTGGTTCGGTCCGGTCCATTCTCAAAACTATATGTAACATCAACTTGTTAGCATGTATGAAGTTTTGTGTGTTTTATTAATTTGTATAATGTGTATAATAACATGTACATTTCATTTCAGGGTGTTTTAAAAATAACATTAATTAGTGCGTTCAATTATTTATATTTTTGATTATGTTGTAGATTTTTTAAATTGTACGTTATGAAATTTTTATTGTACTTTTTAGTAAGGGATGTTTTAATTGGTAGTTTTTAATTTGGTAGATATGTTTTTAATTGGTTGTACAATGTGAATAAATAATTGTACTTTTAAGTAATGTAGTGTTTTAATAAGAGTATTAGTTACACTATGCATTTCTCTAACAATTCAACTTTTCAACTTTTCACCTTTGACCGTTTTTCTATTATATGCAGTATAAATAGAAATTTTGATAATATCTCCACACTTACATGTGTAGAAAAATTTGTCACACCTATTATTACCACACATGAGAAAATGTGGAATCAATAATTTTACACATTAATAACTGTGGCCATTTGGCCTTTAAAATGTGAAGAATTCAACTAGGTTTTTGTAGTGAGTTCTTTTATCTCTATATCTGTCTATCAGCTAGTTAATGATAAGCATACTAATAATAAGAATAACATGATATCCGCGCGGTGCGACGACAAATACTTTGTAATAAACTTTTCTATCGAGTAATATTTTTCGATCAAATGTTTTTCGTGATAACAATTTTACGAATAGCGAGAATTTTAAGAAATAACTTTATTACACACTATTTCACATCATAATGTCAAGTACATGTGCATCAAGATGCAATAGCGATACCAAAACGGTAATCAGTAGTATTAGGAAGTTGTTATGATTGACGGTGAAACGTACTTGCTAATTAGTTGATGTTGTGTGATATTCATCTCGGTATTATATAATGTGTAAACATAGAGAATCTGCGTACTTTATATGTTTACACTTTTCTATATTTATAAATCATTTAAAAATCTTTGTACTCTGACATGCACGATTTTTTTCAATCAAGTTTATTCGCAGAATAATTAAGATTTCACTAAGTTGGTACTAAAATACATACATAGATGATAAATGTTTTCCGAATATGTAATTTTCTAAAAATTTAACTGTTCATAACTAAACAAAAATTTGGCATTAAACTTACATTTATGTATACTATAAATAATTATGTGTAAAAAAATTAGTGTTTAATATATTATTCTTAGCATTAATCATTTGTACATATTACATATTATTCTGTATTCTTTAAAAATAAGTCATTTAAAGAAGAAAAAAATGACTTCCTCCATTTTATGTATGTATAATCATTAGCAATTTTTGTTTTAAGTTTAGAGTTTCTTAAAATCATATTTATGTTTGCTTTGGTACTCTTAGTTTCAGTGATAAATTACCTATCTTCTTAGTTTTGAATATTTGATGATTTCGGTATGTATCTTCCATTGTTGTATCTAACTTTTGTTGAAAAATTTAGTGCACTTGTGGGTAGGGGTGTTATTCGGGTTGATCCAGTCGGGTTCGGGTCAACTCGGGTCGGGTCAAGTCGGGTCAAGCCATAAAAAAACATACCCGAACCCGACCTTGTTTAGAAGTCGGGTCAACTCGGGTCGGGTCAATTCGGGTTCGGGTCAACTCGGGTCGGGTCAATCGGGTCGGGTCAATTCGGGTTTGGGGTCAACCCGAGTATTTTACATTGTAAAAGTGTTGTTGAACCGGGTCAATCGGGTTCGGGTCGGGTCAAGGCTAAAAAAATATACCCGAACCCGACCTTGTTTAAAACTCGGGTCAATTCGGGTTGACCCGATTGACCCGAATATAATTTTGAACCCGATTGACCCGACCCGAATTGACTCGGGTCGGGTCGGCCCGAATGACACCCCTACTTATGGGATTAGTTCACATCTGGTTTTGGGTTAGGAGGTACAGAGTGTACACTTATGAGGTCCCTGAATACCCTGACTCAATAGTAGTTAGTACTACTAGTGTAGTGACTGATGGATCCTGTTGCTAGTGTATTGGTTCCCACTGCTAGTGCTGGTTATTACTGCTAGTGTAGTGACTGATGGTTCCTATTGCTAGTGTATTGGTTCCTGCTGCTAGTGTATTGGTTACTACTGGTAGTGTTGCAGTGATTAACTTGTAACAGCTTTGACCCATTCAAGTGGCTGTTATGACTGCTTTATGACCACATTTAATTGGTCATGTAACCACTATTCCTATGATAATGAAGCCTTATTATGGGTGATTAATTGGCCGTTAATCACTCATAAAGTCCATTAACTAGGGTTGAGTGTTCTCTACTATTTATAGAGATCGACATCATCTGTATGAAAATATAGAGAAAAACCAGGAGAAACAAACAGAAAACTAAAACACTTATATGCGCAAGGGTTATTGATTTGTGCCTAATTCAATAACTAACATTTGGTCTTATCCCAAGTAGATATTCGTGTAACCCAGACATAGGGTCGAGTAGTTTACTTTGGAAAGTGATCACACGATTCCAAGTGATATCCGGTAACCTAATTTGGTCTTGCATTGCTACTGATTATCTTACCCTGCTGGGCTCATAACCACCAACAATCAAAGTAAACTATTTTGTGATAATCAATGGTTGTTGTTGCAATGAAACACATGGCTTCAAACTTTGACAAGCTGGACAAGTTTGAAAGGGTGGACTTTAGGAGATGGCAGAAGAAGATGCACTTCTTGCTGTCAAGCATGAGTGTGGTCTATGTTCTGACTATACCTATCCCAAATGGTGGGGATGATGCTATTGTGGAACAAATTAGGAGGAGCAAATGGGAGAATGATGACTACATTTGCAGATGCTTAATTCTCAATGGTATGTCTGATTCACTCTTTGACATTTATCAGAATTTTGAATCTTCCAAAGAACTATGGGATTCCTTGGATGCCAAATATATGGCTGAGGATGCATCAAGTAAGAAGTTCCTTGTAAGTAATTTCACAAATTATAAAATGACTGATTCAAGACCAGTTATGGAACAATACAATGAACTTCTTGGTATACTTGGAAGGTTTACACAACACATTATGCACATGGATGAGGCTATTTCAGTCTCTTGTGTCATTAATAAACTTCCCCCTTCTTAGAAAGATTTCAAGCATACCTTGAAACATAAGAAGGAGGAGTTAACTCTTGTTGAGTAGGGCAGTCATCTGCGCACTGAGGAATCTCTCAGGGTGCAGGATAATGACAAGCCAAAGAGTAGCAATGCTACTGCATCCGTTGTCAATATGGTGGAGCATAACAACTCCACCAGGTACAATGACAACAAAGGCAAACGTAAACATCATGATAACACAAGGGCAGATTCTAACAAGAAGGAAACACCTACTTGTTGGAAATGTGGCAAAATTGGTCACATTAAAAGGGATTGCAAAGGTGTTAAGGTTGGTGGTAAAGCCAATGTGTTAATACAAATAAGCCGTAAAAACGTTTATTTATATTTTACGATCTTCTAATGTTTTGTCGATAACAAAAGTAAAATCATATTAACGAAACAAATAAAATACGTAAATGGTTTGAACTAATAGTTTTCTAACACACTTACGTTTTCACATAAAACACTATAACAAGATTAAGTGATTTTATATTTTAGATACACATGTACAACAACTAGTGTTTACATATTGGCTTAACAAGTTTAAGTAATTCTATGAGTTAGATACATATGTACAACAACTAGTGTTTACATATTGGGTTAATACATACTTATATTAAGTACACTAAAATGGGTAAAAACAAGTATATACTAAAATGGATAAAAGCAAGTATATACTAAATAGATAAAAACTAGCAAACGGTTTTGACCCATAACCTATGGTTTTTATATATACCACTTACACAAGTTCAATGTATCCTTAAGGTACATTGTATCTAGATAGAAAACCATGGATCAACCCATGACCCATGACCCATAACCAAAAATACCCATGGGCAAAGAGGAGCGTTCCACGGATCCCTAGCTTTGTGCTAGCCGGATCCCAAGTGGAAGGGATCCGTGGGATCCGGGGAAATAGTAGAGAACTTTCTCTATAAATAGAGAGCCATTTCTTCCTTACTAGGCATCCCTTTACACACATACTTCCCCCAAATATTCTAACCCTCTAACCTCAGATCCAAGAGATCTATGTAGCTTTTCTCTTTTGTTTGTGTGTGATCTTGTAGGTTCCTCTTAAAGGAAAGATCACCACATCTTGAAGACGTGCAAGCTCAAGTCCATGAGTTGCCATGCTTCGTCATCATCAAGACAACGAAGGTTCTCTTGTTGATAGCTCTTCCTTTCTCCATAGATATTGGGTTGAAGGCATTAGTGAAGAATGCCGAAAGTGTCAAGATGAAAGCATTAGTGAAAGGTGCTCATCATCCGCGTCAAAGCATTAGTGAAGAATGCTTAAGGTGTCAAGACGAAGGCATTAGTGAAGGGTGCCAAGCGTTGTGTCAAAAGGCATTAGTGAAGGATGCCGAAGAATCAAATCAAGTAGCATTTGGGAAGAATGCTTAGGTCGTATAATCGATGAGGTGCATCGTTATACATATAAGTGTTTATTTATTCACAAGGATGGTGATATCCTTGATGGTGTTGTAACAAGGAGTAGATCTCCTTGATAATAGGTGTTGTGTCGTGAAGGGTAGTAGTTCCTCCATAATGGAACTAGGTGCTTAGCCTAGTACCTAATAAAGGGTAGGCGACGTTGTGATAGGATTAGTTCTCCTAAGGTGTGAAAGAACTCGGTGGTTAGCCTAGCACCGTATAAAGGGTAGGCGACGTTGTGTTAGGTGTGGTTCGCCTTGGTGTGAAAGAACTCGGTATTTAGCTTTGTACCGGAAAAAGGTTAAGCGACGTTGTGAAGGCTTCTCCGCCATAAGGAGATTTGGTGTAGTGCTTACGAACTCTCGAGTAGGTGACTCGGGGAGTGGAGTAGGGCAAGGAAGGTGTCCTTGTAGCCGAACCACTATAAATAACTTGTGTCGTGGTGATGTGCTTCTTACTCTTTATCTTTCATTATATGTTTATATATCTATCTATCAACGTCCAACATAAACAACCAAATAGATTGACATAAGTCGATCTAAATATTTAAAAGGAAGTTTTAAATTGGTAAAACTATTCAACCCCCCCTTCTAGTTTTCCACAATTGGCATTAGAGCTTCGTAACCAAGTTTCTTAAAGTATATTGTACTTTAAAGACTTGATACGATCCGTGTATGTTTGAAAACTACAAAGAAGGATTTTTTTTTGGGATCATATTTTCTGTTAAATCATTTTGTTGGACATTGATAGATGATTCTAACAATATTCCGTTCTCGAGTAATTTTCATGCTAGAATTTCCCAAAATCTTCATTCAAAGATGAAGTCAACATTCAAGGAAGGATTCTTTTTGTAATCACAACTTTAGTACATCAAGTACAAAGGATTACTTTAAAAGCTCATGAAGTATTTTTGGTCTTATACCAAATCAAGAAGCATAGAGGTATGTTTTACTTTTCATTAGATAGGATACTTGAGCTCTACTTATTTTCACAAGTACTTCTTTGATTATTAAAACACTAAGAGCGTTAGAAGTCTCTTTCGTCACTCTTTCACCTTTCTCGTCATCGGGAATAATATTTTTTTTAACGCCGTCATCACATCCTCGATATGAGATTCATCAAAAGCCGTCATCCAAAAACAATCGTCATCTAAAACCTCCGAACTATTGTTTTTTTGGTAAGCTATTCCATAAGCATACTACAAAAATAATGTCAAGCAACCTCTTTTATGTTCATAGTAGCCGGATCCCTCTAGTTGTACTAGCCGGATCCCAAATACAAAGGATCCGGGGGAACCGTGGAACAGAACTCAGCTATACGCTTTCAAAAATCACCACTGATCTTTTTCCCTCTATTCTCATAACACAAAAACGACCAAGCTACTGAATCCATCCTCATTGGCTTCCATAACCTCAAGTATTCCTTCCTAGAACACTATTGTAAGTAATCACATTAACCTGTTCTAATTTTCATCCCAAGGTTTATGGTTCCTTAAATTATAATCAAATTAATTTAATTAGGGTTTTTCAAATTAATCATAAAAAGGGGCTTTTTAACTAAATCACATTGTGTTCACAACATTGTTAATACAAATCAAAAAACCATAAACCCATTTCCAACTAATTTTACCTTATTGGAAAATTTGTATTTCTAGGACCAACCATGCCCAAAGCCACTCAACAAGATCATCATGACACCGTCCACTATCTTACTCACTACTATCGTAAAAGGGGCCTGACCAAAACTAACCGTAAAATTTTCAAAAGCCTCACAAAACGACTTATTCACGAAGGTCGTGTAGTCAAGGAATGTTTCCTTGAAGATACCAACATTCGTCAAGTTTTCTCGACAATCAACTTTGATTGTCTTCTTGACATTGATGAACAAATTTGTCCGGTTTTTATTTTTGAGTTTTACAAAAGCTTTAGGATCATTAGAAACACCGATAATAGCATCTCAATTGCCTTTATCATCAACACACAAAACTTTACTCTTCCTCTCAACACTTTTGCTCAAATTCTTCGCATTCCTTGTGAAGGAATTTGTATGTACTCTCAAGATTGGGCAATTAACGCTCAAAACCTTGCACTTGATCCTAAGCCTCTTTACAACACTCCTCTTGACAATCCCGAAACCATTCGTGATACTATCTTTAAAATTAGAACCAACCAATCCCGTTACGATCGTAACAAAAAGCTCATTCACCGTGATCCCTTTAAAATGGAACTTTTTGAAATGCATCCCATGTTTAGAAAATGGGAAGATGTGGAGTTTGTTAGGACTCCTTGAGATCGTTTTGAGCCTTAGGGTTTAACAATAACATAGATAAAGAATCATGCACAGCGGAATATATAAACAACTATGTTATTGACACAAGGTTTTCATTCACTATCGCCTCCAAATATTATTTGATCAGAATAATACGTGTTACCTAAATGTAACAGGGATCAAAGCCTTCTTCGATCTTGGAGGTAAACAACTAACCTAGACGTTTACAATAAACTACACGCCCTAGGTTACATGCACACACACCTTTAGACTACATTATGGAAGACTTATTTATAAAACCTACACCCCATGTCCTCTTTATATACTAGAGGATTAGGGTTTACAAAATACTACGAAGGACTAAATAATAAATCTTCTTTTGCAAGCAAGTCCTTCCATCTTTTTGTAGGTTTCATCTCTTTCACTTTAAGTCCCTTTGTTTCATTCTTGTATTTATTTTGTCTCATCAAATCCAAGGAACCTAAAACCCAACAATCTTCCCCTATTTGATGATGACAAAACAAACAAAGTCGTGTACGAACTTCCCTAGACGAAGTAGCAGAAGTTGAGATGTAAACATCTCCGTGAATGAAACATTCTTGTCTTCCTTTGTCTTCCCCTTAATCCATGCCATCGCACTCCAATATCTCTTCCCCTTTTTGTTATCAACAAATAGAGAATGTAAACATTAGAAAATTCCCCTTGAGTGGTGCATGAAAATGATTCTTTAAATCAGTAAGCTCTATGTAATGATCACTTGTGAAGAAAACCAAGTATAACGGATTTGAGGAAGAAGTAAAATAACCCAAACTTGTGTCTTATGTCTTGTACTATCCACGTGACTCCAAACTTATACTAACACCATATAAGTAGACCGCAATCTCTTGACAAATCCTCATCTTCAATGAGACACTGAGCACTACAATGTAACTCCTTTAAGTGATAGTTAACTAGGTCTTCATCCATCCACCCCTTGACCTATGAAAACTAGATTTTGCAAGTCTTCATCAACATCCTTTAAGCACAAACAAGTTATCTTAAAAGTAGGTATGATACTTTTAAGATATGATAAAACACGTATCCAAGTAATTCCACTTCACCTTCAAATAAGTGATAAATAACCTCCTTCGTAATCAATTCTTCAAATAATTCAAAAACGAGCTTTTTAAAACCTTTAAGAACAAATACCAATCTTCATGTGTGTGCGAACCAAAATCCCATGTGTGTATCACCAAAAATCTCAGTACCAAAAACATGTACAGCTTCCCCTCAATTCCAAAACCTCATCAGCAGAAACGAATAACGCAAGAAACACCAGCAGTGGAATTGAGATAACACTAGCAGTGGTTTCGAGAAAACACTAGGAGTGGTTTCGAGAAAACACTAGGAGTGGTTTCGAGAAAACACTAGGAGTGGTTTCGAGAAAACACTATCAGTGGTTTCGAGAATACACTATCAGTGGTTTCGAGAATACACTATCAGTGGTTTCAGAAAACACTAGAAGTGGTTTCGTAAAAACACTAGAAGTGGTTTCGTAAAAACACTAGAAGTGGTTTCGTAAAAACACTAGGAAAGCTGCTTCTAACCATGAATCATAAACACCACACAATGTATAAACAACCTCCATCAAGAATTAGAACAAGTAACACAAATTCAAGAAGTTGTATATGCATGAAAACCCAAAAATTCGAATTGTTAAACCTGTTTCTGCAGCCAACTTCGACACTGAATAACTTTTGATTGAGAGCTCAGATCGACAATCCCTCCGGTGAAAAGTTAGATGAATATATAGAGAACGTCCACCGAAAATTTCGTTACGATCCAACCGTTAACGAAAAAGTTATCGCATTTTTAAAACTGTGCTGCAAAAAAATACGAACTTTGTACCAGCTTCGAATTTTTCCATTTTCTTTGTCGAAAAACCTTGCGAATCCCTAGGTAACGAGCTCCCCGAGCTCTGATACCAATTGTGGAGTTTGTTAGGACTCATTGAGATCGTTTTGAGCCTTAGGGTTTAACAATAACATAGATAAAGAATCATGCACATCGGAATATATAAACAACTATGTTATTGACACAAGGTTTTCATTCACTATCGCCTCCAAATATTATTTGATCAGAATAATACGTGTTACCTAAATGTAACAGGGATCAAAGCCTTCTTCGATCTTGGAGGTAAACAACTAACCTAGACGTTTACAATAAACTACACGCCCTAGGTTACACGCACACACACCTTTAGACTACATTATGGAAGACTTATTTATAAAACCTACACCCCATGTCCTCTTTATATACTAGAGGATTAGGGTTTACAAAATACTACGAAGGACTAAATAATAAATCTTCTTTTGTAAGCAAGTCCTTCCATCTTTTTGTAGGTTTCATCTCTTTCACTTTAAGTCCCTTTGTTTCATTCTTGTATTTATTTTGTCTCATCAAATCAGTAGATAGGCATTCATACCATGCCCTAGGAGCCTGATGCAATCCATACATAGCCTTCCTCACCCTGTAAACCTTGTCAGGATGATCAGGATCTTCAAAACCAGGAGATTGACAAACATATACCTCCTCATCAATAGTGCCATATAAAAATGCACTTTTAACATCCATCTGATACACAACAAAATTCTTGAATGAAGCATAAGCCAAAAACAATCTAATAGCCTCAATCCTTGCAACTGGTGCAAATACTTCATCATAGTCCAAACCTTCAGTTTGTGTGTATCCTTGAGCAACCAATCTTGACTTGTTTCTCACAACAATTCCTCTTTCATCCCTCTTGTTCCTGAATACCCATTTAGTCCCAATAGCCCTCTTCCCATTTGGAAGATCAACCAATGTCCAAACCTCTTGAAGTTTGAACTGAAGAAGCTCCTCTTGCATTGATTCTACCCATCCTTCTTCTGTTAAAGCTTCTTCTACTCTCTTGGGCTCCTTTTGAGACAGAAAACAAGCAAACAAGCAATTTTGCAAATCTTTATGACTGTTTCTTTTGTGAAGAGAGCTTGCAAAGAACCCATGTTCAGGAAAGGGTTCTGTGTTCTTTACCCTGCTTCTTGTTTGAACTGGAGTATTCAAATTTCCAAGAATCTGTTCCTTGGGATGAATCTTGTGAATTCTGGTAGTAGTAATTGGACTTTCATTAATTACAGTTTCCAAATTTGACAAATCAGCATTGAAGAATTCATCCAAGTCTTCATCATCAGTAGGAGTATCAATCTCAATTAAATCAGGCATATTAGGATCATGTGGATACTCCTCATCACCAAACAATGGCTTTGGATTTGGTCCAAAGAAAGTACTATCACCAGTACTTGTAGCCGGAATTTCACTTGAACTATCAGTGGTAGAAGTTGGCTTGTCAGCGTTTACAGATGGCCTATCAGCACTTTCAGTAGGCTTAGCAGTGCTTGCAGACTGCTTTTTCTTCTTTTCAATTTCTTCTACCGACGCTGAGTTAACTTGCAACAACTCATCCTTATCTTGATGATGATCAACATTACCTCTAGTATTCAGTACATCATCACCAGAGAGACCTTGCTTGTGAATGATGGAAGGAACAGAACCAGCTTTCCACTTTTCAACCAAATAGAACTCCTTTAGAGAATCAGTTTCCTTTGAAGATGTATCTACTTCAGAATCCTTTTGTATACCTACATCAGCATTAGTAGAAGTTCCTGCAATGATAGGCTCATAATTCATAGATTTGGTTAGCATATCAATGTTAAACAGCCAGTCTGGTCCTTTTGTCTCAACACTAGGAGTCTTTTCACTGAATTGAACATGTAAGTTCTCTTCAACAATTCTAGTCCTCCTATTGTATACTCTAAAGGCTTTGCTATTAGTGGAATATCCTAAAAAGTATCCATCATCTGCTTTTTCTTGAAACTTGCCTAGGTAGTCTATGGTATTCAAAATGGTAACAGGACATCCAAAAGGTTTTAAGAATGCAATCATTGGCTTCCTATCATGTAACAGCTCATAGGGGGTCTTGTTATGAGGCTTCACTACCTTACTTCTGTTTTGCACATAACATGCAATTCCTACAGCTTCAGCCCAAAAGGTAGTTGGTAACTTAGACTCTGACAACATTGTCCTAGCAGCCTCAATTAGTGTTCTATTTTTCCTTTCAGCTACACCATTCTGTTGTGGTGTTCTAGCAACACTAAACTGTCTTTCAATACCTTTAGCTACACAGAACTGATTCATCACATCATTCTTAAACTCAGTTCCATTATCACATCTGATTACTTTGACCTTATGATTTACTAGATTTTCTATCTTAGTAATGAAACTCTTAAGAATCTCACTAGTCTCATTCTTAGTAGCCAAAAAGTATACCCAAGAAAATCTACTATAATCATCAGTGATAACTAGGCAATACTGCTTATGGTTCAAGCTTCTAACAAAGGTTGGTCCAAATAAGTCCATATGAAGCATAAACAGTGGTTGTGTTATGGTGTTTACAGTTTTGGTCTTACAAGAAGCTCTATGTTGTTTTCCTTTTTGACATGCCATACACAATTCCTTACACTCAAAAACCTTTGAAGGTAACCCTCTCACTAAGTTTCCTTTTACCAGTTTATTGATTGTTTTGTAATTGAGATGACCTAGCCTTCTATGCCACAGTTTTGACTCATCAACAGATGCTTTAGCAAACAAACATAAGGACCTATTAGGAAGAACATTTTTAAGATCAAAACAATATATATTTTCCTTCCTAGGTACCCTAAGTTGTATAAACTTCTCATCAGGCATCTTAAACTCAGGAGATAACACCACACACTCAGTTTCCCCAAAAAGTACCCAGTTTTTCTTATCACACATTTGAGAAACACTGAATAAATTGTACTTAATTCCCTGTACCAAATAGACCTTTTCAAAGTCTAGCTTCCCTGTTCTGATTGTGCCTCTGCCAAGTATCTTTCCTCCCTTTGGATCATTGCCAAATGCCACATATCCTCCATCATAAGCTTCAAAATCTTCCAAATTGCTTCCATCCCAAGTCATGTGCCCAGAGCAACCACTATCAAAAACTCCTTTATCCTTTAGCTCAGTTTGAAGATTGCCCTGCACATAAAATTACACAAGTTAGTTCCTCTTGTGGACCCAAGCCAGTACTGACTTGGGTCTGCCCTGTGCATCAAAATATTCAAATTTCTTTAGGTCCATTGATGCACAGTTGACATGTGGTAAAACCTTAGTCTTAGGCTTCCACTGCCAACTTGCTGAGGCCTTAACAGCATAAAAATGATTTCCAACCACTGTATCAGTTATCACCTTTGGAATTGTTAAAACTTCTTTTGAATCAGTGGTGATATTTTGCTTAACAGTGGTTTGACACTGCTTAGCTGTGTTTACATTTTGCTTAGCAGTGGTTGGAACCCATTTAGGTGAAGCAGAGACAATAGATTTTGTATTCCCATTCCTCATCAGCACTGCTCTTGGAATCATGTTACTGTTAGGATGAGGGTTTGTTTTTCTTGAAAAGTTTTGATGATTTACCCTCCTCCAGTGATTCCAAACTTGTGGTCTGTTTCTGTGACAATTTCTCTGTAAGTGTTCAAAACTACCACACACAAAACAAGCCTTTTTAACACATTGAAACTCATCACCTAATCTGTTAGAAATTAGACCATTTAAGCTTCTTTGATTACCCCTAGGTTTATATTGTTTCATCTGTTCCCTAGGAATTTCTCTGTACTCTACTACTTTCTTGGTAACTTTAGCTCCAAATCTAGGTACAAGGTTGACTTGCTTAGAATCAACTTTCTTAATTGTCTCTATCTTTTCAGACTTAGTTGATTCAGTTCTATCATCCTCAGAATCTGATTCCCAATCTTCAATTATGGGAGCACCAGATAACTTATCAGAACTTATCTTAGGTGTTTCAATCTTTTCAACAGGTTTGTTAAAACTGAATTCACTACTAAATGACAGTTCTTTAGCAGGTGGTGCATTTTTCATCAAAGGGGGTGGTGGCATATCATTGTATCCTAAACCAGTACCATCTTTGAACAGTTTTTGACCTATTGGTTTCCTAACTAGATCAGAAGCATATTGTGTTTTAGCAACCCTAACAACATGTTTTTCTTTTTCATCTAGGGCCTGTATTTTAACACTTTCTGCCTCAGCTAGTTTATCTTTAAGCATTTTAATCTCTCTGTTCTTAAGATCAATTTCACCACCTAGAATATTGATCTTTTCTACATACTCAAACTCACATTTAATACAGAATTTTAGCTTCTCTTCCACACCCTCTAAACCAACTCTATATCCTAAGTTATCTAGAGTCAATCTCTCTACTTCTTTTCTCATACTCTCAGTGATAGCCTTTTGAGACTCTAAGTTATCAGAACATGATTTAAAAGAACAAGTAGATGCTTTAGAATCATTAGATACCTTAGAATCTGAACCAGAAGATGAAGCATAGGCCATAAGAGCAAAGTTATGCTCTTTTGAAGCTTCACTAGCAAGAAACGCTGCATTTGGACCTTCTTCAATCTGATCACTCCAATCATAATCACCAAGTCCATCCTGAGCAACGAAAGCTGAAGAAGTAGCAGGCTCATCTGTTGTCTTCTTTATGCCTTCAATTCTTTTAGGAGCTAGACATTCCCTAGCAAAGTGACCTTTCTTCTTGCAGTTAAAGCACTCCATCTTGCTTTTGTCGAATCCAGCTCTCCTTTGACCATCATACTTAACCTGTCTTCCAGTCCTCCTCAGAAACTTCCTTGCTTGGAGAGTCAACATTGCCATTTGCCATTGAAGATTAATCTCTTCAAGATCATCAAGATCAATTTCATCCAGATCTTGATTCAGCACAGTAACACTGGTAGTTAAATCAGCCAGAAAAGCACAGATTGCACCATCACTGACATTATCACTAACAGTGGTATTGTTTGCAATAGCCGTGGTTATACCATAAGCAGCAGTGGATACATCTTGTGAGCTTTTGTGATTAGTGGATACAAAAGCAATGTTTTGATTAGAAGAAGATGAGTTAGAAAAGTTATTCTCAGAGTCATAAACCTTCAAGTTATTGAAGAGATTGTCTAGAGTCATTGTAGCAAAGTTGATGAGTGCTCAAATACTCATCATTTTTGTCGTATTTAAACTGCCAAAACATACAAAAACAATAAAAAAGATATCAAAATACTTAAAATATCCCAGGGATTGTGTTTTATGTGTTTTAAATGCAAAATGTGCAAAAACAAAGGAAAATCGATCAAAGTTTGCAATATTGGCAGTTTCAGTCCCCCAAATTTCAAAACTTGTCAAAATTAGTCCCTATGCATTTATTTTGAAAGGAAAAGTCAACCCAAGGTTTTGAAAGTCAATTTCATAAAATATTACACTTGGGTTACAAGTTTTTCAAAATTACATGTTTAGTCCCTGAAAATCCAAAAATGGCAAAATAGATCCCTGGGAACTTTGAAAAAATCAAAAATGAAAAATCTAGCCCTTGGTCTATTTAAGAATGGCAAGACCAACCCTTGGACTACTTTTCATAATCTACATGTATGGCCCCACAATTTTCAGATTTGGCATTTTTGGTCCTTGGTGTTACTAATAAACCAAACCGGACCTTATATCATATCCCAAGCCCAATATTCATCCCCTTGGCCCAATCCTCCAACCCGTCCAAATCCATGACCCGACCAACCCAATACCCACGTTTCAAAAATAAACAACCCGCCCCCTAAAACCTGTCTTCCCCGACATTTTTGTCTGCAACCCCCCTCCTCCAGCCACCTACAACCACCCCTACTTCACCCTTTGTCTCCCCCCACCTCACCTAACAACTCAATGCATTTAATGCAAACCCTTTCCCTGTCTCTGATATCAAAACAATTTTGGCGCCAAAACCATCAAACGGCCAAGATGCTTCAAAAGTCATCCAAGGGTTGAGATTAATGCTGGGAAGTGTCCAGAGAGAGGAGAGAGACAGTTTGGTGCATAAAAGAAGGAGAGAAGGAAGGCAAAGGAGAGTAGTTAGTTTATTTTTCAAATATGTATGTCGTTTTTAGAAGCAATGATTTAATTTAAGTTTTAAGTTGTAACTTTCTGTTTTTATGAACTCACTTCAAGTTATTGTATCAATATAAACCATTTTCAGGTATCAATTTAAGTAGTATTTCCATTTCGTATATTTTAATTAACTGTTGAAAATTGCAAAGTCCAAATCTCATGTATAAGCTTCAATAAGCTTATTTATAAGCACAAACAAGCTCAAACTAGCTTAATATAGCTTTTTGTGAGCTCACTTCTAAGTTTCAAGCAATTTCAATCAAAGGTGTTAAAAGTCAACAAAAGTCAACTGATCATGGAAATGGGTATGGAATAGATCATGGGTGGAGCAGAGCTGGAATTGGGTTGGATGTGAGCTTGAATTGGATTAGGTTAGGGGTTTGTTAGGTTAGTGGTTCTTTATTTCATCATTGGCAAGCCATAGTGGCTAGGTACCTTGTAAGTTCATTCATCTGTTTCATCATTAAATCTGTTGTTTAAACTGTTATTTAGTGGTAATTAGTATAGTTTGATCTGTGTTTGATGCTTGTTTAGTATTATCTAGTGATAATCTGTCAATTAGTTCATTATCAGTAGTTAAAGTAGTGTTTGGAAGTGGTCCTAGATCTGTGATAGAGATTGGTTAATCAGTGTTGAGTAGTTTATTCATGCTTATATAGGTATTTGATAGTCATTTCAGGTCTTTGATATAGCAGTTATAGTCATATAGTCAAAATCACTTTGTTACTAATCTAGGATCTGCTACTGTTAGAATCAGTAGGTATCTATTTGCTTATTGGCTTTAATATAAGTAGATCTAGCTTATTGTAATCATCAGTAGCCTAAATTCATCATAATTAGTTCATTGATTTGGATCAAATCTGAGTTTAGTCAAAATTGCAAATCTATTCTTCAAAAGTCAAATTCTGTCAAAACAGATTTTCACAAAACTTTGGGAATCAATCATTCATTCATTACTAAGTTTTAGTGTTTCAAACTTTGGATAAATGATCTTCAACTGGTCTAGTTTATGAAACTGCTTTTTGACAAATCTGTTCAGTTCATTTTGAGCTTCAAATAAGCTAATCATTTAGCTACTATCTGCCCTGTTCACACTCAGCAAAACTGAGTGTGAATCAGGCAGAATTGCAGCCATTGCATTGTTCTCAAATCAGTGAGTTAGAGTTTAGTATTTGGTCTAATTGTAGCTGGCCAGGTGTTATATAGGACTGCTTAATTGGTTTTTGGTCTAGCTTATTGGTTAAGCTTGTGCACAAGCCCCAACAGTAGGCCTGAATCAACTGTTTGGCTAGATAAGCAGTTTGCTTAGATCCATTAATTTGAGCTTAGAGCTTGTTAGGAGTAGTTAATATTAGCTGCTATTAGCTTATTTTAGCACTCATTAGCTTCTGTCACTGTTTGGTAGATTTAATAGCTTGTTAGCTTATTCTAGTAGCTTATTCTCTCATCAGTTTACACTATAGCTTTCATATTCTACACATAAGCTGTTTATTTCTCATTTTTCATAGATTCATATTATCATTTTAGAATTTTCCTGAGATTTTCACAATTTTGGTCACTATTTACTATTTTTCTTGATTTAAAATAGTTTTTAATCACTTTTAATTAGCTTTAATTGCAATTAATTAAGAAAAAGTTCAAAAAAATAATTTTTCAATTTTCTCAGTTTAAGAAAAATATAAAAAGCATAAAAAAGATTTTTCCTTATTTTTCCCTTTTTATTTGGTATTTTTCACCATTTAAATTAGATTAAAATAGTTTTAAATTAGTAGAAAATAGAAAATATTCAGAAAAATATAAAATTAGTTTTGAAAATTCTATTTTGATATTTTAGATTTTTCTAAGTTTTAATTTTATTTTTCTAGCTTTATTTCACATTTTCTTGTATTTTAGGTAATTATTTAATAGTTAAAAATAGTTTTTAGTTAATAATAATTAGATAATTAGTTATAAAAATAATTTTCTTTTTCTAATAATTTTCTTTTATCATTAGGTTTGTAAAAACATCATTTTCATATTTTTAGGGTTAATATTGACTTAGTTTCACGTTTTTATTTGGTACGTTACGTAGTTTTTAATTTAGTTTTATAAAAACATAAAAACAAAAACATCATTTTAATTATAGTGATAGCGTTTATTTAATATTTTTTTATCTTTTTAACTTTCTTTAAATTGCATTTTAGCCCTTGTAATTTATGTCCTTTTTCTGTAGTTATAATAATTCACAATCTTCTTTTCCGTTCAAATCTCCCGATCACTATACGTTTGATAATCCATTGCATAGCTCGCTGGGACATAACGACCCGGGGAAATCCTATACTCCTCAGATCTTCATTGCATTCGTGCTTGAGCAGTCTTAAGCTGATTACGGTCTGCCATTCACAAGTGGCAGGCTTGAGTGATTTAGCTTGACTGTTTGGCACGCATCAAATTTTTGGCGCCGCTGCCGGGGAGCTGTGCTGATTATCTTACGCTTAGCAGATTAGTGATTTGGATATTCACTCCTTGTTTATACCATCTGTATGTGTTTATATTGTAACACCCCGCCTTATCGACCACAATATTGTCCGCTTTGCCCGCAGGCTCACGGCTTTGTTTTTGTGGCCTCATTTGAAGACTTCCCAGCAGGTCACCCAAGCCAGTACTACTCTCACATGAGCACGCTTAACTGCCAGTTCCTAAGAACTCCACCCGCAGTAGACCACAAAACGCGTTGTGTCATTGTAAGGCGAATGTTATCTTATGAGCCCAGCATCTCTCCAGGCCACAGCCAATGTAGGATTTGCCTAGGGTGTCACATATATTCTCTTTTAAAAATCAAAAACCCAAAAAGATTTTCATTCTTTGTTTTTGCAAGCTGTTTTTCAAAAATACAAAAATACTCTTCTCATTCCTCTTATCCGTATGATTCTATTTCTCTTACCCCCTCGTACCGTTTGATTCTACTCTTCTTTAACCTCAAAACCGTTTAATTCTATTTCTTTAACCCTCTACATGTTTAATTCTCATGGCGACGATCGATTATCCTCGTTGTTTCCACTGCAAAAGCCGTATGGAAGAGGATCAGCTCGATTGTCAGAATCCGGATTGTTTATGCAAGCAATGTGGAAGGACGGGTGCAAGCAAATATTGTTATTGGTGCGAATTATCTGATAACTCTCTCGATGATTCTCCAAGTTTTTCCGACCATCCGCCACAACCCGATGAACCCATTCAAGAACCGGAGACCATAACGGAAGTGGTGGAAATTGCTAGCTCTCAGAGCACACCACTTGTCCCACCTCCTGATTTTTCTGAATGTTCTTCGAGACTTGATAGTCATTCGGATTACCATGTTGGTTTTGTTGATTCTTTGAATAAACCGATTCCTCTTCATAACTCTCAAATGCAATCGTTTATTCCTTGTGTCGGTTGTGGTGAGCCTCTCTTTGGTTCACCCTGTCGTTGGTGTACGTGTGTACAATGTGGTAATGATATTCATAACGGGAGTTGTTTGTTTTGTGGTTCGAGTAATTCATTTGATTATAATCCGAATCCGAACTCATTTAACGACCCCTCAAATTTTTTCAATTACCCACCACAGCCCGACTTATCTTCATATAACCAACATTACTGCTGTGAATTTTGTGGAGGTCCTCACCAAGGTTTTGAGTGTCAATCCGGAAACACGTTTGTCTATGAACAGTTTTCCAGTGATGCTCAGAACTTTGGTTATGACCAAAATCCATATGATTCACCAGTCCAGACTCAACAGTTTTACTGTTGTGAGTACTGTGGAGGTCCCCACTTCAGCTCTGATTGTCAAATAGGGAACCCAGTTCCTTGTAACAATCATGACAATTTCCAACCTCCACGGCACTATACGGTTCAAACTCCACCTGAGCCGTTATCTCAAGAAATCTCCCAAGATTTTGAAACCACTATGAAAACACTTGATGATATGATTAGTAACTTTAAGAATCAAGTGAGTGGTGAAAAGACCATAGGAGAATTGCTGGCCGAAGAACGAGAAGAACGAGAGGCTCGCAAATCTAGGGAAGAATTATTAATCCTAGAGCAAGCAGCTCTAAGATGTTCCCAATTTCTTAAGGCAGCTCTGTATGATGATGACGAGGAGAGTTTTTATCCTTTTAAAGATAATATTTCTCAACTCCCTCAGTCAGTTGATATCCCAGCAGTTGAGATTCCATCTCAAACAACTGCTATCACACCCGAGATTCACACTCACTCTCTTATTATGGGGGACGAGCATCTCGACACTGTTCCTGAAAAAGGAATCGGACGAATTCATAAAGTCTAGTGTTGAGAACCTTGTCCCAATCCCAAGAGAGTCACAGGGAATTCTTGATCATGTGTGTGATATCCCTCCTCCTCTTGTCTTCCAAAATGATCATGTTGAGATGTTCTCCGATTCTGATGATGATGATTCGTTATCTTGTGGAGACATCATTTATGTGGAAGATTCACCTTCTGAGCTTGTTAGCTTAGAAGAAGAGAATGATGAAGTTACTGACAATGAAATCAAAGATGAAGCTCTTCGAGCAACATTATTGAATGTCAGTCTTCTCATTTCTAAAATCGAGGCTTTCAAAGAGAAACCTATTTCATCTCCTATCCCCATTAAGGATAGTGACATTCTCTCCGATGATTCTATCCCGGAAATGAAAGCCTTCTGTTTTGCTAATATGGGAGAGAAGATTAGTGGCAGTACCACTTCTCATCCTCATAATTCTCTCCTCGGTCATGAATCATTTACTTTTGAGGAGTTCGCCAGTGAACCCACTCATATCAATTCTGAATATGATTCATTCACCTTCATGGAGTTCTCAGATGAACTCACTCATATCATATCTCCGCCGGAGTATGATAACTTCTACTTTGATCTAGACACACCCGGGATATGTCTAGACCAATTGAGCTTAAATGATGAGATTCATGCTATTATGAATTCTCCTTCTGATGATGATGAGTTAGTCATGATGTTTATCATGATTTTCTATCTCTTTTTCACCTATCCCGTGGCTTCTCCTGTTCTTCACTCCTTCGGGAATGAAGACACTATCTTTGACCCCGGCATTTTCACTTATCATTTTTGAGCCGGTTCTATGTATATCTCATCGGTGTGGAACTTTCACGTGCTTCAAATGTTTGTCCAAACATCTTGAATGAAAGTCCGATGGAGATTGTTTCTTCCACTTTGCTTCCCCATGAACAAATGAATTCGGGGTCGAGTCAAGCTAGCGACTCGGTAATCAAAAACAGTAGCTAAGCATGGGTTTTCACCCGTGTGTACCACCTTAGTGTGGGGGAGTTGCCCCACATGTTGTATATAAGTTTTCATAAAAAAAAAAAAAAAAAAAAAAAAATCTTTCATAATAATGGCCGTAGTATTTCCCTTTCACGTTCTTTGTTTCGGCATAACCGCCGGTACTTTGAATATTGAGGGCAATATTCATCTCTAGTGTGGGGGGGATTCTCACGAATTTTATCATGTAATTATACCGCCCAATCCCCCCGTTTTTGGCCAAATTTTTTTTTGGAGTAAGTGTTCTACACTTTCTCATCTGGTTATCAGTCCGCCATGTCTGTAAGACAAAAGAATTGGCTAATCCAGGAGCAAACGGCTCTTGGTAAAGATTTCTCAAATCCGTTGACGGCTTGCAATTTGCCCAAAATTGTATGGTATTCAGCTCACCATATCCTTAAAAGTGAAGAGTTGGCTAGCCCGCAAGATTATGGCTTGTGGTAAAGGCAGTGGAAAAACCATAATTGGTAATCAGCTCACCAAAGATAATATTGATAATTTATCTAAGAGTTGGCTAGTCCAGAGCAAACGGCTTCTGGTAAAGACAAAATCAAATCCGTTGAAAGCTGGTGATTTGCTCAAAATCACATGGTTATCGGTGTACCATGGTTCTTACTTGAACTGAAACATTTGGCTACTCCAGAAGTAATGGCTTTTGGTAAAGAGATTCAAATCCATTAAGTTTTTCTCAATAGATTGCTAGGGACTAGCAATAGTTTAGTGTGGGGGGATTGATGAGTGCTCAAATACTCATCATTTTTGTCGTATTTAAACTGCCAAAACATACAAAAACAATCAAAAAGATATCAAAATACTTAAAATATCCCAGGGATTGTGTTTTATGTGTTTTAAATGCAAAATGTGCAAAAACAAAGGAAAATCGATCAAAGTTTGCAATATTGGCAGTTTCAGTCCCCCAAATTTCAAAACTTGTCAAAATTAGTCCCTATGCATTTATTTTGAAAGGAAAAGTCAACCCAAGGTTTTGAAAGTCAATTTCATAAAATATTACACTTGGGTTACAAGTTTTTCAAAATTACATGTTTAGTCCCTGAAAATCCAAAAATGGCAAAATAGATCCCTGGGAACTTTGAAAAAATCAAAAATGAAAAATCTAGCCCTTGGTCTATTTAAGAATGGCAAGACCAACCCTTGGACTACTTTTCATAATCTACATGTATGGCCCCTGAATTTTCAGATTTGGCATTTTTGGTCCTTGGTGTTACTAATAAACCAAACCGGACCTTATATCATATCCCAAGCCCAATATTCATCCCCTTGGCCCAATCCTCCAACCCGTCCAAATCCATGACCCGACCAACCCAATACCCACGTTTCAAAAATAAACAACCCGCCCCCTAAAACCTGTCTTCCCCGACATTTTTGTCTGCAACCCCCCTCCTCCAGCCACCTACAACCACCCCTACTTCACCCTTTGTCTCCCCCCACCTCACCTAACAACTCAATGCATTTAATGCAAACCCTTTCCCTGTCTCTGATATCAAAACAATTTTGGCGCCAAAACCATCAAACGGCCAAGATGCTTCAAAAGTCATCCAAGGGTTGAGATTAATGCTGGGAAGTGTCCAGAGAGAGGAGAGAGACAGTTTGGTGCATAAAAGAAGGAGAGAAGGAAGGCAAAGGAGAGTAGTTAGTTTATTTTTCAAATATGTATGTCGTTTTTAGAAGCAATGATTTAATTTAAGTTTTAAGTTGTAACTTTCTGTTTTTATGAACTCACTTCAAGTTATTGTATCAATATAAACCATTTTCAGGTATCAATTTAAGTAGTATTTCCATTTCGTATATTTTAATTAACTGTTGAAAATTGCAAAGTCCAAATCTCATGTATAAGCTTCAATAAGCTTATTTATAAGCACAAACAAGCTCAAACTAGCTTAATATAGCTTTTTGTGAGCTCACTTCTAAGTTTCAAGCAATTTCAATCAAAGGTGTTAAAAGTCAACAAAAGTCAACTGATCATGGAAATGGGTATGGAATAGATCATGGGTGGAGCAGAGCTGGAATTGGGTTGGATGTGAGCTTGAATTGGATTAGGTTAGGGGTTTGTTAGGTTAGTGGTTCTTTATTTCATCATTGGCAAGCCATAGTGGCTAGGTACCTTGTAAGTTCATTCATCTGTTTCATCATTAAATCTGTTGTTTAAACTGTTATTTAGTGGTAATTAGTATAGTTTGATCTGTGTTTGATGCTTGTTTAGTATTATCTAGTGATAATCTGTCAATTAGTTCATTATCAGTAGTTAAAGTAGTGTTTGGAAGTGGTCCTAGATCTGTGATAGAGATTGGTTAATCAGTGTTGAGTAGTTTATTCATGCTTATATAGGTATTTGATAGTCATTTCAGGTCTTTGATATAGCAGTTATAGTCATATAGTCAAAATCACTTTGTTACTAATCTAGGATCTGCTACTGTTAGAATCAGTAGGTATCTATTTGCTTATTGGCTTTAATATAAGTAGATCTAGCTTATTGTAATCATCAGTAGCCTAAATTCATCATATTCAGTTCATTGATTTGGATCAAATCTGAGTTTAGTCAAAATTGCAAATCTATTCTTCAAAAGTCAAATTCTGTCAAAACAGATTTTCACAAAACTTTGGGAATCAATCATTCATTCATTACTAAGTTTTAGTGTTTCAAACTTTGGATAAATGATCTTCAACTGGTCTAGTTTATGAAACTGCTTTTTGACAAATCTGTTCAGTTCATTTTGAGCTTCAAATAAGCTAATCATTTAGCTACTATCTGCCCTGTTCACACTCAGCAAAACTGAGTGTGAATCAGGCAGAATTGCAGCCATTGCATTGTTCTCAAATCAGTGAGTTAGAGTTTAGTATTTGGTCTAATTGTAGCTGGCCAGGTGTTATATAGGACTGCTTAATTGGTTTTTGGTCTAGCTTATTGGTTAAGCTTGTGCACAAGCCCCAACAGTAGGCCTGAATCAACTGTTTGGCTAGATAAGCAGTTTGCTTAGATCCATTAATTTGAGCTTAGAGCTTGTTAGGAGTAGTTAATATTAGCTGCTATTAGCTTATTTTAGCACTCATTAGCTTCTGTCACTGTTTGGTAGATTTAATAGCTTGTTAGCTTATTCTAGTAGCTTATTCTCTCATCAGTTTACACTATAGCTTTCATATTCTACACATAAGCTATTTATTTCTCATTTTTCATAGATTCATATTATCATTTTAGAATTTTCCTGAGATTTTCACAATTTTGGTCACTATTTACTATTTTTCTTGATTTAAAATAGTTTTTAATCACTTTTAATTAGCTTTAATTGCAATTAATTAAGAAAAAGTTCAAAAAAATAATTTTTCAATTTTCTCAGTTTAAGAAAAATATAAAAAGCATAAAAAAGATTTTTCCTTATTTTTCCCTTTTTATTTGGTATTTTTCACCATTTAAATTAGATTAAAATAGTTTTAAATTAGTAGAAAATAGAAAATATTCAGAAAAATATAAAATTAGTTTTGAAAATTCTATTTTGATATTTTAGATTTTTCTAAGTTTTAATTTTATTTTTCTAGCTTTATTTCACATTTTCTTGTATTTTAGGTAATTATTTAATAGTTAAAAATAGTTTTTAGTTAATAATAATTAGATAATTAGTATAAAAATAATTTTCTTTTTCTAATAATTTTCTTTTATCATTAGGTTTGTAAAAACATCATTTTCATATTTTTAGGGTTAATATTGACTTAGTTTCACGTTTTTATTTGGTACGTTACGTAGTTTTTAATTTAGTTTTATAAAAACATAAAAACAAAAACATCATTTTAATTATAGTGATAGCGTTTATTTAATATTTTTTATCTTTTTAACTTTCTTTAAATTGCATTTTAGCCCTTGTAGTTTATGTCCTTTTTCTGTAGTTATAATAATTCACAATCTCCTTTTCCGTTCAAATCTCCCGATCACTATACGTTTGATAATCCATTGCATAGCTCGCTGGGACATAACGACTCGGGGAAATCCTATACTCCTCAGATCTTCATTGCATTCGTGCTTGAGCAGTCTTAAGCTGATTACGGTCTGCCATTCACAAGTGGCAGGCTTGAGTGATTTAGCTTGACTGTTTGGCACGCATCAAAAGTCCGTCTTATTTCTCCACACAATTGTATGAATAGCCCAATCAGATGATAAGCTCCTAATGAACTTCAAATTAATATCTTCTTGAAGGAACTTGTAACCCACTGCCTTCAGTTGACTGATAAGTTTTTGAAGTCTATTGTATGTACCATCAATCTTTTCTCCACTAAGAGCAGTGAAGGTTTCAAACTGATGCTTGAGCATATTCATCCTTGACTTCTTAGTAGCTTCATTACCAGCAAACCTTAATTCAAGAGCATCCAATAATTCTTTAGCAAACTCATATTGATCAAAGTCCAATGCAAACTCATTAGGTATTCCCATGGAGAGAATACTGTGAGCTTTGATCTCCATTTTCCTCTTAGCTTTATCAGGTTCACTAACAATAGTAATCTCCTTACCATCCTCACCCTTCAAAGGAAGAGTGTCTCCCTTTTCAACAACATCCCATAGAGCATAATCAATCATACGAATGTATTGCCTCATTCGCATCCTCCAGATTTGATACTCACCATGTTTGAGCATGGACACTTTTGAAGCAGTCACCATGTGAGTTTCTTCAGACATCTTACCTTACTTGAGTAAAGTTTAACAGACTTCTTCTTGGTTACAGTTTCTAGATCACAAGCTCTGATACCAATTGTGAAGTTTGTTAGACTCCTTGAGATCGTTTTGAGCCTTAGGGTTTAACAATAACATAGATAAAGAACATGCACAGCGAAATTAAACAAACAACTATGTTATTGACACAAGGTTTCATTCACTATCACCTCCAATTATATTAATAACGTGTTACCTAAATGTAACAGGGATCAAAGACTTCTTTGATCTTGGGGGTTAACTAAACTAACACTAACTTAGGCGTTTACAAAGAACTACACGCCTAGAACACACACACTCCTTTAGTCGACTACATTATGGAAGACTTATTTATAAAACCTACACCCCATGTCCTCTTTATATACTAGAGGATTAGGGTTTACAAAATACTACGAAGGACTAAATAATAAATCTTCTTTTGCAAGCAAGTCCTTCCATCTTTTTGTAGGTTTCATCTCTTTCACTTTAAGTCCCTTTGTTTCATTCTTGTATTTATTTTGTCTCATCAAATCCAAGGAACCTAAAACCCAACAGAAGAAATCCTTAGGGAAAACATCATTAGCCTAGTTGGAAACAAAGATCATCCAAACGCATGCCTTGTGCAAATGATCTATTGTCTTATCCACCAAAGGCCATTTAATCTTACCTATTACATGGTAAGGAGAATGGCTGGGGTATTCAAAGCTTCCAACATGGTACTCCCATATGGTATGCTCCTAACACGACTTTGTAAGTACGTTAGTGCATTGCAACCATCCCCTATCAACGATGACCATTACCTTTCCGATCACGTCATGGTACCCCTTACCAAACAACCATCTAAACGGTTCATGGTCAATGGAGAGAAACCCGAAGATCTCTCGGACTCCTCGGCCGGAGAAGAAGAAGAAGAAGATGAGGACATCGATCCCGTATCCAACATCAAATTGGACACTCTTGAATACCACGAACAACTTCCAACCATTCCAAACGAGACCGCGGAATTCAAACAAATAAGAGGCATGATTCAAAACCTCGCTTACAATCTCACTAAGCCGTCAAAAAGAAAAAGGAAGAATTGACGAAAGAGACAATAGGAATGTGCTTATTTTCATTTATCGTATGTTTGAATGATTTCTTTTTAGCATTGTTGGTTTATGGTATTTTGGATATTGTTTCTGGTGCTATATGATGGCTTGCTTGTTCTTATTGCTTGTTTTATAGACGTAATAATGTGCAAAACCTGCACATTTTTTCTGAATAGGTTCTGATCTACAGATGCCGGATCCCCTCCTTGAGGGAACCGTGGGATCCGTGTCAGCAGATAAGCAATACTGCATTTCCTACATCAAGATTACTTTCTAGATAAACTTCACATTAGCTAAGCATCTGTTTTAGAACCCAACTAAGTCTTATTCCATGATAAGAAAAAGCTTAGACTCACTAAAGGCTTACTTAAGATCTTAGTCTAAATACGTCTTGATTTACTAACACATCAAAAACCACCATATTTCCGCTCCATTACTCACAAGCCAAATTTTCATCTTTCAAAACACTTAAGTAGACAAATTAAACAATTTTAGAAAATTGTTTCAAGTCATTCTTATTTTAAAATGAGTCAAAAATTAGTTTTTCAAATTCCTATAATTTTTAAGGATTTTTCAAATTTCATCACAAGCTTAAATCTGATCACTAGGATCATTTATTATGACTTAACACCTCCAAAACACTTAGTGTTAACCTTGGATATCCATTGGTAGTCATCTTGTCCTATCCTCCTTCCATAAGAAACAATCATTAGCTACAAACACTTATTACTCTTGATCACTCAAGTACCCTCTCATCCTAAAACACTTAGGAGAGCTGAAACACCCTAATCAAGATAGGCTTTAGCTTCTAGAAACCTCATTTCAAATCTGTCATAACTGCTGAGAGACGGATCCCTAGGAATAGCCTAGACGGATCCCTCCAAGGAGGGAACCGTGGGATCCGGGTGACATTATATGTCTAACATTGCTAACCCAAACACTCCATCTCATCTTAAATGAGTTCCTAGATCAGTGTAAACCCTGAACATAAACTTTGTGCATGTTAATCATCACATTTCCAAGAACATTAATGGATTAAGTCTTAAAGGCAACTACCAAGCTCTTCCCTTATAAACCATAGAACACCTTAGTTATCAAACACTAAACATCATTGCTTACGGTTGAGATTTCCAACAGCTAGAGACTTCAAAATTGAGTCAAAACCTCAAAACCCATTAATAATAATGATCTCACCTAAAACTGTCTGATAGTCGGATCCCTGGTCTTTAACCAGGCGGATCCCTGCTGAGAGGGATCCGCGGGATCCGTAGCTGCAGAAAGCATAAGTCAACTTCCATATTCGAATCACCTTTTGGTTTTCTAAACCACTCTTAGAATTCATTTATTATCTTCCTAGAGATGATCAAAACCCCAAGAACATGCCTATTCCTCTAAGTAGTCATTAATTTAATCATCCTTTATAAACCAAACAACCTTAGGGTTAAAATCATCACTCTCAATCACATCCCTAAAATCAGCAACTAAAGAAGTTCTTGCTTGTATCATCATCATGACTAAGGCTCCTAGTGCTAACTCATCCACTCAAAGACCACCCAAGAAAATTGCTAGAATCACACATGAAGTCTCCTCAACCGGATCTTCTTCGGGTAAGCCCACCAAAACTAGGATCTCTCCCACACTAAGAAAACCAACCAAACTAATTCACAAGAAGAGTGCTTCCACGAGGACTTCATCACATAATTCTACAAAACCCACCACACAATCATTTGAAAATCCTCAACCCACTTCACTTGAACCTCCACTTCAAGAAACTCAAAACCATGACAAAGAGTGCGATCATTGCAAACATGTTGAAAGAATGAAACATGAACTAGATGTATTAATACATGACCTACAAGCTCAAACTGAGAATAGTTAGGAAACCGTCCTCATCCTTAATCTTCAATATGCTTTTAGTCGAATCTTAAGCTTGGGTTAACTTAATAGCATTAATAGCATCTATTTGGCTAGTTCATTCTCTTAGTTTTTAGAGATTTGGTTGTGTATCTCTTTGTTTTATTGAATGAACATCTATTTGCTATGTGTTGTGCGTTGTGATCTGTATTGCTCATATATATATCATCATCATAGTAGCATCACTTGACACATCGTCATTGATGAAGAAACTGTCAACAGACAGCCGGATCCCTCCATTTTGCCTAGACGGATCCTTCCAAGAATGGAACCGTGGGATCCGTGGTACAGAAGCACAAATTTCTACTAACTTGAGTCTCTTTTGCAGGAAATTATGCACTATACTCTTGTTTTTCTAACCTTTACTTTGTAGATTTTCAAAATAAACACATGAAGATTTTGACACCATAAAAGCTAGGGGGAGCTTTGTGTCAAACAATATTGCAAAATCATTTGCAACTTAATCCAATTTTGGATTACACTTCATGATACCCCATTGCAACTTTGCAATATTCGAGGGGGAGCACGTTTTCGTCACTTAGACGAACCATTTGCAAACTTAATTGCAAACACAAGTAGCTTATTTTACATTATGTCCTTGACGCCCTTTTTTTTTCAAAGGGATGGACTCGTCAAGGGGGAGTTAAGACGAGTACCATTCCCGTCACTTGCTCTCGTTACATCTTTTATAATTTTTTCTTATAAAAATTGTGTTAGTTTCTTTTAACACTTTTTGTTTCGACAAAAAGGGGGAGAAGAAAGTAAAAACTACAAATTCAAACGTTTACAAATTTTAGCTTTTCCTTAAAATAATTTTATGTTTTGTCATCAACAAAAAGGGGGAGATTGTTAATACAAATAAGCCGTAAAAACGTTTATTTATATTTTACGATCTTCTAATGTTTTGTCGATAACAAAAGTAAAATCATATTAACGAAACAAATAAAATACGTAAATGGTTTGAACTAATAGTTTTCTAACACACTTACGTTTTCACATAAAACACTATAACAAGATTAAGTGATTTTATATTTTAGATACACATGTACAACAACTAGTGTTTACATATTGGCTTAACAAGTTTAAGTAATTCTATGAGTTAGATACATATGTACAACAACTAGTGTTTACATATTGGGTTAATACATACTTATATTAAGTACACTAAAATGGGTAAAAACAAGTATATACTAAAATGGATAAAAGCAAGTATATACTAAATAGATAAAAACTAGCAAACGGTTTTGACCCATAACCTATGGTTTTTATATATACCACTTACACAAGTTCAATGTATCCTTAAGGTACATTGTATCTAGATAGAAAACCATGGATCAACCCATGACCCATGACCCATAACCAAAAATACCCATGGGCAAAGAGGAGCGTTCCACGGATCCCTAGCTTTGTGCTAGCCGGATCCCAAGTGGAAGGGATCCGTGGGATCCGGGGAAACAGTAGAGAACTTTCTCTATAAATAGAGAGCCATTTCTTCCTTACTAGGCATCCCTTTACACACATACTTCCCCCAAATATTCTAACCCTCTAACCTCAGATCCAAGAGATCTATGTAGCTTTTCTCTTTTGTTTGTGTGTGATCTTGTAGGTTCCTCTTAAAGGAAAGATCACCACATCTTGAAGACGTGCAAGCTCAAGTCCATGAGTTGCCATGCTTCGTCATCATCAAGACAACGAAGGTTCTCTTGTTGATAGCTCTTCCTTTCTCCATAGATATTGGGTTGAAGGCATTAGTGAAGAATGCCGAAAGTGTCAAGATGAAAGCATTAGTGAAAGGTGCTCATCATCCGCGTCAAAGCATTAGTGAAGAATGCTTAAGGTGTCAAGACGAAGGCATTAGTGAAGGGTGCCAAGCGTTGTGTCAAAAGGCATTAGTGAAGGATGCCGAAGAATCAAATCAAGTAGCATTTGGGAAGAATGCTTAGGTCGTATAATCGATGAGGTGCATCGTTATACATATAAGTGTTTATTTATTCACAAGGATGGTGATATCCTTGATGGTGTTGTAACAAGGAGTAGATCTCCTTGATAATAGGTGTTGTGTCGTGAAGGGTAGTAGTTCCTCCATAATGGAACTAGGTGCTTAGCCTAGTACCTAATAAAGGGTAGGCGACGTTGTGATAGGATTAGTTCTCCTAAGGTGTGAAAGAACTAGGTGGTTAGCCTAGCACCGTATAAAGGGTAGGCGACGTTGTGTTAGGTGTGGTTCGCCTTGGTGTGAAAGAACTCGGTATTTAGCTTTGTACCGGAAAAAGGTTAAGCGACGTTGTGAAGGCTTCTCCGCCATAAGGAGATTTGGTGTAGTGCTTACGAACTCTCGAGTAAGTGACTCGGGGAGTGGAGTAGGGCAAGGAAGGTGTCCTTGTAGCCGAACCACTATAAATAACTTGTGTCGTGGTGATGTGCTTCTTACTTTTTATCTTTCATTATATGTTTATATATCTATCTATCAACGTCCAACATAAACAACCAAATAGATTGACATAAGTCGATCTAAATATTTAAAAGGAAGTTTTAAATTGGTAAAACTATTCAACCCCCCTTCTAGTTTTCCACACAATGGATTAGGCACTAATGGTTCAGGGAGTGGTGGTTCTACCAACTCATTGAAAGGTCAAACTATGTTTAATAAGTCTTTTCAGATTTATTATGTTACATATGTATCTGAATCTTATTATGTGCAGGATAATGATGTTACATGGTGGGTTGACTCTGGTGTAACTGTTCATGTGTGCAAAGATAGAAGCTGGTTCAAGACTTATGAGTTACTGAATGATGGTTCTATTCTTCACATGGGAAATGAGTCAACAACCTTGGTGCATGGTCGTGGTTGTGTAGATCTTAAGTTTAGTTTTGGAAAGATTGTAACTTTGTTTAATGTTATTCATGTTTCTGATATAAGAAAGAACTTGGTTTCAAGTAGTGTTTTGAATAATCATGGATATAAACAAGTTATTGACTGATAAATTTGTTCTATCTAAGCATGGTGTGTTTATTGGTTTTGGCTATTTGTGTAACCAAATGTTCAGGCTTAATATTGTTAATGAATGTGATAATTCAGCCTTTGTGACCACCACTGACCTGACTGACTCTACCCTTTGGCATGCTAGACTTGGCCATGTACACTATAAAAGGATGCAAGATATGTCTAAGGATGGGTTAATCCCAACATTTGACATGGACACTGAAAAGTGTAAAACTTGCATGTTGACCAAAATAACTAAGAAACCTTTTCAGGGTGTCAAACGTGAAACTAAGCTCTTGGAGCTAATACACAGTGACCTGTGTGACTTGCATGCCACTCCTTTTTTGAGGAATAAGAAATACTTTGTGACATTTTTTTATGATGCTTCTAGGTTTTGTTATGTCTATCTATTACCTACTAAGGATGAAGCATTAGATAAATTCAAAGTGTTTAAAACTGAAGTTGAATTGCAACTTGGGTCCCTGATCAAAAGATTAAGGACTATTAGGGGAGGTGAGTACATGGATACTATGTATTTTTAGTCAGTTGGTATAATCCATGAAACGACTGCTCCCTATACTCCTCAGCAAAATGGTATTTCTGAAAGGAAAAATAGGGTGCTGAAGGAGATGGTTAATTCCAGGTTGTCCTATTCAAGACTGAGTCTAGGGTTCTGGGGTGAGGCTATGTTAACAGGTTGCTATTTATTAAATAGGGTTCCCAACAAAAGGAACAAGGTTACCCCTTATGAACTCTGGACTAAAAGGAAAACCAACCTGAATTATCTTAGGGATTGGGGATGTAGGGCTGTTGAAAGACTCCCTGATCCAAAGTTGAAAACTTTAGGTGAAAGAGGCATTGACTGTATCTTTGTTGGATATGCTGAGCATTCCAAGGCTTTTAGGTTCTATGTTATTGAACCTAATGAATCTGTTTCAACTAACTCCATAATTGAATCAAGGGATGTAAACTTTGATGAGAATAGATTCTCATCAGTCCCTAGACCAAATCAGAGGGTTCCTACTGGAACTCATGATATTGGTGTATCAGAGGTCCCTGATGAAGTAACATCAGTGGTTCCTGATGAGGTTGTGGTTCAACAACCTGAACCTTTACATAGAAAGAGAAAAAGGGTCAAGACTCTAAAATCATTTGGACCTGAGTTTCAATTATATTTAGTTGAAGGAATAAGGGATGAGGTCTCTGACCAATACTCCTATTGCTTCATTGTTGAGGATGATCCTAAAACATTTGAAGAAGCAATGAAGTCCCAAGATGTTGCTTTCTAGAAAGAAGAAATTAATGATGAGATGGATTCCATCATGGGCAACAACACTTGGGTGTTGGTTGATCTACCACCAGGTTGCAAGCCTCTGGGTTGCAAATGGATTTTCAAAAGGAAAATGAAGGTAGATGGAACTATTGAAAAGTTCAAGGCTAGACTAGTCATTCAAGGCTTTAAACAAAAGTCAAGAATTGACCACTTTGATACTTATGCCCCAGTGGCTCGTATCAGTACCATTAGATTGTTGATTGCTTTGGCATCAATTCACAATCTGATTATTCATCAGATGGATGTGAAGACAGATTTCTTGAATGGTGAATTGTATGAGGAGGCTTATATGAACCAACCTTAGGGCTTCATCATGCCTGGTAATGAAAACAAGGTGTGTAAACTGGTTAAGTCGTTGTATGGACTCAAACAGGCACCTAAGCAATGGCATCAAAAATTTGATGAAGTAGTTTTGTATAGTGGTTATGTTCTTAACCAATGTGACAAATGTGTGTTTAGCAAATTTGATGAATCTGGTAAAGGAGTCATCATTTGTCTATATGTTGATGACATGCTGATCTTTGGCACTGACCAAAATCAGGTTGACTTGACAAAGGAATTTTTGTCATCAAGGTTCTCCATGAAGGACATAGGGGAGGCTGATGTTATTCTTGGTATAAGGATTAAGAATGAGAGTAATGGAATTTCAATCATTCAGTCTCATTATATTGAGAAGGTACTGAGGAAATTCAACCACTCTGATTGTACTCCAGTGAGTACTCCTATGGATACAAGTGAGAAGCTGATGCTTAATACTAGAAAGGCTTTATCTCAACTTGAGTATTCCAAGGTGATTGGCTGCCTAATGTATGCCATGACTTGTACAAGACCTGATATTGCTTTTGCAGTGGGTAAATTGAGCAGGTATACTAGTAATCCTAGTGCTCATCACTGACAAGCAATTCAGAGAGTACTGAAGTATCTGAAGGGAACTAAGGACTATAGTCTCTCTTATATTGGTTATCCTTCAGTATTAGAAGGATACACTGATGCAAGTTGGATCAGTAACACTGAAGACAATTCGTCTGCTAATGGCAGGGTATTCCTACTTGGTGGAGGTGCAATTTCTTGGGCATCCAAGAAACAAACATGCATCACCAGTTCAACAATGGAATCTGAATTTTTGGCTCTAGCAGCTGCTAGTAAAAAGGCTGGATGGTTGAGAAACTTGCTTCTTGAGATTCCATTGTGGCCTAAACCTATAGCACCTATTTCTATCCGTTGTGATAGTGCAGCTATAATGGCAAAGGCTTATAGCCAGATGTACAATGGGAAGTCTAGATACCTAGGTGTCAGACATAACATGATTCGTGAGCTTATCATGAATGGGGTGATTTCTATAGAGTTTGTAAGATCTCAACACAATTTAGCTGATCAATTGACGAAGGGATTAGCTAGAGACTTGGTTATAAAGTCTGCTAAAGGGATGGGTTTAAGTCCAACTTAGTCATTGAATGCTAAGACACCCAACTCCCTCCTAAGGAAACTTGGGAGCTGAGTTTAATGTAGAAAGCTGAACATTCAGTGGACTGGAGCACATGTGTTATTTACATCCCAAGGTTGAGCTCAGAACCTGCTAAAAAGGAGATGAAGTCCTTACTTCTTAATGGTTAATTTCTTTGAAAAAGTGCTAAGCATGAGCATGAATAAAGAGGAACCACCTATGTGAATATTGAAGTTTTGCCGCTTCAGGGAGCTTTGGACTTTTGGCTCTCACAACATTTATGAATTTGGATATGGACACATGGCTTGTATAGTGTCAGGAGCTTTTAAGTGTTTGAAAACTTGTGTGTATTTTATCTTTAGGTATTCAGATGGGTTGAAGGGTTCAATTCTTAGAACACCCTGATTCTCGAATATTTGAACGTGTAATGTACTTAGATGGAAATTCAATCCTCAGGATATTTTCGTTTATGCACATGTTTTGTTTGATGTTTGATTTTCATTCAAAGGAAGTACACTAAATTTGGGGAGGATTGTTGGATAATTTAGTGCACTTGTGGGATTAGTTCATACCTGATTTTGGGTTAGGCGGTACGAAGTGTACATCCATGAGGTCCCTGAACACCCTGACTCTATAGTGGTTAGAACTGCTAGTGTAGTGACTGATGGTTCCTGTTGCTAGTGTATTGGTTCCTACTGCTAGTGCTGGTTACTACTGCTAATGTAGTGACTGAAGGTTCCTACTGCTAGTGTATTGGTTCATGCTGCTAGTGTATTAGTTCCTACTGGTACTGTTGCAGTGATTAACTTGTAACAGCTTTGACCCATTCAAGTGGCTGTTATTACTGCTTTATGACCACATTTAATTGGTCATGTAACCACTATTCATATGATAATGGAGGCCTATTATGGGTGATTAATTGGCCGTTAATCACTCATAAAGTTCATTAACTAGGGTTGAGTGTTCTCTACTATATATAGAGATCGACATCATCTGCATGAAGATATAGAGAAAAACCAGGAGAAACAAACAGAAAACCAAAACACTTATATGCGCAAGGGTTATTGATTTGTGCCTAATTCAATAACTAACATTTGGTCTTATCCCAAGTAGATATTCGTGTAACCCAGGCATGAGGTCGAATAGTTTACTTTGAAAAGTGATCACACGATTCCAAGTGATATACGGTAACCTGATTTGGTCTTTCATTGCTACTGATTATATTACCCTGCTGGGCTCATAACCACCAACAACTTTTAGTTTTATGGTGAAACAAAACAAAATAACCTTTTCAAAAAACTTTACGATGATCTTGAAGCCACAAGTGCTATCACTTATATGTAAAAAAAAAAAAGCGATGTCTTCACCAAGCTTATCTAGTGATAACAATTTAGTTTCTTGAGTTACTTAGAGTATCCTTGGCACTACCAAAGAGTATCCTTGGATGTTTATCCGTGTCCCATGGTCGGCCTACCAAGCCAATGCCATGTCGCTATAGGGTTATTTTTCATTTCAAACATAGGTCTATATTGTGTTTGTGTTTGTTGTGTGAGTCAGAGGTAATCTATAACATGTTATTGGGAAATATCATGTTTTGTGATTATGTGTAAAAAAAAACTAATGTGACAACTATATAACATGTTGCAGGTATTTACCATATCTTTTCCTCTTATAATTAAAGGGAATTGATACCTACGTCACATTTTTTTATGCATGCACCACAATTTGTGCATTACAGTTTGTACCGTACAATACTGTAATGCACAAATTATGATGCATGCATCAAAAGATGTGATGTGAGTATCACCTCCCATAATTAAAATACAAGGAAACTATACGGGCCAAGGTGCGGCAAGTTTGCCACCATATCCTTAAAAAGCAAAAGACCTTCATTTAATCTGCTTTTTCTTTTTCCCGGTCAATAACTTTTTTTCTAGCTTTTTCTCTTGGTATAAGGCTGGCCACAGTCGACTGAAAAAAGTCGGTCACAAACCATGGGCGACCAATATTAATATCAGTCACTTCGAGTGTGGGGAAAAAATATCGGTCAAAGGTTTTGGTTTTGCATCTATCGGTCTAAATAACGACCGATTGTGAGACACACAAAACTCCAAAAAAACTTACCATTTGCATATTTAAAAAAAACAAACTTTACCACTTTACAATCTTATAAATACCAACCTTAAACACACTTCTAAACACACACTTTCAAACACAATTCAAACAACTTCTCATCCATATTCATCATGTCAAAAAAAATACTCCCACATAAAAAAACCGACGACCCCGACTACCCCAAAATGCCCTGAATTTGAATTTCTAGCCGGAAAACAACTTTGAATTAACCGGAATAAAACCACCACAAAATCAATGTATTCGATTTCGTGCACCCATTTTCGAATATCTAACACGAATACCACAACCGAATCAAAATCAAAACCCATTTAGCCTTAATTGTCCATTTATCCCACCGTATCATTCTAATACAGATTTTCACCAAGAACCAAGCGGGTCGTCGTATTATCCTAACATGGATTTCTCGTAGTCTTCCCAACCGTATCAAACGTATTCCCCGATTCGTAGTGCTAATATTGATATGGATTTGCAGGATTATATGGCAGACTATCTGACTCAACAATACTCGACCCAAAACTATCCGAGTCAAGATGCTTTGATGGGGCAAGGTTCGGGTCACGGTTCATACCACGGTTCCATGCTTGTTGAAGACGATGACGATGTCGAAGAGACGTCACCCATCAAACCAAAGAAGCCTTCGAGACGTGCTACAAAGGCGAAGGATAAAGGCAAAAAGACCGAACCGGCCAAAAAGAACGAACCATGGACAAAGGCGGAAGAGATTGTGCTTTGTAGAGCTTGGTTTTATGTGTCAGAAAATTATGATAGAGGAAACGCTATCAACAGGCACCGCTTTTGGGAGGAGGTGATAGAGTACTTGAAAAGGAATCTGGTTCACAAAGAATGTACGACTTGATCATGACCAATGAATAATAGGATTTATAATAGGGTTGGGAATTTTTGTGCTATTATGGATAATATCAAGGTAAATTTCGAAGTGGTGAGAATGATGCAGAAGATAAAGAAATAGCTCTTAGAGAATACCGTGTGATTTAGGGTCATGATTTTACATTAGAGGATTGTTGGAAAATTTTGAGGGGTCATGATGTTTGGAAGAATTGTAAGATGCCTGCTTTCAGAACGAATAGTTGGAAGAAATCAAAGGGTTCTACAACTACCTCGGGGTCAAAAAAAGTTCCTTTAATTTTCCAAAATGTGGATGATTCTGATGATGAGGAAGAGACTAGAGAATCACGACCAGAAGGTCGTGACGCAGCCAGGAAGAAACCATCCTCCTCCCCTCGCGATCCAACAGAATCATTTGTTACTTCGTTAGCCAAAACCTTTTTTCAAGTTCAAGCCGTCAAAATCAGAAAAAAAATAAAAATAAATAAGGGTATAGCATATGCATACATAAAGTTGAGATAAAAAGAGCTGGAGATGAAAAGAGAGAAAATTGAGCTCCAAAAATAGAAAATGGCATTAATGGACCAAAAAACCCGACAATAAGACTTAATTTTCTACAATATACCAATCGACCCAAGTTTGCCCCCATGAAAACTACAAGAAATGATGGATATTAAGGCAACAATAAAGACACGCTACAACTTAGATTATTAGTTTAAGTATTTAATTATTATTGTAATGTTTGAGTTTTATTAGTTTAAGTTTTTAATGTTATTTGAATAATTTACGTAATGTTTTTGATGTTTATTTGAATTTAGTATTGTAATGTTTTTATTTTTTAATGAATTTTAAATTTATTGTTTAAATATTTGAATAAAAACAAACAACCTTAGTAATCGACTGTAGCAACTTGGTCGTGTCTGGTCATCGAAGAAAAAAAGTTGATGTGACAGGGAATGACTTAGGTCACGACTGTGCATAGCCTAATCTTGCCGCAAGATGAAAGAGAGAAATTATTTTGTTGTGCGTAATAAGATGTGTCTTGTCGGTAATTTTAGCAATAAAAGCAGGCTAAAGTTTAAGGAACTTGATAGTGTGACGCAAACTATGCACATACCACAGTTGAACACCATTATGATTATTTAATTTTGAATTGAAAGAAATTAGAATCTCAAAATTTTACGACATCAATGATAAAACATTTTTATCTTAATTAACGATAAAGCAGATGAAGCAAGAGAAAACTCGTTATCACACCATTCGCTCTAACTAGCTCACGGACTTAACAGTCGTGAGTGAATGTATGAGATAAACTAGAAGGGTACCCGCGCGTTGCAGCGACGGGTACCTCGAAATAAAATTTCCGATAAATCATGTATTTTAGTTTATTATGTTATTTTTGACAATAAATTTACCGATATCAAGAATTTCGTTTATCTCGTGCTCGTTCAGGATAGAGCCCGTTTGGCCCATGCCCATTCGGGCTCGAGCCCGTTTGGCCGTTGCTCGTTCGGGCTTGAATATTTGTATAATGTGCTTTATTATTTGTATTAGTGACATTTAATAATTGTGTTTGAGTATGTTGTAGAATATGTTTGATAATTTGTATTACTTATGTAAGGGGTGTTTTAATAACTGCATTAATTGTATTTATTGACCAGTTAATTAATTGACTACATTAAATGTCTTGACCACATTATTGTCTTGTTAATTTCTTATTATAGAAATGTTTTTTGTCTTACTTTTTTAAGACTTCTAAATATAGATGTCCTAAATACATTATAAAGTAGTATAGATAATGAACTTAACATTAAATATGTGTTAAATAGGAGGATGTGTTGTTCCTTTTAACTTGGTTAGAATTAACTACAAAGTTAATCTATCCAAGCTCCATGACTTAGCAATGGTATGAGAAATACTTTATTAAATACGTAAATTAAAAAACCCAGTTTTTCAACGTTTAATTCTATTTGCAATTAACAAAGAATTATACCCAAGTGTTTGCGGAACAACACTTGGGATTGAATGACAAATATGGTAATTCTCCTCACTAGACTTAAGCTAAGCTTACATACAACTATGATAAACCAACTGAGCTATTCTCTGAGACTTAGTTGTATTTGGAGGAGAGAAAGGTGTTTGTGAATGTCAACGCATTAAGTTCACAAACTTGTCAACCTTTCTACTCCTACTTATGGTCATATTTATACACAATGATTTACAACAATTATTGAAAGAGACAAAGATGACCTAGGCTAGTTTGGACAAAATACCTACGTATTTTGTCTCTGTTACAATGACTACTTTAGGTATAGGACAAAGGTGCTTTCTAAATAGCAGGGATGACACATATCTTGGTCTTTATCCTTTAAGGAAAAGTTTGACCTTTGCTTTATAAGGATTACCTCTTAATCATTTCAAACTTATCCCGCCTTTACTTCAATCTTTTAGCCTTCAATATTCATAGTTGTTGAGGAGACTTGGGGTTCAATGAGTTATTGTCATCACTCACTGAACCCGTCATCTTTTGTTTTGGCTCAGGTATCGTTCACTGAGTCCCGCCTCACTGAATGAAAAGTCTTTTTCTTAGGCTTGTATTGAGCTTCCTGAAGATGACTCACTGAATGACTGTTCACTCAGTGACTTAGTGGATGTTCACGGATATTTAACACTTAGGTTATTTTTTATTCAAATCCTGGTTTAAGGACCCCTGGCTACTGAGTGAACCCAAAAGTCTCCCCTATTTGAATATAAAATAGCCTAAGTGTTTGTGATCAGTGTAAGTGAGTAAAGGTCTTCTTCTTACACTGATGATACATGAAAGCAAGTAAAGGACACTCATTCAACATAAAACATTATTCATTCATACATTACATAAGTCCTAAACATAGTTAAACATATAGGGTGTACAACATTCTCAGTCCAAATAAAAACCCAAGGCTTCAAGCTTCACTTTCTTAGACTTGAGCTTTTCTTGATCAGGGTGATTAGCAATATTTTTCGTCAGGCCCATGATGAATTTAGAATTCTCAGTGGTCTTGACATTTGTGCCATTACCCGATATCTAACCATGGCATCAATCCGTGCAAGGTCAATGTCACTCCATCTTTGGAAGGCTTGATTCCCATAAGCATCTATGAAGAACATTCCATACTCAAGCTCTTCAATCACCATATTATTGACAAAGGGAACTCCTTCAGGAGGGACACAATTGAAATCAAGTCCAGGAACCTTGATTTTAGGTTCAGGCTCAACCAGTTTCCTCTTTTTCCCTGAATATTGAGCTTGAGACTATTGAGAAGGAGTAGAAAGGGCAAACTGAATTCTAAGATCTGTAGGCATTTCTTCAGTCTTGCATACCTGTTGCTTAGTGATGTCATCAGGTCCTTGACAATGATGTTCCTTTTATTTTCAATAATTGGACCCAACTCATCTACCTCAGTGATCCCAAAGTCAGAGAACTTGAATGGATCAAGTACTTCAAACTCCCATTTTGTCACTGCCCCTATAGACCCAGAGAACTGCAGGCTTGGTCTTTGGTTGAATCTTCACATATGTGATGGGTTCATGCCTTAATCTCTATGTCATGATCCAGTTGTACTGCCAAATCCTCTTTTTCCTCAGCTCAGCCATTCTTTAAACCTTATCAGAATGTTGTTTCTTGAGAGTTTCCAATTATTCATCCTGAGCTTGTAAGAACTTGACTCCGACACTGTCAGTGGTAACCTTCTTTGGGTCAATGCCAAGTGTCTCAGCATCTCCCCAGACAATCTTGACCACTTCAGTCTTTGTTAAAGCCAGTCTTCTTTCTTCTTTAGCTGCCCGTTTTAGTTCCCCCTCTTTCTCTAGATGAGCATTGATTTCATCATTTGTTAGGAGGAGTATCTTCCTATTGATTTTATAAGGTACCTTGATAGGTGCATCAGGGTCCTGACGGACAATAAATAAGGCTTTAACAAGTTTTGGTTATTTTGGCATTGAAGTGGTTGCAATCCTTTTGCCTTTACTCTTGGAGTCTTTGGGTTGTTCAGGGATCTCTTGTGACCTTTGAATTCCTGATAAATTTCAGACATCATGGACTTGATGTCTAAAGTATCCTTCCTGAGAACTGAGAATTCTGAGCGGATAGAGGCCTGAGAGTTCTCCAAAGCAGTCATCCTTGACCTAAGATTACAGGCCAATGAGTTTGTAGATTTAGCCCAGATTCCCAGATTCTTCCCCTGAGTAGCGAGCCTAGACTGAATGTCAGTGATTGAGGAATGAAGACCCTGAATATCAAGGTTGTTGATCAAATTGAGAAGCTCAGTGAGGCCGTTGGAGTTTTGAATGTACGACTCAGAAGCCTCAAGAACTTTTTTTGTTAATGCAGGATCATCTTTCGCAGCTTCTTGAATGGTTGAAACTCCTTGATGAAGCCTTTTAAGAGAATCAAAAAAAAAACAAACAAGTGTTGATCCAATGTATTTAGAGAGTATTCAAAAGCTGAGTGGTGATCAACATGGGCATCATGATAATCTTCAACAGAGGCCCTGAGGTCAGCATAATTAGCGGCTGCCTTAGTGTGTTGATCCCATTGTTCCTTGATGAGTGATGTGTCCGGTGTGTACAAGTTTTAAATTTATAAAAGACGAATTACCAATTTTAGCAATAACACATACGAGCAAGTGCACTCGTCCGTTATATCAAGATTATGAAGGTAAGTCGGGATCGTTCGCAGGGATTTGAGTGAATATGATTAACAAGTTTGAATCAACTAAGACAATCCAAAACATATAACAACGAAAATAGATATAATGAAATTCAGATGATTAAAAACTACACTTGCTTAAACTAGTTTATTATCCTTGACTAGTGTGATTGTGCTAACCTCTTAACATGTTGGCTATGATAATTAGTTGGTGTACTAATCTATTTTTCTTACAAGTTAAACCTTCGTCAAGATTTTAGTTTATAAAAACAAGCATTAAGTTTAACCAATCAATTCAAGATCAATTCACGTTTCATAAGTTTATTTTCACAAACTTAAACACAAAAACATCCATTTGCTTTATCAAAATTGCTTAAGAAATGGTCAATACAAAAGGTAACCGATTATAGACAAAAGGGTACAATTGATTGTCAACAACTAATCTTACGACCTTTTAGATGTTTCCAACCAATCCAACTTGATAATCAAAAAGTGTTTTTATTACAACCACACTTTAGTTCCTTTGTTTAACCAAGAATAATGGGTAAAAACAATCATCCACAGACAAAATGATTATAACTAGTTGAATAACAATAAGTTCTTTCGACCTCTACGATTATTATCAACTAGTCAAACTTGATTTAACAAATGTCACTATGAAACTTTAGCACAATTGGATCTTAGAATCAACTTGAAATTGAATTAAAACATGTTAACACAATCACCAACTAGTCATATGATAATCAACATCATTTAAGCAAGTGTATAAAGAAACTAGCCACTCATAGCAAACATAAACATAAACTCAGAACTTTGAACATTAGAAAACATGATTAAGAGTCTTACAATGCTTGGAATAAGATTACAAATGGTGAAGTAATGATTCCCAAAGTATTGGGGTAGACTCCTTGGGGTTTTGGCCTCTAAATGTGGAACTTCTGGAACTCCAAACTTTCCTAGACTTCTAAGGACGAATTTGAGAGCTTAAGAGCTTTGTTTGATGAGTAGAGAGAGTTGTATTGAAGTGTGTGTCTCATATGCTCACAAGAGGTCTCTACTTATACTAGTTCCAAGGCCTAGGGTATTAGTTGCTGAACTTGGCCTCCAAGGAGTTAGGAAGGGACTAGAATACACCAAGGGAAGGACCTAGAATCGTTTGGATGCAAAGGGGAAACTTAATGATGAAGATTTGGCAGAAACAGGCTCTCCAACCGGACCGGTCATATGACCAACCGATCCGGTTGGTCTTCTACAAAGGCTCCAACCGTATCGGTTGCGGGCGGCAACCGAACGGTTGGATTGGTGTCTCAGACACATTTTTGCTCATCTTCCAACCGATCCGGTTGCATTTGCAACTGATCCGGTTGGTCTTCCTGAGTTACGGGAAATCAACTATTACTTCATTTTGACTTGTAGAACTTGGTTCTTCAATCATCTTGGTCTTCTATGGTACTAGAAACACTGATTTGTGCTTGACATGCTATACTGAAACGGGAATCTTCCACTTGTTGAACATTCCTTTACTTTTCCTTCCGTTTCCCTGCACTTGGTTATAAACACTAGACAAACATCTTTTGATGCGATTAAGCACTGAAATCATACAAATATAACCAAATAACATATACAAAAGCACACATAACGCTACTAAAAACATGTACAATCTGAGCGTTATCAATGAGCTAATTTAAAATGCGTGTGTGGCTTTTCTCAGGAACTTGACAAGTTGCCTTTTAGTGAGCGGGAGAGTGTTGTCATACTTCTTCAAAATTTCTGGACATGAAGAAGTTGCTGAGTCAGAATAATCACCTTTATGAGGAGAGTCTTCAGGCTTTGAAGGTTTTGGTGATGAAAACTAATGCTCTTCTGCAGTGTTGCGAGTATCAATGTCTAGATATTCACATGTAGCAAAAACTTCTTCGTCACTTTCAGCAAGTTCATCTTCAGATAGAAGAAAAGACTGAACTGCTGCCAGGGTGTTGAGCTGCAAAAGAGGGTTATCCAGCTCCCTTTCATAAGAAGGTTTGCCTTCGTTTCCAGTCTGGTTCCGGTACCTCAATCTAGTGGAGTGGGTCTCTTCCACCTGGTACTTAGCACGAGACCCTAATTGATCAGCTCTAGTGGGGGTGATTTGTTCCGTATCAGTGGGTGGTTTTTTGTCCCTCTGAGTCTTTGTACCTAAGTGTCCCTTCAGACACTGATGGGAGTTTCCAAGTATCATTCTTGGGAACCGTGGAAATTAGATCTCTATCAGTGGATTGTATGTTTCCTCCTGAGTGTTTGGGATTATATTTTCTGCCCTTAGACAAAAGCTTTGATATGCGAATGTCCTCATCAGGCGTGGAAGGTGCTCTCCTACTAGCGGGTTGTTTGTTTCCCTCTTGATCTTGGGGAGTAGTAGTTGAGGCCGAGGACACTGATTGTGATTTTTCAGTGCCCTTGGTTGCCTCAGGTGGTGGTGAAACCTGATCTCCCCTGGGTGGTTTGGTAGACGGGTCTTTTTTCCTTTTTTGAGGAGGTGCTCCTGAAGCTTCAGGGCCCTGTGACTTGGGCAAGGTAGGAGTCACAGTCTGAGTATTCCTTCTTTTCTTCTTTTTATGATGAATAGGTGATAAGGTTTTAAAAGGTACCTTTTTGAGGGGTCATTTAAGCCCTTATTCAATCACTTTTGTATCCGTTATTGCTTAATATCGTTCCTTTTCACTTTTTAGGTCTCTTGAAGGCAAAATGCTGGAATGATGCTTATTTGGACGAAAAGGCGCGAATATACGAAGAAAATGGCCAAAGTCAGAATCGAGACACTCAAAGCTGCTGAAACATAAGGCGACGGCGTCACTGCATATCTGCGACGCCGTCGGGAAGGCATTTTGCGACGGCTCAGAAGCGAAATTGCATGTTTTCAAGGGACGACGTCAGGTTCTAAAGGAATAGGCCGTCGCTACTCAGACGGCCTAGATGCAGCCAAGACGGCGTCAGAGCTGAAGGGGACGGCGTCACAGTCATAAGGTGACGCCGTCGCAAGGTTTACGTGGCCAAGACGAAACCCTAATGACGGCGACACGACGGCGTCACAAAACATAAGGTGACGCCGTCGCAGATGTAATCTTATATATAGAATCCGAATTTTTCAGTTTTAGAGGGTAGTCTTTTGGAGTAAAAACCTAAAACCGAACCAAGGCTTTCTTGTGCAGTATTTTAGGGTTCTAAACCCTATTATACATCAAGATAAGTATTTACTTCATTAATTTAATTATGTCTTTGATTATTTGTGTGTATGCTTGCATGTTCTCCATGTCCGGCTAATTTATTTGTGTGTTTGCTTAGGGAATATGAAACTTAATTATTGAATATTGATTGGTTGATACTTATCTTAGTTGACTAATGATCTAGAGTGCGCTAGATTATTCGTTGTGTACTTAATGCTTGACTTTTCTTTGTGAACTTTAGAATATAATTATCTAGGTAATTGTAGGATAAAGTATTCAAGGACAACCGTAGAGTAGGCGTCTATAAATCACTAGAGGATTTGTAAACAAGACCCTTTGGTAATTTCAAAGAGTTAGGGAAACAAGCACGCCCTATAGCCTTAGAATCACAACGCAACTAGGAATAAGGACGTGACAAATCAACCATCAATAGGAGATAATTAAGGAGTAGTAAAACCTAAGTAAACACATCTTTAAACTATCATACGAGTACACATCAATTAGACATAGACTATCACAACCTTAGCTTAGATAATTAGATAATAGTAGAGTAATCGGTAGCAATACCAACCCCCCAAATCCAATACCCGAGATTCGTACCTTTTCCATTTCTAAAAAAACATAAAAAAGATAAAAAAATAATCTTCCTCAACCTCAACCTTAGCGTAGTGACTTCTCACTAGCATTCCTATTCCCCTAGAGAACGATATCAATACCCGTGGCTTACCCTAATTACTACACTACAACGATTAGGTTCACTGCCTAGGGTGTTATAAAACTTGCTCGAAGAAAAGGAAGTTTCCTTGACCCCGAACGACGCGTGTAGCGTTATCAAGTTTTTGGCGCCGCTGCCGGGGAATAGAATAGCTAGTTAGTAGTCCACCTCGTTTAGGTTTCTTTGCTTGATTCCTATCAAGTAAATTTTTCTCATTTTTTAGCTTTCTCTTAGTCTATCCCCCTTCTTAGTGACCTTTGTTCGTAATCCCATCACTTTTCACCATGGAAGGTGACAACCAACCACCACTCATCAACCCACCACCAAATGACCCGCCAAGATCCCGTACTCTTGGTGAGTACTCGAGACCAAACCACCTAGGTTATAGGAACACCATTGAGCTTCCCGACCAAGCCCAAACTACGGCCCTGCGATCCGACACCATCCGGTTGGTGCAAAACGGATGTGCATTCCATGGACTTCGTTCCGAAGATCCAAATCAGCATCTGAGGGATTTCCTAAAAATTGTCGATTCCATCGACCTTGATGCTACTACTCGGGAGACCACGCGCTTGCGTCTCTTCCAATTCTCTCTACGGGACCAAGCTAGTAATTGGCTTGAGCGACTTCCCGCCGGCTCCATCTCAAGTTGGGATGATCTTACTTCTCGCTTCCTTGCTCAATTTTTCCCACCGGGGAGAACCACTAAGCTTAGGAATGACATCTTGATGTTCCAACAACGTCAAGGTGAATCTCTCTACGAAGCATGGACCCGATTCAAGGACTTACTTCCTAAAGTCCCTCATCACGGCATTGATCTTTGGCTCCAAGTCCAAATCTTTTATGATCATGACAACTTTCCCACTAAGCGATCCATTGACCAAGCGGCCGGTGGAAAACTTAGTGATCTCACCGCAGAAGAATCATGGGAAATAATAGAGGACCTTGCCCTCTATGACAACGAAAGTTGGAATGACCCCCGTGAGCTGCCTAAAACCGTCAAGGCAATCTCCTTGCCTTCCATCAACTCACAACCTTCCGACCGTAGGATGACCGAACTTGAAGATCAAGTCAAATTCCTCATGAGTTCCTACGAGAATCCTAAGTCCTCACGCCATATAAACAGAGTTCCCTCTTCGTGCGAGCCGTTTTGTGATCCTCATAACACGCGCACTAGCACCCTATCCCCCGAACATGCTTCCGTTGAATACGCATCCTCGCGTAATAATGGAACGGGAGGAAGATTCCCTACAACGCCCGGACCTAGGAATTTCAATGAAACCCGGGAGGCATGGAAAAACAAGCCCGACTTTTACTGGGGACAAACCAAAGAATTCACCTCCAATGATTTCTCGTGGCCCCCACCTAACGGTCCTAACCAACAGAGTATCGAAGGGATGTTGCAAAACATAGTTGCGTCCCAAGAAACCCAAATGGCTAAGCTCTCGGACCGCTTTAACCATCAACAAGCCGAGATGGATAGGAAAATAGACAACCTGTTGAAAGCCATAAATGGTGATAGGAAGGTTAGTGCTATCTCGACTCCCGAGCCTCCAGGTGTAGAAATTAAGGATCCAAGCAAGCTTATTAAGCACGTTCAATTCGTCAATGCCATCGCCTTAGTGGAACCGGATGAAACAGATGACGAAGAAGACCAAACATTTGTTGATGATGAAACACCCGAGGAAGAAGATGAAGTAGACAATGACTATTTCAACAAATTTCCTACGGAAGAGGAATTATCCCGCCACCCTCATTTAGTGTATGACCTCCGTCACATGTATGTTAGGAAAAGCCCTAGAATCAAGTTTGGGAACCCTTGGAATCTTAACATACCATGTTGCATAGGACACCTTTTTGTGGCAAAGGCTTACATTGATCGTAAATCCCCAATTAACATAATGACTAGCACCTATTACAATTGGATAATGAAGAAGCCTATCCCAACTAGGCAAGACCTCGATAATCCTAGTGATAAGTGTAATTTTCTTGGTAGAGTTAAGGGATTGCCCGTCTATGTAGGTAGTTTCACATTCCCTACGGACTTCATAATTGTGGAAGATATTAGCACGGCCATAGACCCTAGCTTGTCCCACGTTATTCTAGGAAAACCTTTCGTAGAAAGCACCAGGATGACCTATGACCCATCGTTAGGAGTAGTGCGATTCAAGGATGAGACCGACGACGTAGCCTACCAAATGCCGTTTAAGATTGAGAAGTTTTCATCACTCTCCAATGATGAAAAGGAACTTAAACTGTCGGTCTATTACAGGAATGATGAGGATAGGGAAAAGGGAGTAGATTATGTTATGGCTAAGCTTTTCGGGTTCTATAAAGATTGTTTGAATTTAGGACCGAAATATAGGACCGAGTGGGGAGAGGGTGAACTCTTAGAAAGGAGTATCATGGGACACTTCTACAACATGGAACCCCCTGATAGAGACCGTCAAAAGGGCGGTGATGCAAAAACGTAGGGGTAGGACTACGAGTCTAGCTACAAGACTCTTAAATAAAGAAAAGCGCTTCGTGGGAGGCAACCCATGCTTAATTGTTTGCTTGTTAGTGTCATATATCTTTTATTAATTGTTTGTCCTCATGTTTAAATTTGTAAAAATGCTTTATTTTGTTTTTAACCTCGTCTTAATTACATATAAAGGTATTTTACATAAAGGATAAGTGTAGGGAGGATTACACACGTTTTCATAAGAAACGTGAACATGAGAATAACAATTAATTAAAAGATATATATGTTTGTTTGTTCGAGTCAAATGCTTGTATCGAGTCATAATGGATGTTTTTGCAGAAATTTTTCCAGATTCTAAAGATGTAAATTTTCCAGAATTTTTTCCAGAAAATCGCAGACCAGTTTTTGTCAGGATAACCTGACGGCGTCAGGATTGCAACCTGACGGCGTCAGGAAGGAATAAAAACGTCAGCTTACTTTTTCTCGTTTTCTGAGCTACTTGTAAAATTTTGGAATTTTTCCAGATCTTAACTTTCAAAACAAATTCTGTAAACATCCATTCCACAAGCATTATATCCTAGTTTAAATCGAGTCTTATGTATATTATTACCGCCGATTTTACGCGAAGGTTTCGTTTGTTTTCTTCTAGTGTGCAGGTTTAGTTTGTCAAGAAGAAGTTACACAAGTTTGGAAGGAGCCTTTCACGCAAAAACTCTTCTTGGAAAAGATTTAACCACCACTTTTCACGGATCCTACCGAGCTAATCAGGGGAGTATTAGTTTCTTTCGTTTTTAATTACCTTCTATTATCATAACTTTGATACTTTCGGGGAACATTGGGGACAATGTTCAGTTTAAGTGTAGGGAGGGAAAATAAACGGGAACTTTGAAACTATGCTTATCCTTGACTGTTTGCTTTGTCCAAGTGTATTTGTGTAATAAACCATGAGAAAATGTAGGTTAGGGGAATTTTAGCCAAATTTAAAATTTTTTTTCATGACGTATAGGAGTGGGCCATTAGTCTTAACAAAAGCGTCTCATGGATAGGAAGTTGCATGACTAGCACAAAAACCCTTTACCACCTAAATTCCACCCAAAATGTGAGGATCGCCCTTAGATTAGTAGGAATTAAAGCATTCATCTTTAATGCTTAGAGTGTGAACCGGTAGTATATTAGATTCTAGAACTTGTTTTGTGATGCATTCCGAGATCGTTAGTGAGACTACACTTGTGTAGTTAGGAATAACTAAATGATAAGAGGCATTAGGATAAACCCTTGTTTGATACCTGTAATATAATTACTTCTTCCACCTCGGTTGAGTAATTCCCCCACACCCTTTGCGTTGTACTCATCTTTAGTACACGATACCCCTAGTTAACCCCTCAGAGCCTATCCTTTTCGCGGTTCTCATGGTGTTTCGGTTTTTCCGGAATATCAATGAAGAGCATTGTTTACACCCCACCCCCAAATATACACCCAAATCGCCTTAGCCTACCCTTTATTGCACTCACTTTTAGTGCAAATTTATGTTATCACCCAAAACCCTTAGCTCAATTATCTGGTTGCTTGCATGAGTTGCTAAGTCGAGTCATATCCTTTGTATACAGTTTTGGGATGATTGGGATTCATGGGAAAAGTTAAAGTTTATGAAATATAGGGAAGAGAACGTTAAACTCAAATTCCCTTTGTTTGCATAATAATGTACTCCAAGTGTTTTGATCTTTTCAATTCGGGTCAAATTAGTGTTAGAGTAATAAAAACTCAAGTGTAGGGATGTGTCTATAAATCCCTATCATTTTGATGTACCGTAGAGGATGGTAGAGTAAGAGTGTATGTGAAAAAAAAAAAAAAAAAAAAAAAAAAAAAAAAAAAATTTCGAAAAAAAAAATATAAAAAAAAAAAAAAAAAAAAAAAAAAAACATACGGGCTACCATCCTACATCTATCTTTTAAATTATGTTTGTTTATTTTCGTTGCCTAGAGTTTTAGAGTGTCGAGTCTTGGCTTAGCAACGCCATTCTTCGTATACTTGCAACATAGAGATTTTTGACTATCCACCACTAAATAGCCTATCCCACCAAACCCTTCATTTCCCTACCGTAAGCCTAACGTTACAACCCTTTAAAAGACCTCTTTGATAGTCTTTCCTAGGTGCTTACGCCAAAGCGATGGAGGTTTGATCTATTCTCAAGCCTATGGTAATCTATGTACTAGGACCGGTTAATGAGTGTTTATCTTCCATTTCCGATTTGTTATATTTCATATATACACCCGAGAGAGATGTGAGTATCCAAACACCCCATGTGAGGTGCTAGTATGTAATTTCTGTGCTTGTTATGACTTTTGCGGGGCTTATATGTGTTGTGGACCGTTTTGAATGGATGCTTCATGACCCCTAACTTATAAATTAATTGGCTAAAAGCACATTTGCTTGAGGACAAGCAAATACCAAGTGTAGGGATATTTGATAAGGTTTTAAAAGGTACCTTTTTGAGGGGTCATTTAAGCCCTTATTCAATCACTTTTGTATCCGTTATTGCTTAATATCGTTCCTTTTCACTTTTTAGGTCTCTTGAAGGCAAAATGCTGGAATGATGCTTATTTGGACGAAAAGGCGCGAATATACGAAGAAAATGGCCAAAGTCAGAATCGAGACACTCAAAGCTGCTGAAACATAAGGCGACGGCGTCACTGCATATCTGCGACGCCGTCGGGAAGGCATTTTGCGACGGCTCAGAAGCGAAATTGCATGTTTTCAAGGGACGACGTCAGGTTCTAAAGGAATAGGCCGTCGCTACTCAGACGGCCTAGATGCAGCCAAGACGGCGTCAGAGCTGAAGGGGACGGCGTCACAGTCATAAGGTGACGCCGTCGCAAGGTTTACGTGGCCAAGACGAAACCCTAATGACGGCGACACGACGGCGTCACAAAACATAAGGTGACGCCGTCGCAGATGTAATCTTATATATAGAATCCGAATTTTTCAGTTTTAGAGGGTAGTCTTTTGGAGTAAAAACCTAAAACCGAACCAAGGCTTTCTTGTGCAGTATTTTAGGGTTCTAAACCCTATTATACATCAAGATAAGTATTTACTTCATTAATTTAATTATGTCTTTGATTATTTGTGTGTATGCTTGCATGTTCTCCATGTCCGGCTAATTTATTTGTGTGTTTGCTTAGGGAATATGAAACTTAATTATTGAATATTGATTGGTTGATACTTATCTTAGTTGACTAATGATCTAGAGTGCGCTAGATTATTCGTTGTGTACTTAATGCTTGACTTTTCTTTGTGAACTTTAGAATATAATTATCTAGGTAATTGTAGGATAAAGTATTCAAGGACAACCGTAGAGTAGGCGTCTATAAATCACTAGAGGATTTGTAAACAAGACCCTTTGGTAATTTCAAAGAGTTAGGGAAACAAGCACGCCCTATAGCCTTAGAATCACAACGCAACTAGGAATAAGGACGTGACAAATCAACCATCAATAGGAGATAATTAAGGAGTAGTAAAACCTAAGTAAACACATCTTTAAACTATCATACGAGTACACATCAATTAGACATAGACTATCAAAACCTTAGCTTAGATAATTAGATAATAGTAGAGTAATCGGTAGCAATACCAACCCCCCAAATCCAATACCCGAGATTCGTACCTTTTCCATTTCTAAAAAAACATAAAAAAGATAAAAAAAATAATCTTCCTCAACCTCAACCTTAGCGTAGTGACTTCTCACTAGCATTCCTATTCCCCTAGAGAACGATATCAATACCCGTGGCTTACCCTAATTACTACACTACAACGATTAGGTTCACTGCCTAGGGTGTTATAAAACTTGCTCGAAGAAAAGGAAGTTTCCTTGACCCCGAACGACGCGTGTAGCGTTATCAATAGGTGGAGACATCGAATCTATATAATTGTTTACAACAATTATGTGGGCCGTCAATTCAATGTCATAGACTTGGGTTAGGTCCTTCTTTAAATTTGTTGAACTCAGGATGGTAGGTAAGAATCCAATAAATACATCCTGAGTATATTCAGAGCCCAGTAACCTTTTAAGGACACAAGAAATAAACCTAGGGTAAGATACATATGTTACCCTAGTTTTACTTTGTAGCTTGGTTACAAGATCACTGTAAATGATCTCGCCTATGTCGACCTCAGTCCTAGTGATAAGACTGTAAGCCATCATCAATTGAACATAATTTTACCTATTCAGTGGATGAGTAGTTCCTGCCGAGAACCTAAATCACAAAAGTAAATAAGATTCTCCAAGCTACATGAAAGGAGTTTTTAGTCACTGGAATTTTATCCAAGTAACTTGGTTTTTGTGGAAAACTAGAAGGGGGGTTGAATACTTTACCGATTAAAAACTTTTTTTTGAAACTTATTGAAAGATCAATTGATATTGATCTTAGATATGTTAGTGAGTGATAATCAATATGCAAGCAATATATATAAAGAGTAAATAAGGAAAGAAACAATCAAACCACGACAAGTTGTTTATAGTGGTTCGATCTACAATGACTCTTTTTCCTTTCCCTACTCCATTCCACGAGTCTCACACTCGAGAGTTTAACTCCACTAGTCAACAAGCTCCTTTCACCGGCGGAGAAACCTTTACACTTTGCTTACACACTATTTCCGACACTAAGCTAGATGTCGAGTTCTTTTCCAAGGGTACAACCACTCCCTCACACAATGTATTTTAAGGACTAAAATTCTAACCACTCACACTCACAAGATTATGATGGTTTGGTACAACAATAATGTATGAATCAACACTAGATCATACAACAACAAACATAAAGACTTCCAACTATTTGTTGAAGCTTGAATATGCCTTGATCTTCTTTGCTACAAAAGAGGATCACTATAATGATATGAAACTGAGTTAGAAATGTTAGAGAGAAGAAATGTATGTGAATACGCTAGAAAGGGATGAGAAACAACTTGGTTTGGCTTTGCTATTTATAGCCAAAATGATCAGCAGGCACCACGGACCACGGAACCCTTAAAAGGGTTCCGGCCGTGTATTAATTTGGTGCCGCCGGGGTCTGACAGCAAGATCACCAAAATCTTACCAAAGTCAACCATATCTATCTGAGATTGTGTAAGATATGTAGAGTCTAAATCTACAAAAAATATCTAGTGAAATCTTCTAGAGATTTCAATGATGCACTACATGATGTCATGTGTTGTTTTCTATTTTTAGAAATATGTTAAAATGTAAATACATATGTAATGTTTTGTTTTAAGAAACTAAAACATGCTTGATCTAAAACTATTAACATACATTATGGTTTAGAGTCATATCAATAATACGATTAATCAAAATATAAATGCTTGAGTGATGAAGATATTATTTGAAAAGCTTGTTTTAATATCTATTAAACTTGACAAGCTTTATAAAAATTAAATTTACTTTTTTCGTTAACAAAACTTAGGTAAAGATCATAAAATATAAATAACGGTTAATGACGATATTTGTATTAACAATCTCCCCCTTTTTGTTGAGGACAAAACATAGATTTTATTTTTATAAAAGATGTAAAGTTTGTACAAGAGTTATAAAAATATGAAATTAATTTTAGAACTTGAAAGATTTAGATAAAGATGATAATGCTAGTATGTCCAATTTAGACATGATGTTGACTTTTCAGAAAGTCAAAGTATGCACTTGACTTTATTTGAAAGTCAAAGTCTTCATTAGTCAAAGTGTGATGTTGACTTTTCAGAAAGTCAAAGTATGTAGTTGACTTTTATAAAAAGTCAACGTCGTCCAAGTTCTATAATATTTCTCCCCCTTTTTGTCTCAACAAAAAGAAGAGGCGAGGCGGAATATGTAATGAGCCCGAGCCATTATCTTCCCCTTGGCCAATGCTCTCCCTAAATTGGGTGCCAAGATAAAGATACATGGATTGTGAAAAAGCTACAAAAAAGATGTTAGTAATAAGCATCATCACAAGCATTTCCAATCACCATGTAACAATCAACAATAATATAAGAAACACCATTCATTAGTTAAAATTTTTTATGATACGAAAATCATGAAAATGGAACACAATGAAGTGTTAGTACATGAATAAAATCCTAGAGAAAAAAAATAATCATATAAAATTAGAAAAAATACAAGGAAAATCCTAGAAAAATAAAAATACTTAAAAAAATAGATTAGGAACCTCCTATTGAGGTGGTGGATAAGCAAGAGTATTGATGCGCTCTAGGATGTGGTTGAGGATGAACCTCATTTCATCTTGAAGCTCATGGACCATCACCTGGGTCCTTTCGGTAATGTGGAGGTCCGCTCACAATTTGAGCAACCGTGTCTAGGAGGGTGATACGCGTACAACGCGCGTTCGGGATCAAAGAAAACTTCCTTTTCTTCGAGCAAGTTTTTCAACCACCTAGGCAGTGAACCTAATCATTGTAGTGAAGTATTAGGGTAAGCCTCGGGATTGATATCGTTCTCTAGGAGAATAGGAATGCTAGTGAGAAATTACTACGCTAAGGTTGGGGTTGAGGAAAATTATTTTTTTTATCTTTTTTATATTTTTTAGAAAATTGAAAATACGAATCTCGGGGTATTGGATTTAGGGGGTAGTATTTCTACCGATTACTCTACTATTATCTATTCTAATTAACTAAGCTAAGGGGTAGTCTATGTCTAATTAACTAAAGTTTGTCAGGATCCCGATCCTGATCTTAGGATCTTACGATTTTACGATACTGCAAAGCAAAAACGATCCGGATCCTACATAGGATCTTTGCAAGCTTAAGATCTTATAGGATCCCGATCTTGACCATACGATCTTACGATCTAATCCGATCCGATCTTACTTTTCTCGGATTACAAACTAAAAAACTACAAATTTATGGGTTGTTTGTTTGTATAATTCAAAAAACAACAGGTTAATCTTTTTAAACATTTTATAATCATAATTTAGGACAACATTTATATGAAACATTCATAGTATTTTATGGTTTTAATGTATTAGAATTTGTAGATTTGTATAAAATTACATAAACTATTAAGAAATAACATTAGAGTAGGATCTTAAGATCCCGATTCGATCTTACGATCACGATCTTGCAATAACGAAAACGATCCTGGGTAGGATCCCGATCTTGACAACCTTGGTATGATGATTAAAGATGTGTTTACCTAGATGCTATTACTCCCTAGTTATCTCCTATTGATGGTTGAATTGTCACGTCCTTATTCTTAACGCGGTGTGTCTTCTAAGGTCGTAGGGTATGCTTTCTTCCCTAACTCTTTGAGACTACCTTAAGGTTATTGCCTAAAACATCTCTAGGATTCATAAACTAACTCTAAGGTTATCTTTGGATTTTTATCCTACAACAACTCTAGGCGATTATAAACTAATGTTCACAAAGATTACTCAAGCATTAAAAACACAACGATGGCCTATTGCAATCCTAGGCCAATTACAATTAAGATAAGAGACAACCAATCAATATTCAATACCTAGGTTTCATAGATCTAAGCAAACACACAAGTAAATTAGCCGTACATGGTGAACATGCAAGCATACACACATACAATTGAAGACATAATTGAATCAATGAAGTAAATTACTTATCTTGTTGTAAAATAGGGTATGAGAACCCTAAGATACTGCCCAAGACAGCCAAAAATTGTTATTAGGTTATACTCCACAAAACTACCTCCTAAAATTCTGAAAATTCAAATTCTATATATAGAGTTACAACTGCGATGACGTCACTCTTAAAATGTAACGCCGTCGGATCGCCGCCATTAGGGTTTCGTCTTGACCACGTCAACTTTGTGACGGCGTCGCCTTGTGGTTGTGACGCCGTCGGCTTAATCTTCTGACGTCATCGGAATCTGAATCTAGGCCGTCTGAGTTGTGATGCCCTACTCTTTAAATCCTGACGCCGTCAGGTACAAAATAGCAAATTCGCTACTGAGCCGTCACAATTTTGGAGCATGTTGCGACGGCGTCGCCCTCTGACTGTGACGCCGTCACCTTCAATTCTAGCAGCTTGAGTGTCTCGATCTTGACTTTGGCCATTTTCTTCACATATTCACGCCTTTTCGTCCAAATAAGTGTCATTCCAGCAATTTGCCTTCAAGAGACCTAAAAAGTGAAAAGGAACGAAATTAAGCAGTAACGAAGATAAAAGTGGTCGATTAAGGGCTTAAATAACCCCTCAAAAGTGTACATTTTAAATCCTTATCAAATATCCCTACACTTGGTATTTGCTTGTCCTCAAGCAAATGTGCTTTTGGACAATTAATTTATAAGTTAGGGGTCATGAATCATTAGTTTAGAATAATTCACAACAAGTATAAGCCCCGCAAAAGTCATAACAAGCACGAAAATTGCATACTAGCACCTCACAAGTGGTGTTTGGATACTCTCATCTCTCGGGTGTATATGAAATATATCAAATTGAAAATGGAAGACAAACACTCATTAACCGGTCCTAGTACATAGATTACCATAGGCTTGATACTAGATCAAACCTCCATTGCTTTGGCGTAAGCACCTAGAAAAAACTATCCAATAGGTCTTTTAAAGGGTTGTAACGTTAGGCTTACGGTAGGGAAACAAAGGGTTTGGTTGGATAGGCGATTTAGTGGTGGCAAGTCAAAACTCTTTTTGTTACAAGCATGAGAAGAATGGCTTTGCTATGCCAATACTCGACACTATAAACTCTAGATAACTTTGAAACAAACAAACATAAATTTAAAGATAGATGTAGGATGGTAGCCTATATGTTTTTTTTCATTTTTTTTTCATACACTTTTACTCTATCATCCTCTACGATAACATCAAAATAATAGGGATTTATAGGCACATCTCTACACTTGAGTTTTTATTACTCTAACAGTAATTTGACCCGAATTGAAAAGATCAAAACACTTGGAGTACATTATTACGTAAATAAAGGGAATTTGAATTTAACGTTCCTTCCCGTCACTTCATAAAATTTAACTTTTCCCATAAGTCCCAATCGTCCCAAAATTGTGTACAAAGGATATGACTCGACTTAGCAACTTACGCAAGCAACTAGATAATTGAACTAAGGGTTTAGTATGATAACAATAATGCACTAAAAGTGAGTGCAAACAAGGTAGGCTAAGGCGATTTGGGTGTACATTTGGGGGTGGATTGTAAACAATGCTCTTCATTGATATTTCGGAAAACTGAAACATCACGAGAACCGCGAAAAGGATAGGCTCTGAGGGGTTAACTAGGGGTATCGTGTACTAAAGATGAGTACAATGCAAGGGTGTGGGGGAATTACTCAACCGATGTGGAAGAAGTAATTATAATACAGGTATCAAACAAGGGTTATCCTAATGCCTCTTATCATTTAGTTATTCCTAACTACACAAGTGTAGTCTCACAAGCGATCTCGGAATGCATCACAAAACAAGTTCTAGAACCTATTATACTACCGGTACACTCTCGAAGCATTAAAGATGAATCTTTAATTTCTACAAATCTAAGGGTGAACCTCACATTTTTGGGGTGGAATTTGAGTAGTAAAGGGTTTTGTGCTAGTCATATAACTTCCTATCCATGAGACGCTTTATTAAGACTAATGGCCCACTCCTACATGTCAAGAAAAATTTTAAATTTGGTGCCAAAATTACCCTAACTGATATTTCTCATGGTTTATTACACAAATGAAATTGGACAAGGCAAATAGTCAAGGATAGGCATAGTTTCAAAGTTCCCATTTTATTTTCCCTCCCTATACTTAAATTGAACATTGTCCCCAATGTTCCCTGAAAGTATCAAAGTTATGATAATGGAAGGTAATTAAAAACGAAAGAAACTAATACTCCCCTGATTAGCTCGGTAGGATCTGTGTGAAGTAGTGGTTAAATTCTTATTCAAGAAGAATGTATGCGTGAAAAGCTCCATCCAATCTTATGTATCTTCTTCTTGATAAATAAAACCTGCAAACTTTAAGAAAACAAACGAAACCTTCGCGTAAAATCGGCGGCAACACTATATATGACTCTACTATACTAGGATATAATGCTTGTGGAATGGATGTTTGCAGATTTTCTGGAAAATTAAGACCTGCGAAATTCCAAAAATTTATAAGTAGCACAGAAAACGAGAGAAAAAGATAAGTTGTGATGAGTGTCTAAATACTCATCATTTTTGTACCATTTAAACTGCAAAAACATCTGAAAACACTCAGAAATGCATCAAAATGATAAAAATATCACAAATAAGTGTTTTATGTGTTTTAAATGCAAAAATATCAAAATCTGGTAAAAACGTATCAAGTTTGCATAATTGGCAGTTTTAGTCCCCCAAGTTTCAAAAGTTGTCAAAAACAGTCCCTGGTAAATCAAAATAAAGAAAAATATCATTTCAAGTCCCTAGGGATTCATAAGTTGTCAAAATTGGTCCTTGAGATTTAAAATTGCAAATTTACAACTTAGGTCCCTAAACTTTCAAAAATGTCAAGTTTGGTCCCTGGAAGTTTGAAAATGTCAAAAAATAGTCCTTGTACTATTGGAACTTGTCAATTTTGATCCTTTGAAACAACTTTGGGAAATTGGCAGAAATGGTCCTTCAAAAATCAATAATTGCAGTTTGGTCCTTGTCATTTAAAACAAACCAACCCTTGTCAAAACTATTTTGGACCCCTGCCATTCCATTGTGACCCCCGGTCATTACCCCTTTTTGGACCCCTGGTCAACATCCAGTCAAATACCCCATTTCCCTCCCACTGGCTTATCTCTTTCCCTCCCACTAGCCCTGCAACTCAGGCATATTCCCATCACCTCAGACCTTTCCCTCCCCCCTCATCATCATATCCACCAACTTATCACACCACAATTAATGCCACCCCCCCTAGTTTCAAATTCAGAAGCCTACAGTCAATATATCCTTTTCCCGCCAAATTTGATCAAACGGCCAAAATCCATTCAAGACATCCAACGGCCCCAATTATGAGTGGGAATCAATCAGAGGACACGTGGAAGCATTTTTGGGTATAAAAGAGAGAAGTGAAGCAAGAGGAGGAGGCAGTACTTAGTTTTAAATATTTATGTATGTCGTTTTTTATGTTTATGATTTACTTAAGCTCTAAATTGTAAGCTCCTGTTTTCTATGTACTAAACTTAAGTTAATTAATCATTGTAAGCTACTCTCAAGTTTCAATTCAAAGTTTTATTGTGGTTTCAAATTTAATGCTCACTGTTTAAACTTTCAGTTTCAAACTCTTATGTCCAAGCTTCAAATAGCTTATTTTTAAGTTCACATAAGCTTATTTAAGCTTTGTATAGCTTTTGGTAAGCTTATCACTCAGTTTCAATCAAAATTGGTCATTGGTCAACAAAAGTCAACCTGTGCAGAGAATTTGATTCAAACAGTAATGGCCATGGATTTGGGGTGTTGCAGAGCTTGGAAGGGGTTGGAAATGGCTTAGAATAGTGGTATTGGGTTTGGTTTAAGCTGCAATATAAGCTGGACACATTGTGAGTGTTATTCTCATTTTCATTTTTAATTCAGTATTGCCTATTGTGTTGTGTTTGAACCTGTGATCATTAAACCTCTTAAACCTGTTTATCTAGTTGTAATTAGGATATTAGATTCATTTTAAGTGAGAAACCAAGCTAAATCAGTAGTGTGCTTAGTTTAAATTAGTAAAACAGTTGTTAAAATGGTGTTTGGATCAGTGGGATTATTTGAGAGTGAGTCTTGGTTTGCACTTGACAATTGCATTATCAGTCTTAATAAAGGTCACTAGAATCATATCTGTCAAAAAGTTGCTTCTGCAAAAGCTTAAAGTCAAAATCTCCAAGAACCTGTTCTAGTTTCATGTCTGTTGAAATTTTGTAAAACCAAAAGCTTGATTCATGTTTAGAAATCATTAGAGTAGCCTGCTTCAGTTTCATTTAACCATATAACATCATATTTAGTTCAATAAATTGAATCAAAGTTCAAATAAGTCAAACTTTCATTACTGTCAAAAGTCAAAATCAAGTGAAAAACCAGTTTTCATCCAACCCAAGATGATTTTTCATTGATTCAGTTTTGGGCCAAATCAAGTGAAACTTGGGGTTTTTCTAGTTCAGGTGGTCTATTTACTTATTATGATTTTTATTGAATTTTAGAAATTTTCTACAAGCTCCAAATTAGCTTGTCAAACAGGGCTTATCTGCCCTGTTCACAAACTCAGTGAATACTGAGTTTTCTCAGTTTTGTGCAGGGCTTGTCACAAGCTCATAAGAGCTTGTCCAGGTCTGGTTTTTGGTTTATAAGTAGCCACCCAGGTCTACTTTAGGTCCCTACTTTTGGTTTTGAGTTTAGCTTATTTGGGTAGCTTATTTTTAAGCTACAAAGTGGTACCCTAAAACTGATTTTGGCACTTAAACTTAAATCAACCAAATCTGAGTAGCTTGTAATTTAGAGGTTAAAGCTAGTTGATATTAGTTGAATTTGAGTACTTTTAGTATATTATAGCTTTTGTATCAGTTTGGTGCTCATTGGTAGCTTTTGGCTTATTTGAAGTGCTTATTTATAAGCACCTTGCTTTGCAGTTTCATTTTCTTACACAAAAGCCACTGTTTTTATATTTTTCTTAGATTCATAATATTAATTTAGAGTTTTCCTGAATTTTTCATATTTTTCTAGCACTGTTTGCTATTTTTCTTCATTTAAAACAGTTTTTAGGCATTTTTAAATAGCTTTTAATACAATTAAATCAGAAAAACTTCAAAAAAATAATTTTTCATTTTTCCTAGGTTAAGATAAATATAAAAAGTAAAAAAATTATTTTTCCAGATTTTTCTTAGTTTAATTTGTAATTTTTAGCAATTTAATTAGTTAAAAATAGTTTTTAATTCATAGAAAATAGAAAAATAATTAGAAAAATACAAAATTTGTTTTGAAAATTCTCTTTAGTTATTTTAGATTTTTCTAAGTCATAATTTCATTTTTCTAGCTTTATTTCATATTTTCTTGTATTTTAGGGTATTATTAAATAGTTAAAAATAGTTTTTAATTAATAATAATTAAATAAATAGTAATAAAAATAATTTTATTTTTCTTAAAAGTTTCCCTTATCATTAGGTTTGTAAAAATGTCATTTTTATATTTTTAGGATTAATATTGTTTCAGTTTCACATTCTCTTTTGTACGTCACGTAGTTTTTTATTTAAGTTTTATAAAAGAAAAATCAAAAACATCAGTTTAAAAATAGTGATAGCGTTTATTTAATATAGTTTATCTTTTTAATTTTCTTTAATTTGCATTTAAGCCCTTGTAATTTATAAACTTTTTCTTTAGGTTTAATCAATCATATCTCTTTTCCGTTCAAATCCTCTCGATCACTATTCGTTTGATTATTCTCGCACAGCTCGTTGGGACATAACGACCTGGGGAAAAACTATACTCTCCTGGACTTCATTGCATTGGTGTCTGAGCTGTCTGAAGTTTATTACGGTTAGCTATTCACAAGTGGCTAGCTTGTGTGATAAAACTTGACGGTTCGGGACCAATCAGTTGTTTCTGCTCCTCTAGACGCCGTCAGGTTCCGATCCTGACGCCGTCAGGTTATCCTGATAGAAACTGGTCTGCTGTGTTTTTTTGGAAAACTTCAGGAAAAATTACATCTTTAGAATCTGGAAAATTCCTGCAAAACATCCATTATGATGCGATACAAGCATTTGACTCTAACAAACACACATGTATATCTTTTTAATAATCGTAATTCTCATGTTCACGTTCTTTTAAAAACGTGTATAATCTTCCCTACACTTATCCCTTTTGTAAAATAGCTTTATATGTAATTAAGACGAGGTTAAAGACAAAATAAAGCATTTTCACAAATTCAAACATGAATAAACAACCAATAAAAAGATATACGACATGCAAATAGACAATCCAACCAAACAAGTCATGCATAAATCATACCACAAACAAATATACATGCACATCAAATTGTTCCAAGCTCACCAGATCACAAAGTCAAGATAGTCTAGATTATTACATGCCCAAATAAAATTGTTTCAACAACCAACCATAATTATCCATAAACAATCCACAAGCAAACACATGAGTCACTGGGGAGGGGGTCCATAACGGTAGTCATAACCAGGGGGAGGTGGCCCAGGTATCCATAAGGCGGGTAGTCCTCCTCCCGCCCGGGGAATGGATCAATCTGCAGGTGTGGGTCAAGCTGATCGCGCATGGACAAATGCTGCATCTGTCTGACGGTATGATCATATGTCCAGCTGGCCCTCTGATCGTGCTGCGCCATCCGTGTGTCCATACGACCCATCCACGCTCCCTGGTCAAATGTTGCATGTGTCAGTTGTTCTCATGGATCCTGCACCAACATATTCGTATGTGGAGGGACATAATGTTCCTACTAAGGCACAGGTGGTAGAATATGAAAGGGCCGCCTCACTTTGGAATCATAATGAATATAATTGCAGAAATTATCTTTTGAATTCTTTGGATGATTCCTTATATGATATTTATTTAACCTTTGCAACTGCAAGGGACATCTAGCTATCATTGGAAAAGAAATACAAAACTGAAGTTGCATGTTCTAAGAAGTTTGCTGTTGGAAAATTTATGAACTTCAAGATGAATGATGCAAAGCCTGTTGTGAAGCAAGTGGAAGAACTCCAAATCATAGCCCATGAATTGGAAGTAGAAGGCATGGGTATAAACTCTAACTTTCTTGTTGTGACAACTCGTAATTTCAGGTCATTTTACAAACTTTGAAAATTTCACTATTCATCTCGGGAATTTACTATTCACTGGTTACTATTCAAAATTTTACTATTCATCGTTTTTGAAGTCGATTTGATATTTTGAAAGGGTATTTCAAAATTTTACTATTCACGAAACACTATTCATTCCCGGAGAAAATCACTATTCACGAGTCACTAATCATCATTTTTCGTAAACTAGGCTTACGAGTATCAAATACGCGTAACCTGGAGGGTTAAGCTGCGTATTCATGGAATATCATCAAGGACATTTCATATAGACTAGGTTTAGTCTGCATATCATTAGCATCATTATCATCATATTAGTTCACGCATGGTTTGCATTTTACATTAAACGTTTATTTTCTTAATAAATAAACGCTATCGCATAAACATTTATTTTGAATATTGATCCGACACTTCCAAAAATAATCCTAATATATTTTTATACTCATTTTAAGACTATAAAAATTATATTATTAGTTTACTCGATGTTTTCAATTTATTTTATATATAAATTGTTATGTATAAATATTTACGACGGTTTTCGTAAATTCAACACGATAAATATTTATTCACTCAATTATTGTAAGAAATGTATTTTTATAATTTTTATGACTTCAATACATTGTATTTTGTTCTGTTAAAATTTATTTTTAGCTAACACTACCCTAAATGCTCAAATGTGTATACAAGTTACTATTTATCTTCAATTAACTTCACATCTACTTTACATTTATACTTATAAAAAAATATATATATATAAAAGCTAATTACAAACACCCCCTTGTCGACACAAGGGGGATGACTCACAACAATTGCAAAATATCTTATACTTATATCATATAATACTCAAACATTTACTCATACTTACACAATATCCTTAAGTGAAAATTTAAACTATTCTCTCTTCCTCTTCACCTAAGAACCGGCCACCATAAGGACCAAGAAAGTGATCACCAAAAATTTTCTAGTCAAGTTTATATCAACCTAGTTACACTCTTAGTTAAGGTTTTGAAATAAAAACCTAGGGTGTTAGGATTAACCTTTGTTCACTTCACCTCATCAAGTTACTAGTAAGCATCTCATATTCATGTTCATCTTTCATATTTATTGTGTGTTCATTTCATCATATTTAAGATAAACGTGCAAGTCATAATGATGTTTATACCACTTTTTAATGTTTTTAAGTGTTATATATATATATATATTTATCATCCTATAATTACTCCTTGAAACATATCACTTTTTGTGATGTCTAGGAACCCATGACACCCTAAGAAGGTGTATGGTAGGATTAGAATAGCTTCGGAGTTGTTTTGAATTGGTTGGAATAGGTTTGGCGCGAGAAAAACTCATTTCGACAACTTTAGAAAAGGGTCTGTCCATATTTTTGAAATATGGAATTCTCGACAGTAGATAAAAATTTTTGGCCTAGATATTTAGAAAATATACTTTAAAACGAAAACGTGGTCGCTTGAACGGGTTAAAACGGAGTTATAACGAAGAAGATATGAATTTTTCAAGTTTGACGACGAAAACTATAATAACCAGAAAATTCAGCATGTTACGTCCACTTTTTACGAGTCAAAAATGAGGCTTAGGCGTTATGAAATGTGTCGACTTATCAAAAATATATTAGTATACTTTAACACGAAGCTAAGGACATATAAAATGTTGAAAACGGACTTGTAACGATTAAACTACACGCGTTTATACAAAGTTGCCGTAACTATATTATATAAGAAAAACTAATATATTTCTATTAGACAAATATTACGGCCACGAAGGACCATGTTGAGGGTCGTTTTTAACATGGATGTAATACTTTTTATAACATGATGTCTTCTAGTAAAAGTAAGTTCGCCTAGCCTATTTTCCAAAATGTCCAACCGTTCGTCAAACGGAGTTGTAACGAATAAAATACGGTCACTCAAACTTTGCCGAAAGTTACCTTAAACAAATTTTTGGATACAAGTACCATACTTTACCTATATTTTTCTCCATGATCGTTAATTCCGAAAGAAGCTAGGGTGAGTGGATAGATTTATTGAGGGTGACTCCTCCATCCGTGTTGGTAGTCCCAACTGGTCAACGGATGCATTTCATTTCTTTATCATTATTGAGTTGTTTGGCAAAACACTCTTTTGGGGCGAACATCATGAACAGTCAGCTTCGGTGTCATGTGCTTATAGCAATTGTAACACTTTTATGTGACATATTTGTCATACATGGCCTATACTTGTGGTAGTCGTATTAAACATTTACATAAACTCTATGAACTCACTCAACCTTTGTGTTGACACTTTTAGCAATGTATTTTCAGGTAACTAAGACATTCACTTCATGGCATGCATGCGGACATATCATAGAGTCGCGGTAACGACGCGTCTCACATGGGATTTATACACTTTATAAACATCGTTTGACTTGTACCAAACTTATTTTCCGCACATGTTGATTTTCATTTGGGACCTATCTTTGTAACTCTGAATGTTTTTAATATATCAAACGATGTTCTTTTCAAACGACACTTTAGGTCGTTCAATATAACTGTGATTGTGATGCTATGACAGTCATCCCCCAGGAATTCCATTCCGCTGCAAAACAGGTAATTTGGGGGTGTGACAGATTGGCATCAGAGCTTCGGTTATAGAGAACTAGGTTGCATCATTGACCCTAGACTATAACTACATCATCATAGCATCTCATCATTTCATCATAAGTGCATAGTCACTATACATGCGGTTTCATACGCACATTTTGCGAGTTATTTACATTCATTAAATCGATTGTCACATTAATGCCGTCAGATACCCATCCCATCACTTTGACATGGAGAATGCCCTGTCATTCCCTATCACAATTTTAACATCAGTTGACTCAACACCGATAACATCAGATGATGTGACTGAACCCTTTTTAGGAGGACGAAGTTGCACCTACACCATCACGATCACCATTGATCCACTGTAGGATCAGGACAGTTTTTATCATTCTGTTAGGACAGATCATACCATTTGGTAGGACTTACAAGCTTAGTCCTAGTGGACCTATTAGTCATACATTTGATGTCACACCCCCAATTTACCTGTTTTGCAGCGGAATGGAATTCCTGGGGGCATTGACTGTCATAGCACCACATCACAGTTATATTGAACGACCTAAAGTGTCGTTTTAAAAACACATCGTTGGATATTTCATAAAAACAATCAGAGTACATCATCGGTCCCAAAAGGTTTACAACATTTGCAGAAATACAAATATGTTACAAATCCAAACGATGTTTTTGAAATAAAGTACCATAATGTACATAATGTAAGTCGACGCCGCGACTCAAAATATAGGTCCCTAAACCATGTCATGATGCGAATGCCTCAGTTACCTGAAAATACATTGCTAAAAACGTCAACAATAATGTTGGTGAGAAATCATAGGTTTATGTAAATGTTTTATACGACTACACAAGTATAGACCATGCATGACAATCCAGTCACGTAAAAATAATGTTACAATTGCTCTAAGCCCATGACCCCGAAACTAGACTGTTCAATAATGTATGCCCCTGCAGAGTGTTTGCCAGACAACTCCGTAATACCATCAAATGAAATGCATCCGTTTGCCTGGTTGGGATTCACCAACCCGGATGGAGGCGTCACCCTCGATAGATCTATCCACTCATCCTCGCTTCAAAGATTAACGGTTCATGTTCAAGTAATGGGGACTTTCAAATTGGCATATGCGGTAACTTAAGCAATGTAATTGAATTTAACATACTTGGTATCGTACAAAAAAAAATGTAGTGCAATGTATTCTCCCCCGTGGGTTTGAAAATAATCGAAAGCATGTAAAAACGGGGCTATGAAAACTCACTTGGATAAACTGGAATAACGGCAAAAGTGAGTACACTGAGGTTTAATGTAATGCGTCAACCGGGACCTATTATCAATGATATGATATGTCATGAGTTGCAATGTAATGTTATGCATGCACTTAATATGTTATTTATACCATTTACGGGTTTTGAAAATATTACTCGTCGTCGAAAAATACTCTTTTGACGTCTTGACCCTTCAAAAATGACTTTACATGTTTTTACGTCAAAATGTCATCCTACAATGGTTTTATAATAATTTTTGGTGAAATTACCACTTTTCGTCGCAAAACAATGTCGTCGGAAAAATCATGAAATCAACAAAAATGACTCCGGAAAAGTAGTCGTAAAATGGTGTACGTCGATCGTTAGAGAACGAACTCGACGGTTTTGGAAAGTTTGTATCGATATCTAAAAGTTTCAGTTCAGGAGTTTTCGTCCAAAAGGTCTCGATCATAAAGATATTAAGGGCTAAAGATGGTGGTTTTTGCTAATTGTGTGCAGAAAATAAGTTTCGGCCAAGTTTGAACATCCGTAAATAATTTACTATGACTCCGCTTGACAAACGGCTTTTTGTTTTGAAAAATATGGCCGGTGAACTTGATTTTACTAGAAGACACTTTGTTCCGAAAAGTTTCACATCGTGGTTAAAAACTGCCGCAAACATAGCCCTTACAGCTAATAAAATACTTGTAACGTAAAAATAATTTAGTTTTTCAGAAAATAATATTTACGGCAACTTTATAAAAACGTGCATATATTTGTCGTTTCAAATCCGTTTTCTACGTAAAATATGTCCTTAGCTTCGTATCGAAGTAAACTAATATATTTTTGATAAGTCGAAATTATTTGTGAAGCTTAAGGCTCGTTTTTGACTCGAAATATACAAAAACAGCAAGCTGAAATTTTCTGAAAATAAACATTTCGTCGTCAAACTTTAAAAATTCACCACGGCTTCGTTATAACTCCATTTTTATCCGTTCAAAAGGCCACGGATTCGTTTTAAAGTATATTTTCTAAATATCAAGGCCAAAATGTCGTACCAACTGTTGGTTTTTCCAGAAATCCGAATTAAGGACAGAACGTAAAATATAGTTATCGAAAATAGTTTTTCTCGGACAAAACCTATTCTAATCCCTTCAAATCAACTCCAAAACTAATCTAATCCTACCATACACCTTCTTAGGGTGTCATGGGTTCCTAATCACCATCAAGACCAAAGAATACCATGGGAGTAATTATAGGATGACCATATTGTATATATAACTTTAAAATCATGAAATAAATGGTATAAATCACATAACATGCATATAAGCTCCAAAAATGAAAAGAAACTTATGAAAATGAAGAGGAAACATAAAAATGATAAGAATATGCTTACTAGTGAAAATGAAGAGGTGCTAGTAACAAGGATTAACTTAAATATCCTTGGTTTTTATTTCAAAACCATAAAAAGGATATGATCAAGGTTGATAAACACACTTGATCTTGAAGAAAATTTTGATCCCTTGGTTCTTGTTATTGTGGCCGGTTTGGAGAACACAAAAGGAAGAGAGAAAATATTTTGCTTAACACTAGAACTATGTGAAATAATGAATGTGAAGTAAGACTTTAAGATTTGAGTGAAATTATGAGAAAAACATATACCATACATCCATTTAATGCAAGCCCTCCCCTATGGCCGGTTTTTGGGGAGGGTTTGTCTCAAGATATTTATTATTTTTTTTTTTTAAAATCTGTTACTTGCAACTTGTGTTAAAATTTGGTAAGACTTGTATAAATTGTAAAGAAAATGTAAGTTAAATGAATGCAAAAGTAAATGGTAGAATTTTTGGTACAAGTAAATTTTTATTAAGTCAAAATAGGATGTAATGAGATGATAAAAATTGTAAAAATACTTTCCTTGTAAAAATTGAGTGATAAAATAATTATCGTTTAATTTTTTAAGAAAACGACGTAATAATTAAACTTTAACGATTAAAATACCAAATAAATTTGAAACACTATGAAAACTAAAAATATAGTTTTTATAAACTAAATGTAAGTTTAAAAATACCTCGGGATCATTTTTGAAAGTAATGGATTAAATATACAAAATAAAAACTCACGCGATAAAAATTATTAAATATAAAAATTACGCGTTGAAGGGTGAAAATGAAATGTAGTGAATGTACTAATGAGATGCACATGATGTCCATGAAATGTAGACTAATCATAGTCCATATGAAATGTACGTGATGTCATGATCATGAATTCGCCGCTAAACCTCCAAGGTTACACGAATTTGAAACAAGTAAACCAAGTTTACTAAAATGTTGAAATAATGAAACATGAACGGTGTCGAGAAATGACCTGAAAGTACGGATTGTCACATTCGCCCATCCAAAAAGGAATTCAGTCCCTGAATTCAATCGTTGTTAGGTCTAACGGTGTCGGCGAAAAGATGAGAATACTTGCGTCGCATCTGGTCTTCCCGTTCCCAAGTAAACTCAGGACCTCGTCGAGAATTCCAACGAACTTTCACAATAGGAATACGACTCTGTTTCAACTGCTTGACCTCGCGGTCCATGATTTCTACAGGTTCTTCCACAAAGTTGAGTTTGTCGTCAATCTGAACTTCGTCCAATGGAATAACGAGCGATTCGTCTGAATGACACTTCTTCAAGTTTGAAACATGAAACGTGTTGTGCACATGACTGAGTTCTGACGGAAGATCAAGACGATAAGCTACCGGACCAACTCGGCTCAAAATCTTGAATGGTCCAATGTATCTCGGGTTCAACTTTCCACGTTTTCCAAAACGTACCACGCCCTTCCAAGGCGATACTTTCAACATAACTTTGTCACCCACTTGAAATTCCAAATCCTTGCGTCTAACATCCGCATAACTTTTCTGTCGACTCCTGGCAGTTCTAAGTCGATCACGAATTTGAACGATCTTTTCCGTGGTTTCCCGTACCATTTCTGGGCCAGTAAGTTGTGCGTCTCCTACCTCGGCCCAACAAACAGGTGATCGGCACTTACGACCATAGAGTGCCTCGAATGGTGCCATCTTGATACTGGTGTGATAACTATTGTTGTACGAGAATTCAATCAATGGCAAATGGTTAGCCCAACCATTTCCAAAATCAATTACACATGCTCTCAGCATGTCTTCTAATGTTTGAATGGTCCTTTCACTTTGACCGTCGGTTTGTGGGTGATATGCTGTGCTCATCTCTAATCTGGTTCCGAATGAATCTTGCAATGAATTCCAGAAGTTTGAAGTGAATCGACTATCTCGGTCGGAAATGACAGAAATTGGTGCTCTGTGCCTCGAGACTATTTCCTTGACATAAAGTCTAGTGAGTTGCTCCATGGAATAAGTCTCTCTAATCGGTATGAAATGAGCTGACTTGGTAAGGCGATCAACAATTACCCAAATAGCGTCGTAACCTCCCGATGTCTTAGGAAGTTTCGTAACAAAGTCCATTGTAATGCGTTCCCATTTCCATTGAGGAATTTCTGGTTGTTGGAGCAATCCTGACGGCTTCTGGTATTCGACTTTCACCTTAGCACAGGTAAGACATTTGCTAACGTACGTGGCAATCTCCGCTTTCATGTTCGGCCACCAATAAAGCTTCTTAAGATCTTGATACATCTTATCCGATCCTGGATGTATAGAATACTTTGACTTATGCGACTCATGCATAATCAATTCTCGTATTCCGCCATACAATGGAACCCACATTCTATCTTTGAAACATAATACTCCATCTGCTCTCTTCACAAAACCATTTGCGCTTTCGGGCATACCATAAAGCTTTTCACTTGGTCGGTTTTCCTCCTTAAGTGCCTCGACTTGTGCTTCATGGATTTTCGATGGTAAAGGAGAAATAATCATCATTCCCAATGATCGAACTCTTAATGGTTTAGGCCTCTCTTTCCGACTAAGAGCATCAGCCACAACATTGGCTTTTCCTGGGTGGTACTTGATTTCACAATCATAGTCGCTGAGTAACTCCAACCAACGACGTTGCCTCATGTTAAGTTCCTTTTGATCAAGTATATATTGCAAACTCTTGTGGTCGGTAAACACTGTGCACTTTGTACCGTAGAGGTAGTGTCTCCAAATCTTGAGCGCAAAAACTACGGCTCCTAACTCGAGATCATGAGTTGTGTAATTCTTCTCATGCGTCTTAAGTTGTCGAGAAGCATACGCAATCACCTTCTCATTTTGCATTAAAACAGCCCCAAGTCCCTTATGCGAAGCGTCGCAATATACAACAAAGTTCTCAATGCCTTCGGGTAGTGCCAAAATCGGCGCACTGCAAAGCTTTTGCTTCAACAACTGAAAAGCAACTTCTTGTTTCTTTCCCCACGCGTACTTCTTGTTTTTCTGTGTCAACTTGGTCAAAGGTCTCGCTATCTTCGAAAAACCTTCGATGAACCTTCGGTAATACCCGGCTAGTCCTAGAAATTGTCGAATTTCCGTAGGATTCGTTGGAGTAGCCCAATCTTTCACGGCTTCAATCTTTGCGGGATCAACTTGTAGTCCTTGACTATCAATGATGTGACCAAGAAATTGCACTTTGTAGTTCCAAAAATCACACTTCGAAAACTTGGCATACAACTTCTCATTCTTGAGTAGCCTTAAAATCGTCCTTAAATGCTCTTCGTGCTCTTCTTTGCTCTTGGAGTAGATCAAGATGTCGTCGATGAACACAATCACAAACTTGTCCAAGTACGGTTTACAAACTCTATTCATGAGATCCATGAATACCGCCGGTGCATTAGTCAATCCAAACGGCATCACTTGAAACTCGTAATGACCGTAACGTGTTCTAAAAGCTGTCTTAGGAATATCCTCTTCCCGAACTCGAAGCTGATGATAACCCGATCGAAGATCAATCTTGGAATAAATACTAGAACCTTGCAGCTGATCGAACAAGTCATCAATTCTGGGGAGTGGGTAACGATTCTTCACCGTTAACTTGTTCAACTCTCGATAATCTATGCACATTCGGAAGGATCCATCCTTCTTCTTCACAAACAAAACCGGTGCTCCCCAAGGCGAGGAACTCGGCCTAATGAATCCTTTGTCTAGAAGCTCTTGCAATTGATTAGACAACTCTTGCATTTCGGATGGCGCTAAACGGTACGGTGCTCGCGCAATCGGTGCAGCTCCGGGCACTAAGTCAATTTGAAACTCTACTTGTCGTGCCGGTGGAAGTCCCGGTAAATCCTCGGGAAAGACTTCAGAAAATTCACGGACAATAGGAACATCTTCAAGTCGCTTCTCCTCCGACTTTTTCTCGGTTACATGAGCTAAGAAAGCAAAACAACCTTTCTTAATGTACTTCTCCGTTTTGATACTCGATATGATACTAATTCTGGTTCCACTTCGTTCCCCACGAATAATCAAAGTTTCGCCATTGTAGGGAAGATGAACAACTTTCTCATCACAAATGATCTTCGCGCGATGCTTAGATAACCAGTCCATGCCTATGACGACGTCAAAACTACCAAGCTCTACAGGCATGAGGTCTATGTTGAAAGGATGATTAAGAAAATTGAATGTGCAACCGCGAACAATGGTGTTGGTGCAAACTACGCTACCATTAGATAACTCGACGTTGTATGATATATCTAGTGTAGTTGGTTTAATGTTGAGCAAAGGTGCAAATGCATTGGACACAAAACTTTTATCGGCACCCGAATCAAATAAAACTGAAGCGTAACGATTATTAAGAAGGAACGTACCCGTAATGACATTCGGGTCTTCCCTATCTTATCCGCCTCCAATGACATAAACCCTTCCTTGAGCCATACCTCCTTGATTCGGATTTGCTTGATTCTTTCCCTTCTTGCAATCCCTCTTGTAGTGTCCAGGTTCCCCGCAACCAAAACATGTAACCTTTGGTGCCGTGCAATCCCTAGTACGGTGACCAACTTTCTTGCAATTTTCACACGGATCAGGACATCGACCCGGATTGTGGTGACTCAAACACTTATTACATTTCGGCAAAACCCCCGAATATCCTTTTCCTTCTTTTTGACCCGCGGCATAAACCTTAGCAACTTCCTGCCTCTTGGGCGGTTGTTGAGTAGCATTTCTACCCCTAGTGTTATCCCACTTGCGCTTGTTATTGTTGTTGTAGTTGCCTCGGTTATTGTTGTAACGGTTGTTGGGGTTGTTGTTGTTGTTTCGGTTAGTGGTGGTGTACTTGCCTCGCTTCACCACTTGTGCCATCAACTTCTGAGTCACTCGAATAGCTTCCTCGATTGATTGTGGATCAAACGAAGTCACATCTCCTTGAATCACTTCGGGAAGTCCTCCAATAAAAACCTCTAGCAACTTTTCATTATCCGATACCATCGACGGGCATAATGCAGCTAATTCCTGGAATCTCCGAATGTATGTGTCAATGTCATACCCAATCGTGACCAATTCATAGAACTCCGTCTCTAACTTTTTAATTTCTGTTCGAGGACAAAACTTCTTAGTCACCAAACTCTTAAACTCCTCCCACGTAAGCTTAAAAGCATTCTCCATACCAATTGGTTGAGCGTATGAATTCCACCATGACAACGCTCCATCGAGTAAAGTGCTCGTAGCAAACTTAACTTTACTATCATCCGGACAGTTACAAAGCAAGAATACCGATTCCAATTTTTCAAACCATCGAACCATTGCAGTTGCTCCCTCGGTACCTCGGAACTTAGTGGGTTCACCACTTTTGAAATCTTTGTACGAGCATTTCTTAACCCCCGATCCTCCGGCATTACCAGTTGCAGTAGCTAGCCTCGCGGCTTCAGCGGCAGCCGCGGCTTCAGCAGCAGCAGCAGCCACTGTTTCCCTTTCGACTCTTAGAGCATTAGCAATGCTATCGTTCACTAACTTCTGAATTGCTGCTTGGGTCATTTCAACTGTTGCTTTCTTCGGTGCCATAACTCTTCAAAATCACAAGATGAAACAATCATGAGAACTCGTAAGTAGAAACAACCATCATACAAATATATCCACAACCACAACATGCATAAAGATAAATGGAATCACAACGGAACAATAACGAAATATCACAACACACGTGGATAATATACATGAAAATTTCGGCCTACATGGACCGATATCATAGATAATAATAACCATTCCTACATAGTAGAGTCAATACTTGATAATTTGTTTGTACAACAACCAAAATACAACAAGTTCTTTAAACTACGTCACACACCTTGTGACTAGGATAATAATGGTCAAAACTATACAATGACAAAAGTCTACATAAGGCACCTCATGGTGCTCCGCCTGCCCTATCTTGAAGATCGCGAACCTGAATAACCAAACTATCAATCAAACTCCTCATCTCATCCATCTGACCCTGCAATGTATCAATACGCTCACGGGCTAAAGCTAACTCCTGTGACTGACTCTGTAACTCATCCTGAGTCATCTCGGCTCGGTCAAACAGCTCGGGCATCTCCTGCCTCAACTCTGTGATGTGCTCTCTATCCTCAATCTGTCTATGCTGAAGACTCTGAAAATCTAAGTCAATACAAACCCTGCCTAATATCAAACCCTCAACCTCCTCAGCTATGGGCTCAATCCTATCAACCGACAACTCCTGCAACTGTCGCGTCAAACTATCAATCTGTAACTGCTGGGCATCAACACGGGCTCCTAGTGCCACTGTAGAAGGCTGTCGTGCAGCAGCTGCCCTAGAACTCTCGCCTAACTCAAATCTAGCGGGTGGCTCAGGCTCAGAAGATGCTGGTGTAGGGATATCGAAACGAGCACGCTTTTTGGGCGGCAAGTCCGATGCGGGTACAGGATCTCTAAGAAAATATGATGATGACGGTGATGATGGTGCTGGCAGTGGTGCTGGTGGTGGTGATGGTGCGAGCAACGGGTTATGAACTGGACTAACGTGAGGTGTGGGTGCGACTTCACCCTCCTCGAAGGGTTCGGTCTCAGTGTCTGTCATGATCAGTGGGAAGGCTGCAGTGGATCCAATAGAAGATACAATCTCAGTGGAATGTGATGAATCATCATCCATGATAGGGTTAGCCGGAACATCGTCCGAGCTAGAGTCCGATGATATGGTAATAGGGTGAGAATCTGAAGACATGTCTGTGACAACCGATATGAAATAAATGTAAATAATCTCGAACAAAGTGTAAGTGAATCCGCATGATAACAATGAACATGTACTCTGATGAAATGATGAGATGCTATGATAATGTAGCTATAGTCTAGGGTCAATGATGCAACCTAGTTCTCTATAACTGTAGCTCTGGTACCAATCTGTCACACCCCCAATTTACCTGTTTTGCAGCGGAATGGAATTCCTGGGGGCATTGACTGTCATAGCACCACATCACAGTTATATTGAACGACCTAAAGTGTCGTTTTAAAAACACATCGTTGGATATTTCATAAAAACAATCAGAGTACATCATCGGTCCCAAAAGGTTTACAACATTTGCAGAAATACAAATATGTTACAAATCCAAACGATGTTTTTGAAATAAAGTACCATAATGTACATAATGTAAGTCGACGCCGCGACTCAAAATATAGGTCCCTAAACCATGTCATGATGTGAATGCCTCAGTTACCTGAAAATACATTGCTAAAAACGTCAACAATAATGTTGGTGAGAAATCATAGGTTTATGTAAATGTTTTATACGACTACACAAGTATAGACCATGCATGACAATCCAGTCACGTAAAAATAATGTTACAATTGCTCTAAGCCCATGACCCCGAAACTAGACTGTTCAATAATGTATGCCCCTGCAGAGTGTTTGCCAGACAACTCCGTAATACCATCAAATGAAATGCATCCGTTTGCCTGGTTGGGATTCACCAACCCGGATGGAGGCGTCACCCTCGATAGATCTATCCACTCATCCTCGCTTCAAAGATTAACGGTTCATGTTCAAGTAATGGGGACTTTCAAATTGGCATATGTAAAGACGTTTACAACATTTGGAAAACCCTGGCTACTACATGAGACTAACAAAAATACTTTATAGGTTGCTACACAAAAATTTTGCTGTGAAATCCAGCAAGTTATATTGACACTACACCACGATACTGTCAGTTACGGGGGTCCTTAAGGTAAGGCGACGTTTTGTCCATTTAACCCCCACACTGTCTAACCATGGTCTCGATGT
>BPTQ01000001.1:255302118-255323385 GCA_019973895.1 Chrysanthemum seticuspe | reverse complement strand
CAGTTCTTATTCCAACCGGATTGGGGATCATTCTATCACTCCATAACAGTGCTTTACTAACTTTTTAATCCGTTAGCCTCACCCCTTACTTTATTTGCTTCCAACACTAATAACACCTCTATTATTTACTATTTCTAATGTAATCGATCTTTCCATGAATAATAGACAAGGACAACCATCGGATTAGTACAGAGTTAACATCCTAATCATCCGACAGATCATTGTTGTCGAAACTTTAAGAGTGTCAGGAGTTTAGATATTCTATCACATCAAAGACATCAGAATCACCATCTACCATCACCAAACAGTTTAGTACGTGCGAAGGGTTCGCTGCTTAGTTTACACTGTTAGGCATGAAAGTCCAGTAAAGAGCTGTGGCAAGTACAAAGTAATAAAGTTGTAAAATCATTTGAACCAAATGAACAAAGTTTAAGCACATTGGAACCTCCAAATCGCCGCTTAAGTACTAGTACTGTAGTGCATGTAAAGTATACCTGATACTAATCAGATGTAAATACTAATGAGATGCACATGATGTCCATGAAATGTAGACTAATCATAGTCCATATGAAATGTACGTGATGTCATGATCATGAATTCGCCGCTAAACCTCCAAGGTTACACGAATTTGAAACAAGTAAACCAAGTTTACTAAAATGTTGAAATAATGAAACATGAACGGTGTCGAGAAATGACCTGAAAGTACGGATTGTCACATTTGATTCGTCGCTTGGGAAGCGTGCATGATTTGACAAACCACTACCATCTACCACTAAGACTACAGAAACTACACTATCTTATAGATTTGAGGACTGTGAGAATTTCAAAGCTGTTGTTACTAGACAGCCTACTAATCCTACAATTGAGACATGATTAGGCTACCAACAGGAACAGATAATAAGTACCTTTCTAGCTAATGTAATCTTTATCATTTATTATCTCCACAATAATCACAACCTTCGTTTATTTCATTCCCCACTCCGATTGCCTAATTTTTCAATCATTTCGTGACAATACCTCACTATCTTACTAGGGGTTAGGCCAACCTTATTCTTGACTAATTAGGAGAATATTACCATTCTATGAGGTTCTCCCATGTATCCTACAAACCATTCAACAAATTATATTTCAAGTTACTTTGATACTACTTCATAACATTATTTCACTTAATTTTATTTCAAGCTATTCTACACCATCTTAGAAACATTGTTTCATAAAGTTTTAAAACAAGTTGTTTCGTTACCACCCTATCAATTGGCTTTCAGTCATTTTATCAACTATTTAATACCATCATGCGAAACGATTTTCATGTTACTCTGAAAAATTATTGAGCCATTATCTTACAAAACAAAACGTTGAATACCATCTAAAACTTCGGAGGAACATAATACCATTTCAGCAAAACCAATCATCACATCATTTGTCCTCGATTATACATAGCCTGATCACCTATGTATAATTTAGGAAGAATTATGTCATGAAAGAAACAAACATCTTTTCAAACTCCCTAAAACAATCTTCACTTAAAAGCAAAGCTTTACAATCAGATAAATTGTTCATAAACCTTTATTTTGTTAACACTCTACAGAAACCTACGCCATTTATCACTCACTCAACCGATAAGTTGAAACTTTACCAGTGACCTTTTTAGGAAAGACTTTCTATATTATCTACGAGGAGGATTCCTCAATACAAGAAAACAATGAAAGGATTTCAGAACTACCAACAAGGACTAGAAGTATGTAGTAAGACGTTTTAAAACCCAACAAAAAATCTTAAGACATCACGAGACATTCCGAACCACTATCTTTGGACTAGAAGCCAAAATATATCATTTCAAAAGCATCAGCTGGACAGAGTTACAAGATTTAGTACGAAGCGAATACTCACTAAGCAACACTATAGGGAGAAACCAAGTCTTCTAACTGAGACTACAGAACATTTCATAAAACATGCTTCAACAATATGTGAATTTCCCTACAACAAGTTTCCCTTAAAGGAAAATTTGGTTAGATTAAGGTTATCGATATAAACTTCCCCTAAGGCCTTGTGTTCTCTAGAAATTACACATAACCTCACTTTCATATCAAGAGATGCAACAGGTTTGAACATATCGGACAAACAATGACTCCCCATCTACAAGTGAAATTAGAACAAACATTGTTCGACATAGTATGAGCTGATATCTATTTTCTTGCTAGCATGATAACAATCTAAGTGATGAAATATTTTAGAAGCACTCAATATCGGAAGAAATCTTGAAAATCAACCACTACACCACATCACTTAAATATTTAAGGTTTTGTGGCTTGACAAACATATAGCATGGAAACACTTCGATAATCAAACTATAAACATTTTAGTCATGGAGACTAAGCACCTTAGGCAAGGAAGACTCAAGTCATGGCATTCGCTAGAACTAGAAGCGCGAGGAATCACAACTGTTACCCATAATCTATTCTTTTCAATAATGCCTTTTTCGATAGACTTGATATTTTGGAATTTGTCATGAGACACATGGTGTCAATTTCAATTATACCTGATATAAGGTAGCCGATTCACCTCACACTTCTGTCAATCATTTCAAGATTTCCATGGAACCTAATAGGACATGAGTACCGCCTGTTATCCTCAGCTCAATGGTTAGAGCGAGAGAACAATTCCAACATTAGAAGATATGCTCAAAGCATGTGTGACTTCTAGAAATGATTAGGCAAATCATACTTCATCGAACCAGTTGCTTTACAACAATAGTTATTACATGAACATATTAACAACACCATTTGAGGCACTCTATGGTTGATGTGTCAATCACTTATTTACGGGTCAAAATCAGGAAAGTCCAACTCACTAGTCCATAACTCATTCATGAAACAACAAAGTAATCGTACAAATCAAGAATCAGTTACAAGCAACAACACATAGCTAGATAAGCTACGTCGTTATACGACGCAAAATATTGGAAGTATGTTCCATAAGTCGCAAACCATTAGAATCTCAAGTTGGCAACAGATTATGTTCAAAGTCCCGTCTTGGAAAGGCGTGGTACGATTCAGAAAAACATTAGACGACCCAATGCGACTCAAATATCTTCACCTTTTCACAAGTAACACCGTAGGACCCAACATGGACTGAATTCAGGGACTGAATTCCTTTTTGGATGGGCGAATGTGACAACTCGTAATTTCAGGTCATTTTACAAACTTTGAAAATTTCACTATTCATCTCAGGAATTTACTATTCACTGGTTACTATTCAAAATTTTACTATTCATCGTTTTTGAAGTCGATTTGATATTTTGAAAGGGTATTTCAAAATTTTACTATTCACGAAACACTATTCATTCCCGGATAAAATCACTATTCACGAGTCACTAATCATCATTTTTCGTAAACTAGGTTTACGAGTATCAAATACGCGTAACCTGGAGGGTTAAGCTGCGTATTCATGGAATATCATCAAGGACATTTCATATAGACTAGGTTTAGTCTGCAGATCATTAGCATCATTATCATCATATTAGTTCACGCGTGGTTTTGCATTTTACATTAAACGTTTATTTTCTTATTAAATAAACGTTATCGCGTAAACATTTATTTTGAATATTGATCCGACACTTCCAAAAATAATCCTAATATATTTTTATACTCATTTTAAGACTATAAAAATTATATTATTAGTTTACCCGATGTTTTCAATTTATTTTATATAAAAATTGTTATGTATAAATATTTACGACGGTTTTCGTAAATTCAACGCGATAAATATTTATTCACTCAATTCTTGTAAGAAATGTATTTTTATAATTTTTATGACTTCAATACATTTTATTTTGTTTTGTTAAAATTTATTTTTAGCTAACACTACCCTAAATGCTCAAATGTGTATACAAGTTACTATTTATCTTCAATTAACTTCACATCTACTTTACATTTATACTTATAAAAAAATATATATATATAAAAGCTAATTACAAACACCCCCTTGTCGACACAAGGGGGATGACTCACAACAATTGCAAAACATCTTATACTTATATCATATAATACTCAAACATTTACTCATACTTGCACAATATCCTTAAGTGAAAATTTAAACTATTCTCTCTTCCTCTTCACCTAAGAACCGGCCACCATAAGGACCAAGAAAGTGATCACCAAAAATTTTCTAGTCAAGTTTATATCAACCTAGTTACACTCTTAGTTAAGGTTTTGAAATAAAAACCTAGGGTGTTAGGATTAACCTTTGTTCACTTCACCTCATCAAGTTACTAGTAAGCATCTCATATTCATGTTCATCTTTCATATTTATTGTGTGTTCATTTCATCATATTTAAGAAAAACATGCAAGTCATAATGATGTTTATACCACTTTTTAATGTTTTTAAGTGTTATATATATATATATTCATCATCCTATAATTACTCCTTGAAACATATCACTTTTGGTGATGTCTAGGAATCCATGACACCCTAAGAAGGTGTATGGTAGGATTAGAATAGCTTCGGAGTTGTTTTGAATTGGTTGGAATAGGTTTGGCGCGAGAAAAACTCATTTTGACAACTTTAGAAAAGGGTCTGTCCATATTTTTGAAATCTGGAATTCTCGACAGTAGATAAAAATTTTTGGTCTAGATATTTAGAAAATATTCTTTAAAACGAAAACGTGGTCGCTTGAACGGGTTAAAACGGAGTTATAACGAAGAAGATATGAATTTTTCAAGTTTGACGACGAAAACTATAAAAACCAGAAAATTCAGCATGTTACGTCCACTCAGTCAAAAATGAGGCTTAGGCGTTATGAAATGTGTCGACTTATCAAAAATATATTAGTATACTTTAACACGAAGCTAAGGACATATAAAACGTAGAAAATGGACTTGTAACGATTAAACTACACGCGTTTATACAAAGTTGCCGTAACTATATTATATAAGAAAAACTAATATATTTCTATTAGACAAATATTACGGCCACGAAGGACCATGTTGAGGGTCGTTTTTAACATGGATGTAATACTTTTTATAACATGATGTCTTCTAGTAAAAGTAAGTTCGCCTAGCCTATTTCCAAAATGTCCAACCGTTCGTCAAACGGAGTTGTAACGAATAAAATACGGTCACTCAAACTTTGCCGAAAGTTACCTTAAACAAATTTTTGGATACAAGTACCATACTTTACCTATATTTTTCTCCATGATCGTTAATTTCGAAAGAAGCTAGGGTGAGTGGATAGATCTATTGAGGGTAACTCCTCCATCCGTGTTGGTAGTCCCAACTGGTCAACGGATGCATTTCATTTCTTTATCATTATTGAGTTGTTTGGCAAAACACTCTGTTGGGGCGAACATCATGAACAGTCAGCTTCGGTGTCATGTGCTTATAGCAATTGTAACATTTTTATGTGACATATTTGTCATACATGGCCTATACTTGTGGTAGTCGTATTAAACATTTACATAAACTCTATGAACTCACTCAACCTTTGTGTTGACACTTTTAGCAATGTATTTTCAGGTAACTAAGACATTCCCTTCATGGCATGCATGCGGACATATCATAGAGTCGCGGTAACGACGCGTCTCACATGGGATTTATACACTTTAAAAACATCGTTTGATTTGTACCAAACTTATTTTCCGCACATGTTGATTTTCATTTGTGACCTATCTTTGTAACTCTGAATGTTTTTAATATATCAAACGATGTTCTTTTCAAACGACACTTTAGGTCGTTCAATATAACTGTGATTATGATGCTATGATAGTCATCCCCCAGGAATTCCATTCCGCTGCAAAACAGGTAATTTGGGGGTGTGACAGATTGGCATCAGAGCTTCGGTTATAGAGAACTAGGTTGCATCATTGACCCTAGACTATAACTACATCATCATAGCATCTCATCATTTCATCATAAGTGCATAGTCACTATACATGCGGTTTCATACGCACATTTTGCGAGTTATTTACTTTCATTAAATCGATTGTCACATTAATGCCGTCAGATACCCATCCCATCACTTTGACATGGAGAATGCCCTGTCATTCCCTATCACAATTTTAACATCAGTTGACTCAACACCGATAACATCAGATGATGTGACTGAACCCTTTTTAGGAGGACGAAGTTGCACCTACACCATCACGATCACCATTGATCCACTGTAGGATCAGGACAGTTTTTATCATTCTGTTAGGACAGATCATACCATTTGGTAGGACTTACAAGCTTAGTCCTAGTGGACCTATTAGTCATACATTTGATTCGTCGCTTGGGAAGCGTGCATGATTTGACAAACCACTACCATCTACCACTAAGACTACAGAAACTACACTATCTTATAGATTTGAGGACTGTGAGAATTTCAAAGCTGTTGTTACTAGACAACCTACTACTCCTACAATTGAGACATGATTAGGCTACCAACAGGAACAGATAATAAGTACCTTTCTAGCTAATGTAATCTTTATCATTTATTATCTCCACAATAATCACAACCTTCGTTTATTTCATTCCCCACTCCGATTGCCTAATTTTTCAATCATTTCGTGACAATACCTCATTATCTTACTAGGGGTTAGGCCAACCTTATTCTTGACTAATTAGGAGAATATTACCATTCTATGAGGTTCTCCCATGTATCCTACAAACCATTCAACAAATTATATTTCAAGTTACTTTGATACTACTTCATAACATTATTTCACTTAATTTTATTTCAAGGTATTCTACACCATCTTAGAAACATTGTTTCATAAAGTTTTAAAACAAGTTGTTTCGTTACCACCCTATCAATTGGCTTTCAGTCATTTTATCAACTATTTAATACCATCATGCGAAACGATTTTCATGTTACTCTGAAAAATTATTGAGCCATTATCTTACAAAACAAAACGTTGAATACCATCTAAAACTTCGGAGGAACATAATACCATTTCAGCAAAACCAATCATCACATCATTTGTCCTCGATTATACATAGCCTGATCACCTATGTATAATTTAGGAAGAATTATGTCATGAAAGAAACAAACATCTTTTCAAACTCCCTAAAACAATCTTCACTTAAAAGCAAAGCTTTACAATCAGATAAATTGTTCATAAACCTTTATTTTGTTAACACTCTACAGAAACCTACGCCATTTATCACTCACTCAACCGATAAGTTGAAACTTTACCAGTGACCTTTTTAGGAAAGACTTTCTATACTATCTACGAGGAGGATTCCTCAATACAAGAAAACAATGAAAGGATTTCAGAACTACCAACAAGGACTAGAAGTATGTAGTAAGACGTTTCAAAACCCAACAAAAAATCTTAAGACATCACGAGACATTCCGAACCACTATCTTTGGACTAGAAGCCAAAATATATCATTTCAAAAGCATCAGCTGGACAGAGTTACAAGATTTAGTACGAAGCGAATACTCACTAAGCAACACTATAGGGAGAAACCAAGTCTTCTAACTGAGACTACAGAACATTTCATAAAACATGGCTTCAACAATATGTGAATTTCCCTACAACAAGTTTCCCTTAAAGGAAAATTTGGTTAGATTAAGGTTATCGATATAAACTTCCCCTAAGGCCTTGTGTTCTCTAGAAATTACAGGTTTGAACATATCGGACAAACAATGACTCCCCATCTACAAGTGAAATTAGAACAAACATTCTTCGACATAGTATGAGCTGATATCTATTTTCTTGCTAGCATGATAACAATCTAAGTGATGAAATATTTTAGAAGCACTCAATATCGGAAGAAATCTTGAAAATCAACCACTACACCACATCACTTAAATATTTAAGGTTTTGTGGCTTGACAAACATATAGCATGGAAACACTTCGATAATCAAACCATAAACATTTTAGTCATGGAGACTAAGCACCTTAGGCAAGGAAGACTCAAGTCATGACATTCGCTAGAACTAGAAGCGCGAGGAATCACAACTGTTACCCATAATCTATTCTTTTCAATAATGCCTTTTTCGATAGACTTGATATTTTGGAATTTGTCATGAGACACATGGTGTCAATTTCAATTATACCTGATATAAGGTAGCCGATTCACCTCACACTTCTGTCAATCATTTCAAGATTTCCATGGAACCTAATAGGACATGAGTACCGCCTGTTATCCTCAGCTCAATGGTTAGAGCGAGAGAACAATTCCAACATTAGAAGATATGCTCAAAGCATGTGTGACTTCTAGAAATGATTAGGTAAATCATACTTCATCGAACCAGTTGCTTTACAACAATAGTTATTACATGAACATATTAACAACACCATTTGAGGTACTCTATGGTTGAGGTGTCAATCACTTATTTACGGGTCAAAATCAGGAAAGTCCAACTCACTAGTCCATAACTCATTCATGAAACAACAAAGTAATCGTACAAATCAAGAATCAGTTACAAGCAACAACACATAGCTAGATAAGCTACGTCGTTATACGACGCAAAATATTGGAAGTATGTTCCATAAGTCGCAAACCATTAGAATTTCAAGTTGGCAACAGATTATGTTCAAAGTCCCGTCTTGGAAAGGCGTGGTACGATTCAGAAAAACATTAGACGACCCAATGCGACTCAAATATCCTCACCTTTTCACAAGTAACACCGTAGGACCCAACATGGACTGAATTCAGGGACTGAATTCCTTTTTGGATGGGCGAATGTGACAACTCGTAATTTCAGGTCATTTTACAAACTTTGAAAATTTCACTATTCATCTCGGGAATTTACTATTCACTGGTTACTATTCAAAATTTTACTATTCATCGTTTTTAAAGTCGATTTGATATTTTGAAAGGGTATTTCAAAATTTTACTATTCACGAAACACTATTCATTCCCGGAGAAAATCACTATTCACGAGTCACTAATCATCATTTTTCGTAAACTAGGTTTACGAGTATCAAATACGCGTAACCTGGAGGGTTAAGTTGCGTATTCATGGAATATCATCAAGGACATTTCATATAGACTAGGTTTAGTCTGTAAATCATTATCATCATATTAGTTCACGCGTGGTTTTGCATTTTACATTAAACGTTTATTTTCTTATTAAATAAACGTTATCGCGTAAACATTTATTTTGAATATTGATCCGACACTTCCAAAAATAATCCTAATATATTTTTATACTCATTTTAAGACTATAAAAATTATATTATTAGTTTACCCGATGTTTTCAATTTATTTTATATATAAATTGTTATGTATAAATATTTACGACGGTTTTCGTAAATTCAACACGATAAATATTTATTCACTCAATTCCTGTAAGAAATGTATTTTTATAATTTTTATGACTTCAATACATTTTATTTTGTTCTGTTAAAATTTATTTTTAGCTAACACTACCCTAAATGCTCAAATGTGTATACAAGTTACTATTTATCTTCAATTAACTTCACATCTACTTTACATTTATACTTATAAAAAAATATATATATATATATAAAAGCTAATTACAAACACCCCCTTGTCGACACAAGGGGGATGACTCACAACAATTGCAAAATATCTTATACTTATATCATATAATACTCAAACATTTACTCATACTTACACAATATCCTTAAATGAAAATTTAAACTATTCTCTCTTCCTCTTCACCTAAGAACCGGCCACCATAAAGACCAAGAAAGTGATCACCAAAAATTTTCTAGTCAAGTTTATATCAACCTAGTTATACTCTTAGTTAAGGTTTTGAAATAAAAAACTATGGTGTTAGGATTAACCTTTGTTCACTTCACCTCATCAAGTTACTAGTAAGCATCTCATATTCATGTTCATCTTTCATATTTATTGTGTGTTCATTTCATCATATTTAAGAAAAGCATGCAAGTCATAATGATGTTTATACCACTTTTTAATGTTTTTAAGTGTTATATATATATATTTATCATCCTATAATTACTCCTTGAAACATATCACTTTTGGTGATGTCTAGGAACCCATGACACCCTAAGAAGGTGTATGGTAGGATTAGAATAGCTTCGGAGTTGTTTTGAATTGGTTGGAATAGGTTTGGCGCGAGAAAAACTCATTTCGACAACTTTAGAAAAGGGTCTGTCCATATTTTTGAAATCTGGAATTCTCGACAGTAGATAAAAATTTTTGGCCTAGATATTTAGAAAGTATACTTTAAAAAGAAAACGTGGTCGCTTGAATGGGTTAAAACGGAGTTATAACGAAGAAGATATGAATTTTTCAAGTTTTACGACGAAAACTATAAAAACCAGAAAATTCAGCATGTTACGTCCACTTTTTACGAGTCAAAAATGAGGCTTAAGCGTTATGAAATGTGTCGACTTATCAAAAATATATTAGTATACTTTAACACGAAGCTAAGGACATATAAAACGTAGAAAACGGACTTGTAACGATTAAACTACACGCGTTTATACAAAGTTGCCGTAACTATATTATATAAGAAAAACTAGTATATTTCTATTAGACAAATATTACGGCCACGAAGGACCATGTTGAGGGTCGTTTTTAACATGGATGTAGTACTTTTTATAACATGATGTCTTCTAGTAAAAGTAAGTTCGCCTAGCCTATTATCCAAAATGTCCAACCGTTCGTCAAACGGAGTTGTAACGAATAAAATACGGTCACTCAAACTTTGCCGAAAGTTACCTTAAACAAATTTTTGGATACAAGTACCATACTTTACCTATATTTTTCTCCATGATCGAGACCTCTAGGGTGAAAACTTAAATGCTAAAACTTTGAGATAATGATACAAACTTCCCAAAACCGTTGAGTTTGTTTCCTAACACTCGATATGCACCATTTTACGACTAGATTTTCAAGGCCGTTTAGTCACTTTCATGAAATTGTCAAATGACATTATTTTACGACGAAAAGTTATAATTTCATAATAAATCACAAAATGACTATCGTAGGATATCATTTCAACGTAAATACTTGTAAAGTATTTTATAATATGACGAGATGTCATAAACATATATTTCGACGATAAACATTATTTTCAAATGTACAAGTGGTATGGATTTCATATGAGTTTGCATGCACGACATTATTTCATGATTTACATTAGAACATATCATTCATAATAGGTCACGGTCAGAGGTTGCGCCTCATTTCAGTATTGCCATTATATCATCATTATCATTGCAACAGGTGAGTTTTCATAGCCCCGTTTTACAAGTTTATACTTATTTCAAACCTACGGGGGAGAATACATTGCACATCATTTTTATTGCGTTACCAAGTATATCAAATTCATTACATTGCTTAAGTTACCTCATTGCCAGTTTAATGTCCCCATTTCACTAATCATGAACCGTTAATTCCGAAAGAAGCTAGGGTGAGTGGATAGATCTATTGAGGGTGACTCCTCCATCCGTGTTGGTAGTCCCAACTGGTCAACGGATGCATTTCATTTCTTTATCATTATTGAGTTGTTTGGCAAAACACTCTGTTGGGGCGAACATCATGAACAGTCAGCTTCGGTGTCATGTGCTTATAGCAATTGTAACATTTTTATGTGACATATTTGTCATACATGGCCTATACTTGTGGTAGTCGTATTAAACATTTACATAAACTCTATTGTGACAATCCGTATTTTCAGGTCATTTCTCGACACCGTTCACGTTTCATTATTTCAACATTTTAGTAAACTTGGTTTACTTGTTTCAAATTTGCGTAACCTGGGAGGTTTAGCGGCGAATTCATGATCATGACATTCACGTACATTTCATATGGACTATGAGTAGTCTACATTTCATGGACATCATGTGCATATCATTCATTCATTCACGACATTTCATTTCACCCTTCAACGCGTAATTTTTATATATTTAATAATCTTTATCGCGTGAGTTTTTATTTTAACATTTAACCAGTTACTTTCAAAAATAATCCCGAGGTATTTTTAAACTCTCATTTGGTTTGTAAAAACTATATTTTTAGTTTTCCTAGTGTTTCAAATTTAATTGGTATTTTAATCGTTAACGAATAAATTGTTACGTCGTTTTTCTTAAAATCTTACGATAATTATTTTATCACCCGATTTTCACGAGGAAAGTATTTTTACAATTTTTATCAACTCATTACATTGTATTTTTATCTAACAAAAACTTTCATTTTACTTTAACTTAACTTTACAACAACTTACACATTTATTCAAAATATCTTACAAATCATACAAGTAACATTTTAAAAAAAAAAAAAAAAAAAATATAAGGGAGACAACCCTCCCCCAAAAACCGGCCATAGGGGAGGGGAGTCTCATAAATGATGCATGGTTTACTTACAAAATTGTCTAGCTAATAATTTTGGATACAAAAGTCTTACACTCTAAACATTATTACACATACTACTCATAATTCTCAAAGTGTAAAAATATTTCTCTCCTTCCTTCTTGAGCTACCATAACCGGCCATCAACAAGCACCAAGGGATCAAGAAAATTTTTCATCTTCAAGTGTGTTTTACAACCTAGAACATATCCTCTTTGTGGTTTTGAAATAAAAACCAAGGATATCTAAGTAAACCTTTGTTACCTACACCTCTTCATATCATTTGTAAGCATGTTTTCATCATCCTTATGTTTCCTTATCATTTTCATATGATTCTTACCATTTTTGGAGCTTTTATGCTTGCTATGTAGTTTATACCATTTATTTCTTGATTTTTAAGGATTTATATACATAATAGTCATCCTATAATTATCCCCAAGTTAATCTTTGGTCTTGATGGTGATTAGGAACCCATGACACCCTAAGAAGGTGTATGGTAGGATTAGATTAGTTGTGGAGTTGATTTGAAGGGATTAGAATAGGTTTTGTCCGTGAAAAACTATTTTCGTAAACTATATTTTGTAATCTGTCCTTAAAACGAATTTCTGGAAAAATCAGTTGGTGGTACGAAAGTTTGGCCTTGATTTTTGGAAAATATACTTAAAAACGAATCCGTGGCCGCTTGAACGGATAAAAACGGACTTATAACGAAGCCGTGGTGAATTTTTAAAGTTTGACACCGACACGTATTTTTTTTTCTGAAAAACAGCACACTGTTTTTGTATATTTCGGGTCAAAAACGAGCCTTAAGCTTCACAAAATATTTCGACTTTTCAAAAATATATTAGTTTACTTCGATACGAAGCTAAGGACATATAAAACGTAGAAAACGGAGTTGAAACGACAAATATATGGCCATTTTCATAAAGTTGCCGTAAATATTAATTTCTGAAAATTATATTATTTTTGACATAACAAGTATTACACTAGCTGTAAGGGCCATGTTGGCGGCAGTTTTTAACCATGTTGTGAAACTTTTTATAACGAAGTGTCTTCTAGTAAAATCAAGTTCACCGGCCATATTTTTCAAATCAAAAAGCGGTTTGTCAAGCGGAGTTGTGGTTATTTAATTACGGATGCTCAAACATTGGCCGAAACTCATTTTCTGCACACCATTCAACAAAATCACCAACTTTAGCCTTGGATATCTTTATGATCGAGACCTTTTGGACGAAAACTCCTGAACTGAAAGTTTTAGATATGGATACAAACTTTCCAAAACCGTCGATTTCGTTCTCTAACGATCAACGTGCACTGTTTTACGACCACTTTTCCGGAGCCATTTTTGTTAATTTCATGATTTTTCCGTCGACATTGTTTTGCGACGAAAAGTGGTATTTTCACCAAAAATCATTTTAAAACCATTGTGGGATGACATTTTGACGTAAAAACATGTAAAGTCATTTTTGATTGGTCGAGACGTCAAAAGAGTATTTTTCGTCGACGAGTAATATTTTCAAAACCCGTAAATGGTATAAATAACATACGAAGTGCATGCATAGCATTACATTGCAACTCATGACATATCATATCATTGATAATAGGTCCCGGTTGACGCATCATTATAAACCTCGGTGTACTCACATTTGCCGTTATTTCCAGTTTATCCAAGTGAGTTTTCATAGCCCCGTTTTTACATGCTTTTGATTATTTTCAAACCCACGGGGGAGAATACATTGCACTACATTTTTTGTACGATACCAAGTATGTTAAATTCATTACATTGCTTAAGTTACCACATATGCCAATTTGAAAGTCCCCATTTCCTGAACCATGAACCGTTAATCATTGAAGCGAGGATGAGTGGATAGATCTATCGAGGGTGACGCCTCCATCCGGGTTGGTGAATCCCAACCAGGTGAACGGATGCATTTCATTTGATTTCATTACAGAGTTGTCTGGCAAACACTCTGTGGAGGGGCATACAATATTGATCAGTCTAGTTTCGGGGTCATGGGCTTAAGGCAATTGTAACATTATTTTTACGTGACTGGATTGTCATGCATATTCTATACTTGTGTAGTCGTATAAAATGTTTACATAAACCTATGATTTCTCACCAACATTATTGTTGACGTTTTTAGCAATGTATTTTCAGGTAACTGAGGCACGTTCATCATGACATGGTTAGGGACCCATATTTTGAGTCGCGGCGTCGACTTACATCATGTACATTATGGTTTATTTCAAAACATCGTTTGGATTGTAACATATTTGTATTTTGGCAAACTTGTTAAACCTTTTGGGACCGATGTTGTACTCTGATTTTGTTTTTATGAAATATCCAACGATGTGTTTTTAAAACGACACTTTAGGTCGTTCAATATAACTGTGATGTGGTGTTATGACAGTCATTGCCCCCAGGAATTCCATTCCGCTGCAAAACAGGTAAATTGGGGGTGTGACAGATTGGTACCAGAGCTACAGTTATAGAGAACTAGGTTGCATCATTGACCCTAGACTATAGCTACATTATCATAGCATCTCATCATTTCATCATTGTACATGTTCATTGTTATCATGCGGATTCACTTACACTTTATTCGAGGTTATTTACTTTTATTTCATATCGGTTGTCACAGACATGTCTTCAGATTCTCACCCTATTACCATATCATCGGATGATGATCCATCACATTCCACTGAGGTTGTATCTTCTATCGGATCTACTGCAGCCTTCCCACTGATCATGACCGACACTGAGACCGAACCCTTCGAGGAGGGCGAGGTTGCACCCACACCTCACGTTAGCCCAGTTCATAACCCTTTGCTCGCACCATCACCACCACCAGCACCACTACCACCATCATCACCATCATCGTCATATTTTCTTAGAGATCCTGCACCCGCATCGGACTTGCCGCCCAAAAAGCGTGCACGTTTCGATATCCCTACACCACTGTCGACAGAGCCCGAGCCGCCCGCTAGATTTGAGTTAGGCGAGAGTTCTAGGGCAGCTGCTACACGTCAGCCTTCTACAGCGGCATTAGGTGCCCGTATCGATGCACAGCAGTTACAGATTGATAGTTTGACTCGACAGTTAGGGGAGCTATCGGTTGATAGGATTGAGCCCATAGCCGAGGAGGTTGAGGGTTTGATATTAGGCAGGGTTTGCATTGACTTAGAGTTTCAGGGTCTTCAGCACAGACAGATTGAGGATAGGGAGCACATCACAGAGTTGAGGCAGGAGATGCCTGAGCTGTTTGACAGGGCTGATATGGCACGAGATGGTTTACTGAGCCAGTCACAGGAGTTATCTTCAGCCCATGAGCGTATTGTTTCATTGCAGGGTCAGTTGGATGAGATGAGGAGTTTGGTTGATAGTTTGGTTATGCAGGTTCGCGATCTTCAGGATAGGACAGGCGGAGCACCATGAGGTGCCCTATGTAGACTTTTGTCATTGTATAGTTTTGACCATTAGTATCCTAGTCACAAGGTGTGTGACGTAGTTTAAAGAACTTGTTGTATTTTGGTTGTTGTACAAACAAATGTATCAAGTAGTGACTCTACTATGTAGGAATGGTTATTATTATCTATGATATCGGTCCATGTAGGCCGAAATTTTCATGTATATTATTCACGTGTGTTGTGATTATATTGTGATATTTCGTTATTGTTCCGTTGTGATTCCATTTATCTTTGTGCATGTTGTGGTTGTGGATATATTTGTATGATGGTTGTTTCTACTTACGAGTTCTCATGATTGTTTCATCTTGTGATTTTGAAGAATTATGGCACCGAAGAAAGCAACAGTTGAGATGACCCAAGCAGCGATTCAGAAGTTGGTAAACGATAGCATTGCTAATGCTTTGAGAGTTGAAAGAGAAACAGTAGCTGCTGCTGAAGCCGCGAGGCTTGCTACTGCAACTGGTAATGCCGGAGAATCTGGGGTTAAGAAATGTTCTTACAAAGATTTCAAGAGTGGTGAACCCACTAAGTTTCGAGGTACCGAGGGAGCAACAGCAATGGTCAGATGGTTTGAAAAGTTGGAGTCGGTATTTTTGCTTTGTAACTGTCCGGATGACAGTAAGGTTAAATATGCTACGAGTACTTTGCTCGATGGAGCGTTATCATGGTGGAATTCATACGCGCAACCGATTGGTATGGAGAATGCTTTTAAGCTTACGTGGGAGGAATTTAAAAGCTTGGTGACTAAGAAGTTTTGTCCTCGGACAGAAATCAAAAAGTTAGAAACGGAGTTCTATGAATTGGTCACTATTGGTTATGACATTGACACGTATATTCGGAGATTCCAGGAATTAGCTGCGTTATGCCCATCGATGGTTTCTGATAATGAAAAATTGCTAGAGGCTTTTATCGGGGGACTTCCCGAAGTGATTCAAGGAGATGTGACATCTTTTGATCCCCAAACAATCGAAGAAGCTATTCGAGTTACTCAAAAGTTGATGGCACAAGTGGTGAAGCGAGGCAAGTACACCACTAACCGAAACAGCAACCCCAACAACCGTTTCAACAACAACAACCAGGGCAACTACAACAACAATAACAAGCGCAAGTGGGATAACACAAGGGGTAGGAATGCTACTCAACAACCGCCCAAGAGGCAAGAAGTTGCTAAGGTTTATGCCGCGGGTCAAAAAGAAGGAAAAGGGTATTCGGGGGTTTTGCCGAAGTGTAACAAGTGTTTGAGTCACCACAATCCGGGTCGATGTCCTGATCCGTGTGAGAAGTGCAAGAAAGTTGGCCACCGTACTAGGGATTGCAATGCACCACCAGTTACATGTTTTGGTTGCGGGGAAATTGGACACTACAAGAGGGATTGCAAGAAGGGAAAGAATCAAGCAAATCCGAATCAAGGAGGTATGGCTCAAGGAAGGGTTTATGTTATTGGAGGCGGAGAAGATAGGGAGGACCCGAATGTCATAACGGGTACGTTCCTTCTTAATAATCGTTACGCTTCAGTTTTATTTGATTCGGGTGCCGACAAAAGTTTTGTGTCTACTGCATTTGCACCTTTGCTCAACATTAAACCAACTACACTAGATATATCATACAACGTCGAATTAGCTAATGGTAGCGTAGTTTGCACCAACACCATTGTTCGCGGTTGCACATTCAATTTTCTTAATCATCCCTTCAACATAGACCTCATGCCCGTAGAGCTTGGTAGTTTTGACGTCGTCATAGGCATGGATTGGTTATCTAAGCATCGCGCCAAGATCATTTGTGATGAGAAAGTTGTTCATCTTCCCTACAATGGCGAAACTTTGATTATTCGTGGGGAACGAAGTGGAACTCGAATTAGTATCATATCGAGTATCAAAACGGAGAAGTACATTAAGAAAGGTTGTCTTGCTTTCTTAGCTCATGTAACGGAGAAAAAGTCGGAGGAGAAGCGACTTGAAGATGTTCCTATTGTTCGTGAATTTTCCGAGGTATTTCCCGAGGATTTACCTGGACTTCCACCGGCAAGACAAGTAGAGTTTCAAATTGACTTAGTGCCCGGAGCTGCACCGATTGCGAGAGCACCGTACCGTTTAGCGCCATCCGAAATGCAAGAGTTGTCTAATCAATTGCAAGAGCTTCTAGACAAAGGATTCATTAGGCCGAGTTCCTCGCCTTGGGGAGCACCGGTTTTGTTTGTGAAGAAGAAGGATGGATCCTTCCGAATGTGCATAGATTATCGTGAGTTGAACAAGTTAACGGTGAAGAATCGTTATCCACTCCCCAGAATTGACGATTTGTTCGATCAGCTGCAAGGTTCCAGTATTTATTCCAAGATTGATCTTCGTTCGGGTTATCATCAGCTTCGAGTTCGGGAAGAAGATATTCCGAAAACAGCGTTTAGAACACGTTACGGTCATTACGAGTTTCAAGTGATGCCGTTTGGATTGACTAATGCACCGGCGGTATTCATGGATCTTATGAATAGAGTATGTAAGCCGTACTTGGACAAGTTTGTTGTAGTGTTCATCGACGACATTTTGATCTACTCCAAGAGCAAAGAAGAGCACGAAGAGCATTTAAGGACGATCTTAAGGCTACTCAAGAACGAGAAGTTGTATGCTAAGTTTTCGAAGTGTGATTTTTGGAACCACAAAGTGCAATTTCTTGGTCACATCATTGATAGTCAAGGACTACAAGTTGATCCCGCAAAGATTGAAGCCGTGAAAGATTGGGCTACTCCAACGAATCCTACGGAAATTCGACAATTTCTAGGATTAGCAGGGTATTACCGAAGGTTTATCGAAGGTTTTTCGAAGATAGCAAGACCTTTGACCAAGTTGACACAGAAAAACAAGAAGTACGAGTGGGGAAAGAAACAAGAAACTGCTTTTCAGTTGTTAAAGCAAAAGCTTTGCAGTGCGCCGATTTTGGCACTACCCGAAGGCATTGAGAACTTTGTTGTATATTGCGACGCTTCGCATAAAGGACTAGGGGCTGTTTTAATGCAAAATGAGAAGGTGATTGCGTATGCTTCTCGACAACTTAAGACGCATGAGAAGAATTACACAACTCATGATCTCGAGTTAGGAGCCGTGGTTTTTGCTCTCAAGATTTGGAGACACTACCTCTATGGTACAAAGTGCACAGTGTTTACTGACCACAAGAGTTTGCAGTATATTCTTGATCAGAAGGAGCTTAATATGAGGCAACGTCGTTGGTTGGAGTTACTCAGCGACTATGATTGTGAAATCAAGTATCACCCAGGAAAAGCCAATGTTGTGGCTGATGCTCTTAGTCGGAAAGAGAGGCCTAAACCTTTAAGAGTTCGATCATTGGGAATGACGATTATCTCTCCTTTACCGTCGAAAATCCACGAAGCACAAGTCGAAGCACTTAAGGAGGAAAACCGACCAAGTGAAAAGCTTTATGGCATGCCCGAAAGCGCAAATGGTTTTGTGAAGAGAGCAGATGGAGTTCTATGTTTCAAAGATAGAATGTGGGTTCCATTGTATGGCGGAATACGAGAATTGATTATGCATGAGTCGCATAAGTCAAAGTATTCTATTCATCCAGGATCGGATAAGATGTATCAAGATCTTAAGAAGCTTTATTGGTGGCCGAACATGAAAGCGGAAATTGCCACGTACGTTAGCAAATGTCTTACCTGTGCTAAGGTAAAAGTCGAATACCAGAAGCCGTCAGGATTGCTTCAACAACCAGAAATTCCTCAATGGAAATGGGAACGTATTACAATGGACTTTGTTACGAAACTTCCTAAGACATCGGGAGGTTACGACGCTATTTGGGTAATTGTTGATCGCCTTACCAAGTCAGCTCATTTCATACCGATTAGAGAGACTTATTCCATGGAGCAACTCACTAGACTTTATGTCAAGGAGATAGTCTCGAGGCACGGAGCACCAATTTCTATCATTTCCGACAGAGATAGTCGATTCACTTCAAACTTTTGGAATTCATTGCAAGATTCATTCGGAACCAGATTAGAGATGAGCACCGCATATCACCCACAAACCGATGGTCAAAGTGAAAGGACCATTCAAACATTAGAAGACATGCTGAGAGCATGTGTGATTGATTTTGGAAATGGTTGGGCTAACCATTTGCCATTGATTGAATTCTCGTACAACAATAGTTATCACACCAGTATCAAGATGGCACCATTCGAGGCACTCTATGGTCGTAAGTGTCGTTCACCTGTTTGTTGGGCCGAGGTCGGAGACGCACAGCTTACTGGCCCAGAAATGGTACGGGAAACCACTGAGAAGATTGTTCAAATTCGTGATCGACTTAGAACTGCAAGGAGTCGACAGAAAAGTTATGCGGATGTTAGACGCAAGGATTTGGAATTTCAAGTGGGTGACAAAGTCATGTTGAAGGTATCGCCTTGGAAGGGCGTAGTACGTTTTGGAAAGCGTGGGAAGTTAAACCCGAGATACATTGGACCATTCAAGATTTTGAGCCGAGTTGGTCCTGTTGCTTATCGTCTTGATCTTCCTCCAGAACTTAGTCATGTGCACAACACGTTTCATGTTTCAAACTTGAAGAAGTGTCTTTCAGACGAATCGCTCGTTATTCCATTGGACGAAGTTCATATTGACGACAAACTCAACTTTGTGGAGGAACCTGTAGAAATCATGGACCGCGAGGTCAAGCAGTTGAAACAAAGTCGCATTCCTATTGTGAAAGTTCGTTGGAATTCTCGACGAGGTCCTGAATTTACTTGGGAACGGGAAGACCAGATGCGACGCAAGTATCCACATCTTTTCGCCGACACCGTTAGACCTAACAACGTTTGAATTCAGGGACTGAATTCCTTTTTGGATGGGCGAATGTGACAATCCGTATTTTCAGGTCATTTCTCGACACCGTTCACGTTTCATTATTTCAACATTTTAGTAAACTTGGTTTACTTGTTTCAAATTTGCGTAACCTGGGAGGTTTAGCGGCGAATTCATGATCATGACATTCACGTACATTTCATATGGACTATGAGTAGTCTACATTTCATGGACATCATGTGCATATCATTCATTCATTCACGACATTTCATTTCACCCTTCAACGCGTAATTTTTATATATTTAATAATCTTTATCGCGTGAGTTTTTATTTTAACATTTAACCAGTTACTTTCAAAAATAATCCCGAGGTATTTTTAAACTCTCATTTGGTTTGTAAAAACTATATTTTTAGTTTTCCTAGTGTTTCAAATTTAATTGGTATTTTAATCGTTAACGAATAAATTGTTACGTCGTTTTTCTTAAAATCTTACGATAATTATTTTATCACCCGATTTTCACGAGGAAAGTATTTTTACAATTTTTATCAACTCATTACATTGTATTTTTATCTAACAAAAACTTTCATTTTACTTTAACTTAACTTTACAACAACTTACACATTTATTCAAAATATCTTACAAATCATACAAGTAACATTTTAAAAAAAAAAAAAAAAAAAAATATAAGGGAGACAACCCTCCCCCAAAAACCGGCCATAGG